>CM018031.1:48176753-48539253 GCA_008638375.1 Nyssa sinensis
AAGTAGAGTTTTAACAAAAACATTTTATAATCATTAAAATATCTGGTAGCATAGTCAGGTCATCATTTAGATACATGCCAAAAAGGACAAAAGTGTTTAGAAATACAGATCCTAAAAAAAAAAACATAAACAGATAGGACCGTGGTGACATGGGAGGGTTTAAGACCTGTCAATATTTAACTTAATACAAAACTCACCAAAATAGCTACCAGTAACTAGCAGCGTCTAGACCCTTGGAGTGCCTGAGGGTTCCCCAACTTCTTGTTGTCCTAAAACATTTAAGGGAGGGGGGTGAGCTAATAGCCCAATAAGTAATTTCCTAACTTTAACATGGGTTAGGGTTAATCCAAGGAAATGATAGTTCAAAAAGATAACAACAGCCAATAGCCAAATGTGCAACAAGAATTACATAACCAGTCACTAAGATACGCAACAATAACGACCTGAGGGTCCAAATGGGGCATATCCCGTAATATGAAACAAGAAGCAATAACAAGGTCAATCAAAATCGGGATCTAGCCTATCATGATGGATTGCTGCCACAACAAAACATTAGCTAATCAAGTTATATCATGCTTGCAATAATATGATCATTCATAGGGCATAAAATGTGATCATCCAACAAATACAAGAATAAATCACTATCGAGTTCTAATAACCCAGAAATGCGTGAATCGCCCGGGGCCTGGCATACCCCACTAAAACGCATGCTCAGATCCGCCTCGGTTCCTCGGGCTCTTTGAAAAGCATTAGAGCTCTTTTCTCATTGGTTCCAAAAGACATATAAAACCCCAAAGGGTTTTTCCCCCACGCAATCCAGTGAATAGATGGGTCATTGTGACTGAGCACAACCCCAGGTACATGCCAATTACTATGATCCATAAAATTCCACACAGGATGTACAACAATACCAAACAATTGATATCAAAATCAACAAGTCATGAAATGTGTGGAATAACAAGATTTATCTCAAGATCAGGTCATAGTATAATAGCACAATGATACTCAAGTATCAGTGATCAATTTCACAATAAGGTAAGCAAGCAAGTAAAATCTAGAGAATAGGCATAACTGATAACCACGAGACGATTGGCTTCAAATCAAGTAATTTAGGTAGTGATCGAGTACAAAGCTGGCATCATATGAAAATAAGTGACTGGCTGGGAATAACCCATATTAAAGCATCGAAATTACTTACCTCAAAAATAGCTTTCGGCAGTTCTACTAATTTAAATCTCCTGCTCCTTCCCCTTGGAAGTTCCTATAAATCAGAAATTTAATTGTCACTAACCCATCTCAATTATTCAGGGTCGATGTTCCTGTTCGTGATTTAATTTAACTCTCTCGGTATTATTTAATTACACTCTTAGGGTTGCTAAATTTATTATATCGGCCTTCAGGATATTTTATTTGGGTAAACGGGCTCCACCGTTGAGTCCGAAACGTCCAAGAAAATAAATCTAAGCCTTCGCGGCCTTTCATTTGGTTTGGGTACCTCTAAAGGCAAAATGGTAATTTCATGTTTTAGGTGACTTAATTTTTCAGAACCCTGGTTGACAAAATGGACCTCACCATTGCGTCCAGAACGTTTGACATAATTAATTTGGACTATCTTTCGTGTTTATTTGGCCCTAGGTATCATTAGGGGTAATACAGTCATTTACCATTTGAGTGTCTTTATTTTCGGGTCTTGATTTCACAAATCGGACTCCACCGTTGAGTCTGGAATGCCCGAAATAGTAAAAATACACTATTTATTTATTTAATTTGGACTTCGTTTGATTTATTTAATGTCCAAGGGTAAAATGGTAATTTTACCCAATTAATAAAATAATTAAAATAATTATTTTATTATTTATTTATTTTCCCAAGGGCCTATTTGAATTTATTTTTCAAAGTCTGGGCCAGAATACAAATAGTCAAAACTGTTGGGGTCAAAACAGAATTCCAGAACTTCCTAAGGGTCAAACCGTAATTTCGCTAAATATGTAATGCTGACGTTAGGATGACATCAACCCTAATTTCAAATTTAAAAGCCCCTTAAGTAAAACGACGTAGTTTTACTTTAAACGGTTTAAACCGTCCGTGGTTGGGTCGGGGCCCAAACCGATCTTGACCCGATACCTGCCCCGTTACTGTTCATCGTCTTCCCTAGGATGGTGAACAGTAACAAAAAATTTCAAATCTAATTTCGTGAGTTTTTGGGTTCATTTAGTCTCTCTTTTTGGGGGCTGTTGATCACGGAGGGTAAGAGAAACAGTTTGGCATTTGTTTCATGGATTGGGATGAGCTCAAATGCTCGGTTTATGATGGGATAGCCGAACCTACAACTGGCTCATAAATGGCCATTTCAACACCATTTTGAGTGTGGTTGATTTGTTAGGACCTTCATGGCAGGGGGATTCGATCCCTATTCTAGAAACAAGGGATAAGGGTCTTTTTCAAAGGTTAGGTTCTAAACCCGTGACCTGCAAGTCGACTTTTAGTGGCCTTAAGTTGAGTGTTTGGGTCGCGGCCGGGTGTTTTTGGAATGCTAGGAGGGTCTGTTTCAAGTTTAGCTTATCAAAAATGGTTTTCCTAAAGGTCATTTCAGACTTGCTATCATGGAGGTCCAACAATGGCGGTCATGAATGATTTAGGGCCTCTCAAGCCTTCCGACCTTCCCAGTCCATTCAGAACAGTCCCTTATTGTCAATTTTAAGCATGCATGCAATCAAATCACCAACCCAACTAAAAACAGAAACCAAAAATTCAAAAAAGAAAGGAAACTAAAAAAAACAGTTTCAGACCTTATACCTTGGTGGTTCCTCCTTCAACCGTAGCTTAGTTCTGACCCTCTCAATCCTCTCTAGGTATGCTCAGTCTCCTCCCTCTTGAGCACTTGAGTAAATCACACACACATGCATGCACACCCACACACAAGATGTTTCTCTCTCTCTCTCTCTCTAAGTCTCACTTCCTCTCTATCACTCACTCTCCCTTCCAGCCGAAACCCACTAATATAAACCTAACACTATTATTACACACACAAGGGTCTGCACAGCACTCATTCTATGGGCAGCTTTGGCTGATCACAAGTTAACCCTCCCTGTTTCAGCCCCACTATTCCAGCTGACTGCTATGCTGCATTTTGCAGCTCAATTGAGTGCACCTAAGCCATAGGTTGGCTGGTGCAATTATACACCTATATATATACACATACACATATATATTTACACATATATAATACATTTTGTAATGACTTTATTTTAAATATTTGTTTCTAGAGTGTTCTCTTAATGTATGTATATATATATATATAAATATATATTTAAAGTATTAAAATCTAGATTAAATCGACAAATTAAATTCTGAAAAATACATCCTTATTTTAATTAATTGATAAAATAAATTCAGGGTATTACAATATATATATATATACATACATATATATATATATATATATTATATAAATGTAATAATTAATTAATTTAAATAATTAAATAATGGTAAAATGACCCGATGTCCAAATTAAACATGTGAATAGTGTATTTTAACTATTTTGGACATTCTAAAACCAATGGTGAGGTCCGTTTTGCGAGATGGGATTCTGAAAAATAAAGACACTTAAAAGTGTAAAATGACCAAATTACCCCTAGTGCCCCTAAAGCCAAAGGGAAGTTCGAGAATGTCTAAATTGACTTTCTTCGACGTTCTGGACTCAATGGTGAAGTCTATATTATGAAATGAAGTACAGAAAAATGTGACACATAAACATGTGAAGTAATAAAATCAAACTTAAAAATAATGGAGCTACCAGAAGAGTATAAATTGAAATGAAATTTAATTCCTAACACATTAAATTGTGTCGTAGGTTAAGACCCAAGTAATCGTCATGGATGAGCTGATTTGGGAAGGAAAAGTAATCAGAAGAAAGATAAATACTGCTATGAAATTTCAAATCCTTTCTTTGAAGCCATTTATGTACAAAACCCCTGTTGTTCCAATGGGGCGACTTATGAAAGAAGAAGCCGCAAGGAAACTTGCTGAAGCAACATTAAAAGAAGAAGAAGGACGGAAAAATACTGAAACACTTAATGACATGCTTCGAAGGTTATGTTTATTTATCAATAAGATATAAAGTAAATAGACATGTAATACAATTACAAATCATTATGAGTTAGTTAAATTCTAAAAGAATAAAACCTATTAGAGAATTAGGCTCACACAGTCTGAGAATAGGTAAGATCACAAGTTGATTTAAGTACATGTGAGATTTATGAAATTTTCATAAATTGTTTTAGGATTAACAAAGGAAAAAGGAAGGCCCATCAGTAGCGCCAACCCTGAAAATTGAGGTGAGTAACCCTATATTTGAAGTGGAGATTTAACTCCATGGATTTGAAGAAGTTTTAAGTTCAAAATATCTGAAGCATTGGGTATCAAATTCAATATTTCATGATTCCTATTTTAAAATATTCATGTTTTTATAAACCCTATTGTGACATGCTCAGTGAATGGTTTCTACTACAGTTTTCCTTAAAAATATATTTTAGCATGTCTAAGTTTAAAATTTCAAATCTCTTTAAATATTCTGAATTTGTATATTCCAAGTATTTGAAGACTCTATTGAAGAAGTTATGTGTTACATGTTTAAAATGCAACTATAAGGAGGTCATGTTTTAAATGTTTTAAATAGCATCTATTTGCAAATGTTTATATGCCTCTTGTTGCCACTGGTAATGAAAGATAAGTTGTGCTTAAGCACTACATGCGACGTTAAGTTTCTTCGGAATTCAACTATGACACGAAAAATGTCAGGTAGCAGGATCTAATCCTTTAGGCATGATATATCTCCATTGTAGTAAAACTGGAGTCCGGTTCGAAAGGGATTCTACTAATGAAAGTGATAAAATGATATGTGTGAAAATGGAAGCAGGTTTTTACCCTCATTTTACTATGCATATCTACATGTTTTGAAGTTCATATACTCTACTTGAAGAAGTACATGTTTAGCTTGAATACTTTAAATGTTTCAAAGCTATCTGTTTTAAAGAATGCATATATTCTGTACTTGAAGTATATACGAGCAATTGGTAGTAATTGTTTTATAAAATCTCTTATACTAACTACTGCCAATTGAAAACCCATGACAAATGCTGGAATTACTCACAAGCTTAGATTAGCTTACCCGAATTTTTATCCGACCCTCTTTCAAGTGATTGACAGTAGTCCTGACTTAATGATGATGATGATTAGAGCTTTGCCTATTTTGAGGAGGGGCGTAAGCAGCTATTTACAGGAACTAGCAGTCTTTTTGGAAGGCACTATAAAATTTTAGTAGTCACATTTTGTATTAGCATAATTGTTATGTATTAAGCCCCACAGGGTAGCTGAACATGTATTAATTATAAAGTCCTTAAGTTTTTATTATGCTCTGAATGTATAATCATGTGTACCATCCTTAAGTCTTTTTGGAAGGCACTATAAAATTTTAGTAGTCACATTTTGTATTAGCATAATTGTTATGTATTAAGCCCCACAGGGTAGCTGAACATGTATTAATTATAAAGTCCTTAAGTTTTTATTATGCTCTGAATGTATAATCATGTGTACCATTCTGAAGAGTGGCAATAATAGGCAGATGTGCAAAAAATTAAAATAAGACAAGAAAAGAAAAAGTTTTTCACGCTTCCGCAAACACAGGCCGCACCACCGTCCGATACCGTTGCTTATGTGAGCTTTGCCCTAAGGCCCCCGGGCCTGAGGGTGGCGGTCGCGGTTCGGGATCCCCACGGGGTGGATTTCGGGTCGTGACAACATGTTAGATGATTGGGTTTATTTTAGATTTGATGTATTGGACATTGTGTGACATTATTTTATCGTTATATGATATTATGTTCATATTGAAATGATTGTTTGATGTTGTAAACATACATTTTTGAAAGTTGTCATCAGGCTTAGATTGACTCTCTCATACAAGCAATCACCTTGGCACTTGGATAGCGAGTAAAATAAGACATGAAATTCTTGGATGGTGGAAGAATTTATCTTTGTGATATATGTCGCCTTAACAGGGTTAAGATGAGGTCCTTTTAAAAATCGAACATCATGGTTGAGCATGCACTTCATGTAACCTAAAGTTAGCCAAATGTGAACTGAAAGAGTGACTACATTAGGGTGTTCAAGTTAGGCATTGAGATAGTGACTAGAGTAAGACTCATATGACGTTTATGATGTTGCGAGGCACTATGTTAGTGAGTATAAGACAAACTTGAAGGTGAGTAGTTAAGAAAGATGGTTCTGTAATACACTGTTGTATTGTGACTAATAGTCTAGGTGGTTGTGTCGATTTTTGTGTTTATCGATATAATCATTAGTACAAGACAGATTTAAGGGTTCAAGTATCGCATAGAGATTATTTCTCAAGATGGATAAAGGATGTTGAATCTAGTGTAGTGGAATAGTCTAGGGCATAAATAGGGGTGTCAATCGTGTCGTGTCAAGGTATGGGTATTCTACTATATGGGTCAACTCAAACACAACATAATTAACTAATCGTGTCAAGACTCTCGACCCTAACACGACACGTATAATAAACGGGTTGACACAACACTACCTGTATAACCTATTTAATAAATGGGCCGTGTTAACATAAGTTACAGGACATGACTCGTTTAACCTATTTAATAAATAATCTGGTTAAAATTAATACGATTAACATTTGTAACGGGTTTTGACATGTTTAACACGTGTAACCCGTTTAATAAATGTACTTGTTAAGATGGACTCCTTCTTTTATTGTATTTTTTCTTGTATATTTTTATTAAATTAAAATATAATACCTTTAAATTTTTATATTAATACTTATAATATAAAATAATATTAATTTTTTTCTTATACTCATAAAAACTATTAATTATTACATATAAATATATAATATATTCCTAATTAATCACATTTATCCGTGTTAATCGTGTCAACCCGCGTGTCAACCCTAACCCGACTTGTTTAATAATCGTGTCAATCGTGTCAACCCGTTTATGATCCAAACCCATTTAACCTCAACCCAACCCTGCTAACTCTGTGTCGTGTTCGTGTCGTGTTATCGTGTCGTATCATAAATTGACACCCCTAGGCATAGACGAGATTACTTTTATGCAATGAGGTACTATGTTAGTTTGATGGTAGGTTAATATAGTACTCACCCCGATCTTTCTTATCCGATTGCACAATCTATTTCTTATATATAGAGATGAGATATGTAGCTGAGAGATATGAATATTTTAGAGCTCAACCTATGTAGATGAGTCGGAGATGTTAGAAATTGTATAAAGACCTGAAACATTTTTAAGGGAATTTTTATAATTTCCCAATCTAAAGGGTAGATAATTGGTTAAATGAAAATGAGTTAAATAAATTATGGAAATAAAATTTTAGTGATTAATGTGATCTTGTGAGGCTGAGAAATAATTTTATAAATTTATTCGGGACTAGTGTGGGTCACGAGGCCACACAATCAAAGTCAAGACACAGATAAATATGAAAATTTTATCATTTGAAATTGGATAAACGAATGACATATTTGGAATCTATGCACCAAAATTAAATTGGGTGTCAATTTTGGTGCGATTTTGATATAGTGAATTTTGGAAACTTGTGCGCGCACGCATGGCAAACTGGCCACGTGGCATCTCGTTTATCTATCAAAGCTTTTCCAAGAAGCTGGACATAACTTCCTAGACAATTCCATGCAGTGTTGTACTATTGATCAATAAGTAATCCAATGAGAAATGTGTTAATGTGTGTGCTAGTGCACCATTGTGTATAGAGGGGAGAGAAGGTGACTCATTGATGGGGACAAGACCTCAAATATAGGCAAACACTTTGTTTCCCCCCCCCCCCTTTTTTTCCTTTTAGTTGGTTTTCCCAAGTTTTTAAATTTTCTCTCTCTCTCTCTCTCTCTCTTCCACGCACATGCGGGAGTGTGCATATATGTGTGTGTAAAAAAAATATGTTGGATATGTGTTATGGAGAAAGACCAAGAGAGTGGTATAGTGTGTGAGTGTGTGTGTGTGACTTGTAAGAGACAATGAGTGTATGTGTGAGATCTGTGGGTGTGTGACAAAAGGAAAATAGTTTGTGTATGCAACATAGATACAGTGTTTGTATAGCAATGTGTATAAGAGTGGGTGTGTACTTGTGTAAGCCAAACTGTATTTGTATATGTGTGTGAATAACACATGAAACTGAGAAGAAAAAGAACAAGAAAAAAAAAGGAAAAAGAAGAGAAAAGAAGAAAGAGAGAACGACTAGGACAGTGGACAAGGAGACTCGGAACAATTGTAATGGAGTATGACAACCATTTGAGGGAGCCGAAAGTTTTCTCTCTTTAGACGCTCTCTTTATCTACGGTTCTCTCTCAACAACTAGGTAGAGGTCTCTTAGACCTTTCATATAGTCTAAAGGTCACATTTATGTGTTGTGATGGAGTTTTTTTTATGCATATATTGGAATGTGTGATGATGTGTTTATGTATAAATAAGATACATGTGCATATATTTGTATACTGAAGTAGGGAGACCCACATATGGTTTCCAGATTTTTGAATCATGTAATTTGGTATATAGGAGGGTCTGCTACGAGTTTTGGATAGTGTACAGTGTGTGTGCATGTAGCTGTATGTGAATGGAGGAAGTCAAGTCGTGTAGAGGGAAGAATCCAGGAAAAGGTCTCTCATTCTTGATGAAACTAGACCTTAAGACTGGTTTTAGGTCAGAACCAGTTCAAAAGTAAACCGGTTCTTTACTTTAAATTTACAAAAATGTCATAATTTAATAAAAATTAAATCCAAATGCAAATTTAATTCAAAATGGGGCATTTTTAAAGTTTTTTGCCATTCTGGATTCAATGGCAAGTTCTGTTTGGATATTCGGGAACCCAAGGTGGTCCCACATAAATATGTATAATGACAAAAATGTCCCTAGTTATAAATAAACAATTCTAATGCTAATTAAAATTTAAAAAGGACTAGTCTAAGATTTTTGGGTGCCCAAAATTCAAATATAATGTCAGATTGGATAAATTGGGACTCGATAATGGTCCCACCTAAATTAGTAAAATGATAATTTTACCCCTAGAGTTAGATTAAACAATCAATTGCCTAATTAAAATTTGAAAAAGGCATTTCTAAGATTTTTGGATGCTCGACATTCAAATACAATATCAAATTGGAAAAATTTGGAGTTGGTGGTGGTTTCACCTAATTTGATAAAATGATGATTATACCCCTAGAGGTAGATTGAACAATTAAATAACTAATTAAAATCCGAAAGAGGCGTTTTCAAGATTTTTAGACACCCGAAACCCAAATATGATATTAGATTGACTAAAGTGGGACACGATGTTGGTCTCATAAGATTGTATAAAATTATAATAATGCCTCTAGGCATGAAACATGTACCTAAAGAAGTTAATAAAATATAAAGAGAGCACCTTTAGGGTTTTTGGACCTCTGGATCTGTTTTTAAGATCCGTTTTGTGAGACGGTGTCTTGATTGGCGTGAAAATAATGTTAGT
Organism: Nyssa sinensis; assembly: GCA_008638375.1. NCBI lineage: Eukaryota > Viridiplantae > Streptophyta > Magnoliopsida > Cornales > Nyssaceae > Nyssa > Nyssa sinensis. Next base: position 48,186,312 of record CM018031.1, read on the forward strand.
AAATTTATAAAAGTACCCTTAGGGTTTTAAAGTCACCTAAATGATACAAAACCTGTTGGATAGGATGTACTTAGGATTTTTTAGATCTAAAAATCCATTTCTAGCATCCGTTTAGAAAATACATACTCTATGAATAGGTTGCAGTATGATTGATCTTAGAGAACTTATGGAACTAACATCAAACCTAAGTACAATAAGGCAAGGCGACCCCGAAAGTTAAATCATGAACTCATAAGATACCCGATGTTTAAACACGAATAACTTAAGTAGTATTTTCTCACAGTTACTTATTGATTGGTTACTACTACATGCTTATTATGAGATCTTTATAGTTTGACTGTCGTAGATGTTCTATTATGCCTATTATCATATATGTGTGTACTATGGATGCAATGATGCTTGAATTCTATTGTTCTATTCGTTGAGATATTAGATGGACTCTTTGATAATGCATATAGGTTTGATGCATTACATTTTGCACGAAGATATTTGTAGATGGATTGTGATCATCCTGATTACCCAAATTCTTGTGATTGGGATAGAGTTTTTCCTTCTACCGAGTTGAAACCCCATGTGGGGGGTTGCTTGATCTTATTAGGTTAGTAGCCCATGAAAGGCACCTCTTGTATTGAATTTATACACCCACAGGTTTAAGATGGGCTTAACGGGAGGCCCTATGTACATCAAAGCATGAACGTGGGCATTAATTGTATTGATGAATGATATACATATTGATTGTGTAGATCATATTGTGGACTTATACATGTTGGACGTTGCACATTTAATCTTATAGTTGTATTGTGGATTGCACATGTTAGATATATATTGTTGATGATATTACTTTAAACAAGAATGGCGTTTATCGGGAACGAGTATACCTAGACATATTATAATGCTATATTGTTCATTTTGCTACTATTATGCAGTGTTGAGTTATATTATAACCTTTTGATTAGCTAGTTTGTAGGTGTGGACTGTTATATAATGCCTTTTGAATGCCTATATTGCATACTGGACACTAAGGTTGCCCACATAAGGTCTATATTAGTTTATGCCTATTGTATGCTTGTGTGTTTTGAAAACCCTACTAAGTGTTATGGTTCATCCTTATTGTTCGTGGTAGGTACTAGACTTACTAGACTTTTAGATGACGATTGCGAAATTGATTTCGAACAAAAGATGGACTAGTATTATATCGTTACTCATTTTGTATAAGAGTGTCTGTACTCATTTATTTATATCATTGTATGTACACTGTACCTATAGCCAATAAAGTCAATCTAAATAGTGTGAACAAATTGTATATTTTGTATATTGCTGATAAATTCTTATTATACATGTGAACTTGATAAAAGTTAATTTTTAATTAATTTTGTTATGGGACTTAAACAAGTACAATCATGACAACAAAACGAACTCAATTTAATAAAGGAAATGTCTTATCAAAAAAACATTAACATATATTTTAATACACTTGACTAAGTTGATCTAGTATCTTATCCTCTATCTAAGAGTCCAATGACCCTTAAGTCACGGCTCAAATTTTAGGACGTGACAAATTGGGTCAGGCTTGGCCCAAGCCCATAATCCGTAGTGTATCCACATGAGTTAGCAAGTGAGCTAGTTAGAGAGATAAGATTAGTTCTTATCTATTTGAAATGTGATTGAACTCTTTGCGAGTCCTATTCCAACTCGGTGTAGAAAATTACATATATATATATATGTGTGTGTGTGTGTGTGAAATATTACCTATCAAAAAATATATGTTTAATATTCTACATAAATTATGACAAAAAATTTACTTGATATACTATACATCTCTCTATTCCCTTCTAGTTTCTCTCTCTAAAATTCTCTTGGCAAGAGATAATTTCCTTCAACAAAATTACTATCCTTGTAAATTTGAGTGGACAGCTCACACGCACACTGAAAATGCCATTGGAAGCCACCCATCTGATCTGAGTGCATGAAGATAGGCTTGAACTTAACAGGAAAGGAGAGTAATAACTTGGGATAAGGAATCAGAAAAGGAGGGAATTCCTTGGTAGCTGTAGGTGCACCTTACAAACTTAGCAGTTGCTGCGCAGCGAACGCATTACATGTTAAAGCAACTTGAGAGAATATTTTAAAACTTGTCAATACCAGCAGAGCTGGTTCTAAGATATTCAAAATGCAGTGAGAAATGGAGAAGACAAAAATGGGATTCAGCCTGGGGCATTTCCATGAACTGAAACATTGATGGCTCAAGGAACAAAATCTTTTTCTTGTCCAAAACTACATCATTCATTCATTCCTGCTCAAATGGTTCATAAAATGCCCTAGATATTGGAGGATACAATAAATGAAATATATATAGTTTTTCATGATCTGCATAAATATATACTGAAATAAAAGTGACCATAAGATTCAACCACAAACCCCACCCACCCACTCACCCAACCCAAAGTTAATATGTACAGCTACTTCCACCGAGACTTTTGGTCTGTAAAGCACAACTATACAGAATCACACTATCTGTGCAAAACCACTGCCAATTTGATTCAAACTCAGCCTTTGTACCTGTAGCATAGCAAACACAATTGTAGCATAAATACAAAGATAAAAGGAAAACTATTGCATTAAATTAATGTGCAATCAAATCGGTAATTTTTATCAGCACTGTAATGATCCTACATCTTTGCATCTGGTTTGAAAACAGGAAATTTAGGAAAATTTGGTGTCAAGGAAGTATACAGTTAATAATTGATTCACCAACTTTGAGATTTGGAACTTATTTGTTACCACATATAATTTGGGAATAATAAATGAAATATTGTAACCAGAGTGCCATAGATGAAGACAAACTTATGCCCAAAAAATAAATTAATGTTGAACAACGTAGAAAATTAATTTGGCAAGCTTGAGTTGGGAAAAGGAATGCATGTTGAGAGAGAAGGATGCATTTTTCATTCAGATATCGCTCCAAAGTATCAAGAATTCTTGAATAATTTGGGGATTCCTAATTCCAAAATCACTGTGATGAATTTAATTTACAAATTGACTCATGCTACAAAATCAGGCACAAAGTTAAGCTTCAGGATTCTTCTGTCCAAAACTTGGAAAACTTTATCACAACACAGCATGCATCTAAGGAAGTGAACACACATCGAGGGCTCACCCCAATTAGATCCTGAAACATCCTTCTACTCGCAGTATATTTATAAATACAGCAAAGCTTTTGTGATACTTTACAAAGGTAAAAAATATAGCATATGACAGACTTAAAAAATGGAACAGCAAGATATGGGAACAGACCTCCAAGATTACAATCTGCAATTGTGAATCTCAGTATTCATCATCATCAGAGTAGTTATTGTCGCTATATTGTTCGTAAATCTGATATTCTCCATCACTGTTGTCAGCAACTTGCAATTTATTGCCGCCTGTTTCACTGGATGGAAAACTACCAAAGAGCTCTTGCAAGTAGTTCTTCGAGATGTTCTCAGAATCTAAATTTGAGCAAGATATAGGAAATCTAACGATGATCGTGGTGTTACTAAACCTAGAACAATTTCCTTTCAACGGTCAGCATTGATTTGTGAAAAAAAAAATTCCTTTGGCAATTGTCGAAAGTATTTTAGAGAAAAAGAAAGATGTATTCTTCTCTTTGGGAGATCAAGACTTTATAGTCACAACTTACAAGTAAATAAAGAAACTATCCTGAATTAGTTCCTACAATCAGTCAATCAATCAATTCAACAATATAATCAATCAATTCAATCAATCAATCTAATGTCTAAATTAAGCTACAGATTTGGTCAATATTTACAACAGCAACAATGAATATTTCTTAGTGTCTATTTTCCTAACTGTCCCCTCTACAGTAAAGCAATGAGAATTTATGGTTAATAATACTTTCTTGGATCCATAAATTCAGTTCAACGGGTAATTTCTATTGTTGCATTGCATCAGAGTTAAGCTCTATGCTTTTGTCATTATTCTCCCAGATGAAAAAAGAAGTCTTTCCACCATATATCCCATTGTAAATTTTCAATGACTGAAATGTTTTTCAATACAAGTTCGTGAAATGTCCCTAAGAACCATCACATCTCATATCAAAAGAAGGGCTTTTAACAAAAACAAAATAATGGATTGGCATGTTTCAAGGATACACAAACATGGTTGTGGGGAAAAATCACCATCCTCACCAGCCTACAAAAAAGAAATGTGAAAGGGAAATTGAAAGGAGGCATGGACATAATTAAAATAACAAAAGGATCCAAAACCAAATTTGTTGAATTAATGATGACATCATAACATAAAGCAGGAGCTGGTTTACCAGATCAAGTGCCTCGTATGCATCCAATTCCTCTTCAACATCGTCATCCTCAATTTCATCTTCTTCATCTTCGTCATCAGCGTCACCGTTACCTACCAATTCTGCACATTTAAGTTTTTTTTATAATACATTAATAAATGACTGTTTGAGTCTGCAAACAGGAAGAGAGAATCTTCAGTGGTTACTGCAACCATAGCTACAATTTCAAAATTTAGAGAGAATTCAAACAAAAATAATCTAGAAATTAGGCCAAGCCATTGTTGGACAATGGTAAGGTATAAAGAACAAATCTTACCATCTATCAAAAGAAAAAGAGAAAAGGAAAAGGGAAAAAAAGAAGAGGAGGATCGTAGACAGGAAACCAGCATTAACGACGAGTTCAGCTAAATAAAAGGAATAATTCAGAGAGGTTAAGAAACATGGAAAAATGAATTTGAGGTGGGCTATGGTGAGAACCAATGTGTGCTAGGAAAAATAATAAAAAAATAAAAAAGAAGCATAATGTGGGGCTATTCAATTAAAATGAGTATTATTCGGATAAAATAATATAAATTAGGAACAGTTCTCAAAAATAAATTAGTTATAATTATTCACAATATTCGCAATGTTTATGAAAAATTCATGAAGAATTGGGTTGTAGTGGTAAAATAGGTTGTGTATAGCATAATATTGAATCTTTCAACAAATTTTGAAGAAATTATGTGTGGGAGTTAATTTGGACCTCTGTTGACTCGCCGTTGCCCCTCTTCATCAAGTCTCAAGTCCTTCGTACATATTTGAATCTTCTTTGACTTCTCAAAGCGTTCGGTAGCAGATCTCAGCAAGGCTTCTGCACCAGTGTTTGGATATACAGATAGGAACCTTACAGCAACACGCAATCTCAAGCTATCAAGCACATGTGAAGAGAACCATCCTGTTGCACACTGCAAACTAAATAACATCAAATTTTACACATTAAAGGTGGTCCAGTTTACAAAAAGTAGATAGCTTGCATGTACTGAAATAAAGCCTCTAAATGCAGATTGTAGACAAACATAGAGATTACCATGAAATTGTTGAGGGATTCAAATATTAATTGCATGAAGAAAAATTCTTTAAATATCTGGCAATTTTCAACCGTAAGATGCTGACATTTTGTTCGGTTACAAGAGTCAGGAATCCCCTCCCCCCCCCCCCCCCACCCATGCGGCAAACACACACACACACACTCAACATACACATTGAAAGGTATTATTACTAAAGATAGGAGTAGGAGGAAATCAGGCAAGTCACATCCCTCGCAAAAGAAATATCTGATTATGTACTGATGTCATATAGATAGTGGTCCCTTCAAAAGTTGAGTTCTTTAATAGATAAATAAAGAAACTTCAAAAAATAGTTAACCCAAAATTATCTCAATATTCTTGGAATCGCTTTCATTTGGAACATAATTTTGTTTACATTGGCACCCAAAATTCAAAAATAACTAACCCAAAATTATCTCAATATTCTTGGAATCACTTTCATTTGGAACATAATTTTGTTTACATTGGCACCCAAATTTTCTTCACCTTATATTTTTTCCATTTTCTTTTTACCTTTTATTAGGTAAACAACAGGGACTTTCAAAATTTTAAATACAAATTAGGACTAGAAGGCCAATGAAATATCCACCATCGCAAAAAAAGAAGAAGAAATCTAGCAATTTGATCGGGCAATTAAACTAATGTCCTGTTTGGCTCAAGCAATAAAGGTGTAGGAGTAACCTCAAAGCCTAATTAACACTAAATCATTCCAAGTCCCAATTAACACTAAACCATTACCCTACCTTCTGAATTCAATTTAACACCTAAAACCTTCAAATAGCTGTTGTCCAGAATTTCCACTACTCTTTTCTTTAAAAATCCTGCAACCTAGCACTTTGGAAATCAAGCCAATTCTAACCATAGAGCATCTCCAAACCCTAGTACCTTTATTCTACCCTTTAGGACCCTAAACCTGCAAGCTTATAAATAAAAAAAAAAAACACAGAAAATCTACTGTAGTTTTTAGGCAGTTTTATTCAAGGTTTCCTAAAGCTGTCCTACACCAGGCTGTTGTCTCCAGCCCAGTGAGAGCTTCCCAACATGACTAAGCTTCAACATGTGACAGAGCACTGCATTAGATGAACAAGCATTTGACCCTATTTTCCATCGAGCATTACAAACATTTACAAGTCTACTTCTACACCAATTTCTAGCCTTCATTAGAGCTCAATTAAAAGTAATTGAATACAGTCCGTTTCTCAAGTACTTACAAACAGGGAGCTCCTAGAGAATGCAAGCCACTATGGGAATAGCATGACTGTAACTTTACGTACTATGAAAGAAGCAACGGAAATATTGTAATCTCCTGATTGTTTAAAATGATGGGGGCCAAAAGAAAAAAATAAATAAAGGTTTGATAGCTTACAAAGAAAGTGTTAATCATGTCACTTCAAAGGCTACTACTAATTCGTTCATACAATCTGTGGGAAAGCTAATATTGTAATATCCTATATCTTATTACTTTCATTATACTCTATTTTTATATGTGAATCCACTTCAAAGAATGATAAAGTGTGGATTAGAGTATGCCCTAAGCATGATTATGTGATTCAAAATGATGAGTTTACTAGTATGGATAATAAGACAATAATTAAAATCTTAGTAGGGGAAATTAGGAACAAAACGATACTTCTAGTAGGCTTTTAAAATAATTCTTGAGCTAAAACATGATTAATTAGGTTAATCCTTGTTCTAAGGTTAAGCATAATTAGAGCATACTTAGCTAACTTAAACAAATTTGTTATAGGTTATTGGAAGGTTCTTAAAATTGTTATATCTAAACTAATTATGCTTAATTAGTAACCTTAATACATGATTAGCGAATTAAGTTAATCCTAATTGGGTGAATTAGGGTGTTTAAGTGAGGTAGACTTGTACTAATCCTAAGTTATAACCTAAACTTTATAATTATCTAAATTAATTTTGATTAGAGAAAGGTAAGAAAGACATTGTTCACATGGGCAAGGGACCTACAATTCAGAATATCTAGCTCACCATTGTTGACTATTCTTGAGGAGCTTGTGTAGAAATTTGTCTATATATATATATATATATATATATATATATATACATAAAATGGGCAAAAATCAGATTAGTAAGAGAGAGCTAATAAGAGCAAGACACTTCAAATATGTGGGAATTCACAAAGTGACACCTAGCCCACATATAAATACATGGTTGTATCTATTATGCCGTACAAAATAAATTGTAGAGACAAGCAAGAAGCTCTCTAAAATGTGCTGGACAAAATACTAGAGCAAGGAAGAAAGTAGAGAAAACAAGAAAACAAAGAGGAGAAAGAAAGAAACTTAAGGAGGACTAACCTATAGGTTGAATTCTTGAACAATCAAAGTATGAATTATGGTCGTAATCTCTTATTCTTTCATTTAAACGGAAAAGAAACATTTAAAAATGACTAAGAACTCAAATTCAATTAAGAATTGAATGAAATTTTGAACTATTCTTGAAGTCCTAACAAGTTTTGCATGGAATAGTAATTACATGGATACAAGAGCAACATATATGATGTAGAAGGATGCATCATGATGAATGAGTGTTGATTAAACTAATTGGTTAATGATTAATGGTGTTAAAACAACCCTAGCACTACCGAGGTTATAATTAGCATGATTAGATTATCAAAGGAATATTAAATGTGAGAAATGATAAGAAAAAATGTTGCTGAAAATTAAATGAAAACACCTTAATTAAAGTTAAATAATTAGTCTAAATGATGATTCAAGATGCTAGATATAAGTGTTGAAACAACCAACACTAGGAAGTTAAAAATTAAGTTTATATGCAGAATAAATGGGAATGGTGCAGCTGCTGTCTCAATTGTTTAAAAACTTTATATTTGATGTAAATGAATTGCAACAATAGTCAAAGGAAGTTCCAATGGAATTAGAATATGAGGGATTTTATCAAAATCCCAGATTGTGTTGTTTGAACTATAATGGAACAAGCGTAACTAAATAATGTTACATTGCACTCAAATATGGTTCTACTATGAAATATATCTATGTAGGGTTCCCTAGGAGAGAGAGACTCAAGGAGTGCTTTAAGAGTATAATGTGAGTAATCTAGTTCCCTGAAATGATAAATTGAATGCGATATTGTCAAACATATTATTCTGTGTTTTAACAAGCAAAACATTATGCTATATTCTCTATTGATGAAATTGAAGTACATTTTACAAGTATGTTTGATAAATATATTTGCAAATATATGAATAATCACATGATTTAGAATGCGTTTTTATAGATGCCATTACACGAGCACCTTTTACTATGTCCTTACCGGGGGACCAAGAGCCAGCAGGCCCGTAAGTAGGCCAGAGATCTCTTCAGTGTCACTATAAGTGACTATGTTATTATATATGACATTCCGTTCAAAATCCGAGTCGATGCGGATTCTTTCGTTCCGACAGTTGTAATGGGCATGCTAAATGATATTTGATATCTGTTACGAGTTTTATTGGGCTACCTATTGTTATTCAAATGATTAAATAGCAATTCCGTTTATGAAAATGCATTTGAAATGTTTCAGTAATGCTTGATATCAATGGTTTTATTTAAAGTTTCTTTTGCTATAAAAACCCATGATAGGGCATTAGTATTGTTCATTGAGCTTTGTTAGCTCACCCTATTTCCCAACCAATTTTTCAGGTAATGAAGCTTAAGATGGGGAGGAAACTTAAGGAAAAAGAGTTTGTAAAATTGTATAGTGAGACTTGCAAATATCTCTTTTGAGCCTATGCAGGCTTCTGTATATATACGATGGCCTTTTGTGTGTTTGTCAGTTGTAGATGTAAATGACTTGTAATAAATTTTGCAAGTGTAAGTTTGATATTAAACTTAGATTTTGCTCTGATCGAATGTGGTTGACATGAATTTGATATGAACCTGACAGGTTAAAAATGTTACACTTCCGCTATATTAATATATTATTCATTATACAGCCCATTCGATTCTGTATGAGGCCTCAGTGGCCCGTAATGGACCATAACTCCATCCTACGTGGGGTGTGGGTCATGACAAATATAGCCCACTTGCATTTTTTAGCACGATCACTAGAGCTAGCACAGGAAAAGACCCTTTAGCAACCAGCAGCTGGACGAAGTTGGAGCATCATTACCCAACTAGAGAGGAGAAGCATATCAATTTCCTCACAAGCTAATACTGGCAGAGAAATTAGCTCACAAAATCCTCTGATTTGTCAATGGGGAATAACTCAAAAACTACAAGCTTCATTTCTAAAAGGAAGAACTTGAAAAATACTTATCAAAATAAAGCTGAATTTTGTAAAGGAAATGGAGTTTCAATGATGATCCCAAGAAATTGGTGGGGGTTAGGTTCTATTGTTATCAATACGAGTGTTCCATCACTCTAGTCTTTTTGTGATTATGTATTGCCATACTAAAAGCACTTAGAATCATTCGTTTCCTTGCTCACCCATGTCCAAAAAAAAAAAAAATCCAAAGCCTTATGTTGCAACTTATGGAGCTCTACTACATGAATCCTATATCACCAGTTAGCTGTAAGTTGCTGCTGTTGTTTTGTGATAGAAAACAACTTTATTAGAAAGGCCACAAAAAGGGCAAGCCAATATACTATTCTAAAATAGCTAAGCTAGGGCTCAATAAACGACAACTAATCACACACAAACATTTCTGACAAAAATATCACACAATCTAGTCCCCCCACATGGCACCGCACAAGAAATCACGGTGGAGGGATCTCCTGCAACCACCATATTTATTAGTCCTACGACCACCAAAGCTTACTTGAAACCCCCTTACATATAGAAAACACAAGACAAAGTGGGATCTATAATCTCTAAAAATTCTCCATCCCAATGGGCCTAGATTTTCACAACCAAAAATAATTTTTTATTCAATTTAACTCCATCAACCATGGGAGGGATCCAAACTCTGACCATACATATCCAAATAGAAGACTGGGAACACACTCCTATCTAATCTTTAGTGATAAAAGAGATGGTGAATATCATGAGTTGACCTTAATTTTCTCCCAAGTCAAAGCAATGCCACTCCCTTTCTCATAGGTGGCACAACACCACAAAACCATTTCTTATACCTTGCCAAAGCCAAGAAGATACAATCAAAAAAATATTAGTACCAGCTTGTAGCGCACTTTATAAAGCTTCCTTTTTTCTCCTCCATCTCAAACCGATGTTCTTTCTGGCCTTCCTTTTGTCTATCTAACTCCATCCGCTTGAATTATTTGGTTCCTTCTTACATGTTCTAAAAAATGGTCTTCATGACACAACCATTTGAAATAACTCTTTCTCATCTTGTCCTTGATGAGTGCTAACCATATATTCTTCTGTACATTCATTTGTTATCCAATCTTTTCTAGTATGCCCCTTCATCCTAATTTCAGATGAAGGTATCTTTATTGACATGTTCTTTAATAGCTCAAAAATTTAAACTACAAGGCACTACTAGCCCTTATAGTTCTTTACAAAATGTTTTGTCAATTCTAAATATTCAGGAACTATTGCTTAGTAGAATGGCAAAAGTTCAGGCTGTCAACCGTAGGATGCATTAGGTCAGTCCATGGTCTATCCCTCCAAGCATTCTTCACTGATGAGACCAACAACATGTAATGGCCTTTTTTAATTCCATAACAGATATTCAGTAATCAGGTTCTCCACTTCTTTCATCCTACTCTAAATACATACTTTTAAAGGCATTGCAGGTCCTAATTGGATTTTGTAGCACCTTCAACTTCAACATATCCTTCCATGCTTGGTCCTTGGATGTCTCTCACCTAGTGCTCACTAGGTGCTCCCTCCAACTTCTCGCAAATGTATTTCTCTTTAATCCTATTCTTTTATACCCAGCCAGTTTCACATCTTCGCAACTGTTTGTGTCACAGTTATGTCACAGACATATGTTGTTGATAAAATTCTTCAACATTTTCTATCAAGAAGCATTTGGCCTCATTGTCATTTTTTTTTCATTTTTTTCGCATTTTCTTTACCAAGAAGAATTCAAAGATGCTCCTAAATCTAAATGCTCCTCCACTTCATCCATCCTACTCTAATTCTGTGAGCAACATCCTTCTTAATCATTTTAGGCATTTCATGGTCATAAGTATCCACTATCCCCTTGTTTCTTCCCCTAGTTGAACTAGTTCATTTTTTTTTTTCTCCGGTGAATGATGAAAAATTGTTATACATTTATCTAAAAAACATACATCTCCAATATATTTCTCCCATAAAATGCTAGCATTCATTGGTATCTCATCACCAGAAAATACTTCTAACCTGCCTTTATTGCTTTATTGTTCCCTATAAACATGACTACATTTTCAAAATTTAAACTTGAAGTCAACAGATTTTTTTAACCAACCCTATGGTTTTCCAACAAACAGCTTCAACCTTTGACAATGCACTCTAAAATATAGAGGAACTTGTGGCAACAAAAATTAAACCAACTCCCTATCCACGGCAAGCTCCATACCCAGCATGATAGCCTCTAGCCCGTTTCATACAACTGAATTAGGATCATTTGCATGGGAGAAGGCAATTAAAACTTGCCCTTAGTAATTCATGACTGTAACTCCTGAACCCCTCTATCTCTGTGATGGAAACCATCAGTATTTATCATTCATACATTAAATGGAGGTGAAATCCTTTTTCCATCTAACTTCAGAGAATTAATAGACTAAACACAGAGGTTCCATTCATTGAAGGTTTTTTTATTAGCATCAGAATCTTATGGTTTCCAATGCTGGTGCAGCACGAGAGTAACCACAAAGAAACCCTAAACACACTCAATTAATCTCAATATTCTTATTATTCAATAATTCAAATCTACCATTCTAATACATCAAGGCCTTTATATAGGCAAACCTTAATTAAACTTGCCAAAATAAAAACTTCCTAAATAACGTAAATAAACCCTAAAATACCATAATAGCAATTAACAAAATTGCTTTAAAATCTTAAAAATAAGAAAGTATAAAATAACTAAAAATTAATTCTAAATCCAATCCTAATTTTCATTCCAAATTGGTCACCCAATTCCTTTGTGTTCCCCATCATTTCTCCCCCGCTAGAAAAAACTCGACTCCGGCTAGTTGTGGAGGTGGAATTGTTGTAGAAGTGGCAAATCTTCAAGGCAGAACACAAAGACGGGAACCCAACAAATAGAGGTAGAACAATATCTCCAACTACGGAAACAAAGAAAATCATCAAGCAAAGAATGTCCGTCAGAGCCTGCAAAGTGTTGGGCTTGGTTTGCAATACTAAACTCCACATGATCTATGATATGTTGTGGAAGTAGGGTAGGCATCGGATCTGATATTGGAGAAATAGTAACTCCACCTGGAAGAAGACCATTAAGAAATACACGAGGCTCCAAAGTACCTTGATTAGATAGCATGTCCCCCATATTGACAAATAAACTAATATTTAAATCCAATGGTATGTCAAGTAAATAAGCATTAGGTCCAACTTAAAGAATTGTTGAGAATGTGCCAATGGATTTAGATGTAAAACTTGGCGGGAAAAGCAAAACAAATGTAGACTCAATACAATGGTCTGAAGCAGGAGTGGAAACAAGCAAACTATCATCAATAAACTCTTGGGGGTTTGAACTAGGGACTTTAAAGTTGGGACGATTGTAGAGTCAAATGACTCATTAGAAATTTTTGTATGTCCCACGTGTTCGTAGGCTAAGACTCATTTCCTCACTCATGGGATTAAATATCCTCTCTGAATGCTCACACTCAGTGTGATGTAAGATAGAGAGTGTTGGGTCATCTGGGGTATAAGGAATTGACCTAGAGACTTCACAATTAGATTTAAGGTCACAAATAATAAGAAGAGGAGGCTTAGGTTGTTCTTTCTTTTAATTCTCTTTGTATTTAGATGTTGAAACCAAGAAGTTCTTTCCCCGAAATTTAAATCTACAAGTTTTGTCTTCCATATTGAGAGTCGCTCCAAGATCAACCATCCAAGGTTGACCAATAATCACATGACTAACATTCATAGGAACTACATCACACCAAACTGTCTCACAATAATTTTCAAATAAAGGAACTTAAACAAGACACCTTTTCGTGACTGTTACAGTTGTGTTATCAATCCAGCTTACCATAAATGGTTGGGGATGAGGTTCAAGTTGTCATTGCATTCTAGAAAGAGCAGACGGTGAGACCATGTTAATGTGACTACGACCATCAATGGTGAACCTATACGTCAGTTTTCCAACTGAAATGCCAATGTGAAAGTATTTCCTGTGTGACCAAGCATCCTTATCTCAAGGATTAGGTAAATTACACCACACATCATGAGTTTGGAAATCAACTTTAAAGAATTCAGTGGAATGTCTTTGACATCGATCTTGGGACCTTTCTTGTACGAGTGGCCTATAAAAATTCCTCTGTCATCTTGTTTATCATTAAATTCTCCCCTTGATGGTGTGTGAAAAACAGATGTGTCATATCTATGGTCCCCAACATGATGGTTTTCTAGATGCGTGAGGATCTGGAAAAATTGTTTGTTCAATTGAGAATAACGTTGGGTCATATCCTCACAGAGTTGGTCCACTGATTGTTAAATATTGGTTACATCTGTTTTAGTTGTTTGAATGTCTTTTGCCACGGTCTCTTGTTTGTTCATCATATCTCGAATGGTCATGGTGAGGAGGACCAAAGGTTAGGAAGAATCTCTTTTTCTTTTTCTTTTTTCAAAAGAATAATACTACAAAAAAGAATGAAAGGATAAACGAAACAAAAATCAAAGCTACATTGTGAGCACTAGAAGCAAAGGTGAGAATGATGATATAGAAAATTATTCAAATGCAAGCAACGTGTGGCATGAAGCAAGCTTAAGGAAGGACCTTTGTGCCAAATTTACTAACACACAAAGATTGAATTTAACATTAATGACAATTTTCATGGGAGTATGCATACCTTTCTTGAGGTCCAAAATAGTCCTATATTGTAATCCAAAGACGACTTCAAAGTAAGCTGCCTACTTGTTGAAGCTGTGTGGGTGCCTTTGAAGAAAATTGAAAATCTGGGGTTGTTTGGTAGGGTGAACTGGCTGTTTGGGTCAGATGGGCCTGGTAAAAATCTGGGTTTGGGCCTGATGAAATGGGTGGATTAATATGTGATTCTGGTTTGGGTGAAAAGACTTAGAATTGGATTGGGCTGGGCTGGGACAGTATAGATCAATTGGGTTGATAGCAGCTTTGAGACTTTTGAAACTGGACTTGGGCTGCCTAAGAGGGCTGGGTTTAAAGCTGGACTGGGCAGTGGCTTACTTGATGGCTTGGCTTGGTGCACCACAGCTGGATAACACTGGCCAAAAGAAAGCTCCAAATATTTTCAAATGAAAGAAAGTTCCAGAGCACTTTACTTGGTTAAATGGGCTTGGACGAAATGGGGCTTGATCTTGGATATTTTTTTAAACTTCCCTTGTCTTCCTGAAAGTTTTGCGACTCCCAATGGAATTTTTGCATAGCAGCCAATATGTCCAGATCGCATAGGCAGCAAGATTGCCTCACCACGACGATGGTGACGAAATGGGCAGTATCCGGGCAGCAAGGCTGCCGCACAGAGACGCTCACGATGACCTCTCAGCGGTTGTCAGTCGTGTACGGTAACAGATAACGAAGACAAAGAAAAGCAATGGCGACCTGCAATGTTGATGCACTGATGGAGATGATTATGACCAGCAAGGGTGGCTGTTGCTGCCGAAGGTGACTGTGACAACAATGAAACGTGTTCACTGTGGCAAAGATTCTAGAAATCCTAATGATGATTAAATTGATGAAGCTCTGTAATAATGCCGGTGATGCTGCAATGATGGTGCCAACTACAAGGGGCTGCGACAAAGGCGATAACAGCAGGGTCTGTGATAAAACTCTGGTTGCACAGGTGATGGTTGAAACAGGTCGTGTGCTTCACGATCTGAAAATCTGCAATTCACTTGACCGTGGATGAGGTCGGCACGATCTGGATAAAACTTTCTGAACAGTACCTTTTTTTTTTTTGCAATGGACTGTGATGGATGGATTTACAGCAGTGATGTTACGAACGTAAAGCCGATGAACAGTGATTAAGAGAAGGATCGAATGTGCTCTGATACCAAAATTTGGTGCAGCACGAAAGTAACCACAAAGAAACCCTAAACACACTCTCAATTAATCTCAATATTCTTATTATTCAATAATTCAAATCTACCATTCTAATACATCAAAGGCCTTTATATAAGCAAACCCTAATTAAACTTGCCAAAATAAAAACTTCCTAAATAATGTAAATAAACCCTAAAATACCATAATAGCAATTACCAAAATTGCTTTAAAATCCTAAAAATAAGAAAGTATAAAACAAAAAAGAATTCCCGAAGAAATTTAAGTTCCTTCACAACCAAATGTGATAAACATATAAAACAAACATGGTTTTTGATGTCATTTGTCCTTTGCAAAATTAAGCAATCATCGAACCTCTTGAGAACAGCATCTTACTGTCTTAAAAACCCCACATTTTCTAAGTATAGCAAACCACACATTAGCATAATGTTGAAAGGGAGAGAAGAAATCATATATATTATATATATATATATATATATATATGTATGTATTGTGTGTCTGTACAAGAGGGGGAGCCCTCCTTTATATGGGAGAGTCAAGACATACATAAGGGAGGTAAGAGAAAAGGAAAGAAAGGGAAAAAAGGAAAGAAAAGAAAACCCTAGTGCTAGCCACCATGCACATATATTGCCAACACACCCCTGCAAACTCAAGGTGGCAAGGGTAGAGGCCAACTTGAGTTTGAAAACCAAGTCATGAAAGCATCCAGGAGGATGTGTTTTAGTGAAGATATTAGCAATTTGAGCAACAGAAGTAACAGGCACCAGTTGTAGAGTACCCTGAAGTAGATGATGATGGACAAAATGACAATCCAGTTCAATTTGTTTGGTGCACTCGTGAAAAACATCATTATGTGCTATCTGAATGGCACTGTGATTGTCACAATGTAGAGAAATGGTAAAGGAATGTGGAACACTCGTATCCTCCAACAACCACCGTTACCAAAGAAGCTCGGTTGTAGTATTTGCAAGTGCTCGATATTCAGCCTCTGTACTGGATCTGGTAGCAACAGTTTGCTTTTTGCTACGCCAAGAAACTAGAGAATCGCAGAGAAAGAAACAATAACCAGTAATAGAACAACAATCAGTGGGATCACCAGCCCAATCAACATCAAAATAAGCATGCAATGTTAGAGAGGAATGAACAGAGTAGTGAAGACCATTGAAGGTGCCCTTGATATAGTAATGTATATGGAGAACAGTGGAAAAATGGGAAGAGTGAGGAGCAGACATAAACTAAGTGACCAAATGAATTACATATGCAATATCAGGGCAAGTAACAGTAAGATAAACTAGATTGCCAATGAGCTATAGATAAAGAGTGCATCACGAAGAGAAGTACCATCCAATCGGGTGAGTCGGAGATTCAGATCTAGAGGAGTAGAAGCAGTCTTCTTGTTAGCAATATATGTGCATGGTGGCTAGGGTTTGGTGGCAACATAGTGAACCAAATGGTGTGTATGAGGCATGTGTGCCAGAACTCCAGAACTTCGAACGGTGCGTGAGGGCGCATGTGGAGTTGAAACGGAGTCCAGCCACCGGCGTTGGAATCGTCTAGTTGAGTAGATTATGATTATGTGTTGAAACGACTTGTTTGACAGCAAATGCTTGGGGCAGTAATCTAAATCAATTGTATCGATGAATAATAGTAGTGATCATGGCCAACACCTAAGAAGCACGGATACGGACATGGGACACGAATACAACACGACACAGACACGCAGACACATTATTTCTCAAAAAAGTAAGACACGGATACGTTAAGGACACATTGAATACATATAAATTTTTATATTTTTATATGACTATATGATAAAAACCTAATGTTATTTTAATTAAAATTAACATAAAAATATACAAATTTAAAAAATATTATTAAGATATTAAAATAACAAAGTCATTAAATAAAAAATAAAGAACTTCTTCATTTTATCATCAACCTTCATGATTCAAGTGTTTGGACACGTGTCCGGGAAGTGTCCAAGAGTGTCGGTGTCCGACACGTCTCCGACACGGACACGTGAGTCCAAAATAGTGTCCGTGCTTCATAGGCCAGCACAATAGGTGTATTCACAGCGCAAAACAATAGTGGTGATAGTTGTCACCACCACAGAGGATTGGTGGTGATAGTAGTCACCACTTAGAAGTTGCTGGGAGGTTATGCATATATGTACAAGAGGAAAGAGAGTCAAGACATACATAAGGAAGGAAAGAGAAAAGGAAAAAAAAAACCCAAAGTGCTATATACAAAACCCTAGCTACCATGCACATATATTGCTAACACATAAAATGAGCACAAAATAAATAGATGTTCCACATCTCTTCAACAGCATAGCAAAAGATGCATCTAGAACTCTAAAGGACCCTTTTTCCTGCAAGTAGATTTTGGGCATCCTAACTTTTTAATAAGAGAACAATATGATAGAGTTCTTAGGAATCCTCAAGAAGAACCATAACAGGGGAAACCAACCATAAAATGATAGAGCTTAGGTCCTTTCAGCTTATTCCTAAAATTGTAATTTATAAAGCTTCACGGGGCTTTATCAGGGAACTACCAAATCATTCCATCCATGCCTAAAGCAAAAGGATCAAAGAAACACATCAATCATTGGTGATGCTATTGTGTACAAGCACGAAAAGGACCACCTGAGGCTGCACTTGTCAACTATAAAGCACAAACACTATTTTGACTCGTGTGTCCGTGTCAGGCACGTGTCGAACATGCAAAAAAAAATGTCCAATTTTTTTTTTATTTTTCTGAATTTTGGGCACGTTTTGGACACATTATAGACACGTTTTCTTTTTTTTTTTGGGATTTTTACCCCTTTTCTCCTCTTCTGAGTTTTTTTTTTTGTTACACACACACACACATATGTTTTATGTAATAGTTAATAAATTTGTTTTGTAACTTCAATTATAGATATTGATGATTAAATAAAGAAGTTCTTAGAATTTTATTTAATGGCTTTGTTATTTTAATTGAAATAATGTTAAGTTTTTATTATATGGTCATATAAAAAAATTATATATATTCAACGTGTCATTAACGTGTCTGTATCCTACTTTTTTGAGAAATAGCGTATCTACGTATCCGTGTCGTATTCGTATCCTGTGTTCGTCTCCGTATCCGTGCTTCATAACCTGTCAATGCAGGTACAAAGAGGGTGGGCTATTTATAGATGTAACTTCCCCACTTGTTCAGAGTGGCTTCCCTCGTACTAGAACCTATGTTTTCATGTTTAGCAGCCCAAGCATTACCACATGATACTAACTAGCATATGAACTCTTATCTATTTTTCTTATCGTAATTGTTTTGTAATGATCCAATTTACAAAAGTTAATATTAAGTTATCAAATAATACTAATAAATGTATACATAAGTATTCTAAGGATACAAGGGAAATCTAATATGACCATAGAGAAACAACATCCATAAACCCAAATATGAAAAGCGACAAGAAGTCCTAATCTACATAAAAATGATGCAACATCTTCAGGGGATATTAAAATAGTATATGATTGCAGTAATTCAATAATCCATGTGTGTGTGTATTTGGGAGGAGGGGGGGGGGGGGGGGGAAGAAAGCAATATCTCAATTTCATTATTATTTTTAGAAGCTCATTATTATTATCATTTCCTTGTATAAAAAAATTATTTTAGAAACCCTTCAATAACAATTTTAAATTTTTTTATCAAAAATGTTTACATATTATATCCAACAACTCTATTTGGTTAAAATTCAGTAACCTATAACCATCTTTTCAAAACCAATCTGAATAAACTAGATTGAAAGTTACATGACAAAATATTGTAGTTAAACAAAGAAAATTTATGGATAATGCATTCAGCAGAGCACTGTACACATAATGACCATAGTGGTATGTATAGACATATGGTGCTCCATATCTGCATAGAAGGGATAAAAATGAGAATTCCATGAAGACTCAACCCACCCTAGGAACCACGGAGTTCTAAAAGTCATAAGCCATGAGCTGAGGATCAGCATGGAGAATGGATATTTCTCACTGTAAGAAAAATATTCTTCACTTCATGACGTAAAACAAGTGGTTGTGTTTGTTAGGGGTTTTTAACAGTAAAATAAGTGAAATTTCATTATAAAGCACCAAGGTGGATTTTTTTGATTAGTAAAATAAGTGTGTTAAGAGTTATTACATGTCTAAGGGTGTTGAGGGACTGTTATGTAATTTTCTTATTTTTATACATAAAGGGTTATCTCATCATTCTAGGGTTAATAACCACTTCCTTCCCTAACTTTCTTTCCTCTCTGTACAACTCAACATGGCATCAGACCGTTACGAAATTAGAGTTTCTAGCTTTTACTCGACAATATTTCTTCCATCTTTCATCATTATTTTTCATTTAAATCAACAAAGAAAATACCAAATCTTCAACAAACAAAGTCGGGAATAGGGAAAGAGCATATACGTTGCTAACATAATTAATGGTTGATCATTGGAAGTTGAAAAACCATGGTTCAATTCGTGTGATTTTTCTAAGAATTTTGGTAAGTTTTGTGGAATTTTTCATCTTTCGAATCTTTTGATCCGTTGACTTCGGTGTTTTTGATTTGTTTCTTTGATTCTATTACATCAAGGGTCATGCATCTAGGCATCTCTAGAGGCTTCGTTTGACTAGTTGGTTAGAGATTAATCA
The DNA here is from genome assembly GCA_008638375.1 of Nyssa sinensis. NCBI lineage: Eukaryota > Viridiplantae > Streptophyta > Magnoliopsida > Cornales > Nyssaceae > Nyssa > Nyssa sinensis. The sequence continues at coordinate 48,206,503 of CM018031.1, forward strand.
AGTTCTAAGTATTTTTTCTACAGTTTGGTGTTCAGGAATCTCACTGAAGCATTGAGTCTTGATGGTTCCTACTCCAGTTCAGTCATATAAGGTCTTTTTTGGTTGGGTCATTGATGAATTGTAGCATATGCCTTAGTTGGGTGCTAATTTTGGTATTTGATCCTTCGGTTGTTTTTGATCAGTCAGTTGAACAGTGCTAGTTGGTTGCAAGTATACTTCTTTTCTTTTTGTTGTCCTTTGGTGATTGATAATGGTTGAATTTAGTTCGGTGAAACTTGTTCCTGTTCCATCATCTATGCAAATTACTACTACAAAGTTGAACGTGTCCAATTACTTGTTATGGGCACAAGCGATGAAAGGAGCTTTGGGTGCTCGAAGAAAGTTAAAAATATATTTTGCATGGTCCTCCATCTCGAGATAGTAAGGAGAATGAGTAGGAATCGGAAAATTATGTTGTGATGTCTTGGTTATGAAATAGTATGGAAGCATCTATTAGTTCTAATGTTATGCTCTTGTCTACTGCCAAGGAGATTTGGAAAGCAGTCCATGATAATGTATTCTATTGAGCAAAATATTTCTTTAAGTTTAAGATTTTTATCAAAACTTATTTCTTCATCAGCAGAATGATAAGCCAGTGATTGAATATAATAACACCTTCAAGAGGTTTATTAGATGAGTTGAACCAGTTTCATCCACTAACTAACAATATTGAGCTTCTTAAGAAGCAGTGCGAGGAGTTTTATGTGTCCAAGTTTCTTTCTGGCCTTCATCCGACTCTTCAGTCTGTCAGAGCCCAGATTTTAGCTGAGAATAGTAGTTTCCTCGCCGATCTTTCTTTAGCTGAACAAGAAGCCTTCTTATGAGTAATCCTATAGCCCTTTACATTGTTTTCTTCTATCTCGATCAACAGGCTCAACAATCTATCTCCGCACCCGTGGGCTGCCATACCGAGAGTTCTACTAACCCTTCTAATATTTCTCATAACCCATCTCGAGACTTCAACTGTAAATAACCCCTGATGCCCTGCTGCGCCTGAGTTCTCGTGTTCTGGCCTAACCACATCCAAGAGGACACACAGCAGAGGTTCCTCTTCTGGCATATTCTGTGATAGAACCAACTCCCTATTCTCGTTGTGACACTGCCTATCGTCTGCACTATTCATAACATTACTGAAAGTCAAATCTTTGAGAGGCTCTCTTCCTTCAGTTCCCATAGCTTGCAATCGAGCCTTGTCTCCGACCAACTCAGCTTCCATCTGGGCTTGCTCTTGGCTCAAAACATGGAACACTTTGATACCCCAAACTCTGTCGTAGCCTCATCTAATCTTCTAGAGACATCGCTCCATATAGAAGCCACCTCAGTGCACTTTTTCCCTTTGCACTCCAGAGTACGAGCTGGATACACCCCCTTCACTATAGGTATCGCCACTCTCGTCTGTATTAGAGACCATTGTGCCTTCACTCAAGTCATCACCCACAAGATCTTCATTGGCCGAATCCCCCCATCTCTGATTTGCTGGAACTGCCACATCCCTTTCAACCCAATTCGGAACCCAATGGCCGCACTCACCACACTCCGCAGTTCCTATTGGCACCATACCAGCATCACCATGCTTCTCTGTAACTTTCTCCTTCAGTTTCTAATACATCTCTCCTTCACCATCACCTTTTGCATGTTGCTGCCCTAAAAGCCTTACCTCCCCATCCCTTCTAAAGGCACCCTTTCTGCGGACGTGTGTGGGCCTAGGCCCACTTCCTCCTCTTGGGCCTGACTTAAATAACCACTCTTATATCTCCTTATATAACAGCCTTCCTTCATTTGGCCCAATGGGACCCGTACTCTCAGTCCCCCTGATAATTCCAGGTCCATTCTGCTGGCTGGCCAGTACCATGAATTGATTGTTGTCCCAACCACCATATTGGGCCTCCCCATAGTTGACTGGGTAGGTCCAATTGGGAGTAGGATATTGGGCCCCGCCACATCCCAGCACTTGAGGCCCACTTGAGCTTACTGTACTTTTCCAAATATTACCTTGGCCCACATCGGACCATTCGGTGAAATTTGAATTTCACTTACCCTCATCCTTTATCCCGTTACCCACGTGTCGAGGTCTGATAGGACCTCCAAAGTTCCCCTGATTTCCATCCTTGCGTCCCACGCGCCAGTCCTTTGCGTGAGCCACAACCGCCCCTGCTCCACCTTCAATCATTGCAGTCGTGCTCCTGATTCCATCTGGTTGGGAAAAAAAAAAGGATCAACCCAAACCGCCACCTCAAAACACCACTCCCCAACCTCCACAAACACCACCACCGGCACATCTCTAGACGAGGTTTCGACCAGTAGCTGAGCCCATTTCAGTTGACTTCTTCTACCGGTGTCTTCGTCCACCCGAACAAACAACCGAGGCTATTCTCCACCTCCTCAAAGCACGTTGCATTCCAGAGGAAGATAGGAAGGGCGATGAGTCAAATCCACACCTCCTTCCATGCCCTTTCTTGAACAACACCCCACCACAAACCACCAGTTCATGAATAGTGGATAACCATCCATCACTCAGTCCTTTTGTTGCCAGATTCTGGTAGCCTCCTCCTCGGGTGGGAAAATGAATAGATACCAATCTCCGTGCATCTTGTAAACCCTTGCTCCAGTTGAGACCCTACATTGTCTATCCACCCATTGTTGAACCCTACCTCTATTTGCCTTAATTTGACCAATTGCACCAAATCTGCCCGTCAAACACCTGTAATAGAAATCCAGACTCTCCCGGCACAAGCGGTAGTCTGCCACCACCTTCCCCTCACCTCTTTTAACCCCCTTTATCACTTTTAAACCCTTATCCAGCCAAGGATTTACATGCGCCACATTAGTGTGTCCCCAACGTGCCTGTGTTCTACTTTTTTGAAAAATCTCATGTCAGTGTATCTGTGTCCATGCTTCTTAGGCTGTGAGTAAGGAAAAAAATTATGATCTTTGTAACAAGTTGGGCACGATAGATATTGTCACAGGGTAAAATTCGAGCACCAAATTTCTGCCTGTGCGGTGCCAAGTCTCTCCCGACTTGACCAGCCAACTACTCACCCAAAGAGGCTGCAGCCAACAATGAGGCTTCCAACACACCAACAGAGTTTGCACAGCACAATGTAATACAGAAGCTAAAGCACACTCAATTAGGAACGAAGGCATTCGTGCACAACAAAGCCACACAGTGTTTACAAGGAAAACCCCAACCTTTACTTCTCATTAAGCATAAGGAAACCATACCAGCTAAGGGTTGCAGCCAAGACTCATACAAATTCGTCTCCCTCACAATTGTGCTACCACTCAATGTGTTCTGCACCCTAGCATGCACAAAATATATAAGCAACACACACAAGTAATTGCTCTGGCAGTTGACACCCCCAACTGCCAAAGGGGGGTTTGCTGGCACAGCAGCATAAGTCACACCTAGCTGTGCAGTTAACAACCCTAACTGCGAGGTTAGTGTTGGACCAACCAGCTTGTGCCACCTATGCAGTTGTCAACCCCCAACTGCTAGGTTATGTGATGTTGCCACTAACAACACGCCCCAAGGCCTCATTCCCATGATCTGCAAGCCCGCACTTGCTACACGTCTTCAGCCCCTTGTGTGCCACTAAGGCACATCCCAATAATTTTCGCCTTGCTATCACGCACAGAATTAGCCACACGCCCCACTGTCTGCCCATGTAACTGCCATGTCCATGAGTCAGCCAAAGCTGTCATGTAACTGCCTTGACAACCGCCCATGTATAGGTCTGCCACATGTCATGCCCACACCATGAGTCAAGGTCTGCACCAACTGCCAAGCCACATGCCCAAGCCAAGGCACCGAACCGAGCACATTGAGCCATGCCTCCGAACCACACCCAACCGTGTGCTACCAAGCCATGTCACACATGTCTTGGTCTCACTTGGCATGTTAGGCCGAACCCTATGCCATGCCCATGAGCCATGCACCACTGAATGACCCAAGCTTGCTATACCATGTCCTCTCATGGTTGGTCTTCACTAGCCAAGTCAAAGGCACTGCTTGTTGCTGCCACCGATGGTGGTGGAAGGTAGAGCCACCACATGTCCCACAACCATCTTTACTTTGACAAACCACCACCTTGCCCCTTAGGTGCCAAGGTTCAATAGGGCACAAGCCATGCTCACCCATGGGCACCCAGCTCAAGGGAGTGACTCCCCCATATATATGTCAAAGTGACTTTTACCGGACTGACAGGAGTAGACACTGTCCCTTGCAACCAAATCAGCCCAGCCACCCAACTGCTACGCACCTAAGCATGCCAAACTGTGCCAAGGTCACTGTCGTGTGCAAAGGTTGCCCAAAGCATGCACCAACTTATGTCAAAGTACCAAAGTCCACCAACTTAGCCATTTTCAAGCATAACCAAAGCATGGCATGCCTCCCCATGCCTATGCCGCCCACTTGGCCAAACGCCGCCAAGGCATGACATGTCTTCCCATGCCCATTCCGCCAAGCCGAGTAAATTAGGGACTGACAGATATCTATGCTCTAGCTTAAGGGGGATTGTCAAAGTTATTAAATGTGTCTAACGGTGTTGAGGGGCTGGTTTGTAATTTTCTTATTATTTATATATAAAGGGTTATGCCATCATTCTAACCACTTCCTTCCCTAACTTTCTTCTCTTTGTACAACTCAACGAAGTGAAATTTCATCAGAACAAACTATATCTTCATATATTCTAGAAATTCTACAAAAGAATCTATAAATAAGGAATAGGTCCCTATAATTCAAAAATATATATATATATATATTTATATATAGCTCAACATAGAATGTTTGACCAGCCACAATAGCAACTCTTACCTCTCAAAAGATCTCCTATTCCTCTCCCTTTTAATGCTCCACCAAAGACATAAAAGGGTCACCTGCCAAACAACTCAAACCCTTTGTCTTACTCTATTTCCTTTCCGATTGAATAAAAGATCCATTGTTGATCGGCGTAACATCCACTGCACCCCAAAGAGCCCAAACAACTACCTTCTGCTTGCACCCAATAAACAACTATTTGTCTCCTTATGATAAGATTATCAATAATCAAAATCCTTCCAAGTAGCCCACAAGAGAGGCTTTGGTGCACCAAGTAGCCCTCCAAGGGAAGCCTTGTCGGCCTATGCTCTTTAGCACATAATAATAGGATTGAACTACAAAAGTGCCCTACTACAGTTAGGGGTGATGTTAGACACGACTCAAAAACGACACGAACTTAGTAGATTTCGGGTTGGGCATAATTGTGTTTGAGTCAAAATCGGGTTAGACTAACCGTATTGTGCTTGGGTTGACCCAAAATTAACCCGTTTATTGAAACGTGTCCCATGACCTTAAGTTAACATGTGACCCGAAAGTGACATGTTTAACCTGATTATCACGATTATATATATATATATATATATATATATATATATATATTATACACGTGTTTTTCTCTATTATAATATTAATACTATAAAGGAATTTTTCAAAAATTATTAATTATTAAGCAATAGAATAATCAGTTTTCACTATTGAAAAAAAAAATGATTTCTCAAAAAAATTTAGTTATAAAAAATCAATTATTAAAGAATCAATTGTATAAATTTTAAGTTATAATCAAACAAACATCATTTTGTAAATTACCTTAAGTTAATTAGCTATATGATCGAACAAATATTAGTTATATGTATTTTTTTATAAAATATTGAAATGTCGTTGAAAAGTTTCATATAAGATCTTTCTGTTGTATCGAAAGTCATATACATGTAAGGTTCATTTTTTGATTAATGATGGTATAAGAAAATTAAATAATGAATAATTCTAATAATTAGTAATTTTTCTATCTCTCATGTTTATTAATTATAAGAGGGTTGATTGTACTAACTATTAAGTCATCTCAAGAAAAAATAAAATGAGAAAAATAGAATTATTAATAATAAATTTAATGGGTTCATATGAATTACGAGACAAATCCTAATAAAAAAATTAATTATTTTATAAACTAAACTATATTAATTTATTGTAATAGTCCAGATTATGATTGAGCAAACCTCATTTGTGATAACTTATGATAAGCAAGACTATGGCCTTTTTTTTTTTTTTTTTGAAGTATCAAAAGCCACTAATACATTAGTAATGGGAGGTCATCTATTTTGAATTTAAGATTACGACAAAGAAAAGACAACGCAGTGAGAAAAATAGAATTCTTATACAACTGACAATTTTAAACTTTTAATAATCAATAAACATGAACGATCTAAAAATTATTAAGTATTAGTATTATTTTTTTGATCCTTCAAAATTATTAACTATATATTTTTTATTATCGAAAATTTCCCGACAAGTATATAATTTTTAGTATTAAAACTAACATATAATGGTTTATTTCATACTATAAGTACCAATATATGTAAAATTTAAAAATATTTTGTGCTATAAGTATTTAAATAGAAATTTAAAGGTATAGTAGTTTAAAAAATCAAATAAATTTTTTAATTATAGATTAAATTTTTAATTAAACAAAAAGTGTAAGAAGAAAAAAAAATAACAATAAGCCCACATCGGAACAATAATTTAACTACCAGTTGTTGCTTCTTTCAACATAAAAAATTATTAAACTATTCACAAGGAAAGCCTAATAACATTAGTCCCACGTCGGAAGTTTTTGAAAAGAGAACGACCTGTCTCCACGGATCAATAACAATAAGCCACCACTACCTACCAATCAACTGCAATCCTAAGAAAAGGAGGCAATGGACAAAGGACTGTCTCCACACTAGTGTTCCAACCAAAATCTAACATGTAAACTACATCCCACCTTCCGTCTTACATTCTTTGAAAATTTGTCTCATCCCCTCTCTATACTCTCCCACATCATAGGAAAATCTAACCTGATATTACCTGGAGTATGGATCATTACGAAATGCGGAAGGGAAATAGGAACGCAATATGCCATATACTTTAAATGTGGTATGATAAAGAGTAGACTTATGTAAATGATATAGGTGGATATGATGGGGTAGGTCTAATTGTAAGAGTGTTTTCTTCCTTTCATCCAAAGATGAGTAATGGGATTTAATATCATTGACGTCTACAGGTTGTCCGTCTAGTTACAAAAATTTATTATATTAAAATAAAACATGCAAAAGCATTGAACTAAATATACCTATTTATGTTGATATCTTGATTTGCATTGGTCCTTTCCTATTATTTTTCTCTTAAAAGAAAAATTAAAGAAAGAGTTCAGAAGAAATTTCTCGTATCACTAAATTTAGTGGTTTGGAACATTCGTATTCCTTGTTTTGGAATGCGCCCATCAAAACGGGAATCGCTAGGCTATTAGTTTTTTTAGTAACTATAATCTAACCTCTCTAGTATGCCAATCCCCCCTCTCAATCCCTAATTCCCTTCCATCACTCCTCCAAAAGCTATTCCTCTCCTCACATACCTCCATAACCATTTCCCCAAGAGAGCTTGTGAAGAAAAAGATTGGACTCCAAAATCAATATGAGTAACTTACAGTGCAGGTTTCCTGATTTGAAAGCTTTCTAATCTCTTGCTGAATGTAATCATCTGCAAGCTCAAAAAGCTGTAATGAAGTTTGGCACTTATACGGAAAAACTTGAAATGCGCATATATCCTCCCATCTATGCTTCACCCTGCATAAACCAAAGTAAAATGAGAGAAATCAATTGGTCGGCACTTGGAACAAGTAGATAAGATATGTAAATAGAAAGCAAAATCATTAAGGCCATGTTTAGGCGGCAGGATAAGAGGGTTGAACAAGATAAATGTTATCCTATCCCATATTCGGCATCTTTAGTTGGATTGGATGTTAATATCCCGTGAACCATTTATATCCCACCCGGGTGGATATAACTTATACCAAGGGAGTGGTGATATATGAGTTATCCCATCCCAATGGGATTTTTAAAAAAAGCCACATCATCAAAAAAAAAATATTTGTAACGCCACAATACAGAGAGACGAAGACATCGAAGAGTCAAGTTAAAAAACTAGATTTTTCTTTTTTTCATTGTTTGATTTTATTTTATTTTATTTTTGATATGTTTCAGCTTTTTAATACATTTTTCATATCAATAAATGGATTGTTTTATATTTATATATATATATATATATATATATAACAGTAGCAATATTTTATTCTAAAATATTGTGATTATGATTATCAGATTTCGCAATTGATTTGTGAATAAAATTCTAATTTTAGATACCTTGTATGGATATATTTGAAAAAAATAAAAGATTATATGTCTTTCAAAAAAATAATTTGTAAAAACCTTGAGAAAAATAATATATAAGAAAATAAAAATAGTTATATCTAAACCTTATATTCAGTAGGCACTCAAACACAAGATTGGGATATAACAACATATCCAAACCTTTTATCCGGGTTAGTTCCAAACACTGGATTGGAATATTCAATATCCCACAAGATATTATATCCTATCCGATCTAACTATATCCTATCCAATCCCGCCTTCTTATCCAGTTGTCCAAAACAAAGCCTAAACGATCCAGCCTCAAGGCCCATGAAGAATAATCCAGTAGATTATGCACAACAAAAACCCATATTAGAGTAACACCCTCTACCCCCATATTATAAATGCAAACGGGTAAACACTAAGCAGTGATGAATTTGCACCTCAAAATATAAAAAAAGATACAAGAAGATAAAGAAGAAAAAGTACCAAACAAAAAGAAATGCCTGATGTTTCTCAATTCAACTAATTCAAAAGAATCAAGACATATCCAAGTGACATTAGTTTCTCTTCTCCTTAGGTCTCACATGACGTCAGTGGGTCATAGAAAAATGTACAAAGATGATGATATAGTTACATAAATCATCCAAACTGATGGTGCCTTATCTCAATCTATGAAGCATGGACGCGGGAATGAAATATGGATATAACATGATACAGATGCAGATAAATAAATGTTAAAATAATAGGATACGAATACATCAAGGACACAACAATATATTTATATACACACATAATGTAGAGTAATTGTTTGTTATGTTCTATATGCATATTAAAACAAACACCTTTTCTGTTTAAATCTGTTAAATATTTTAAGTTCCTAATTTTATAATAATAAAATTCATGTGAGAAAAATGAGGATTGTGTTGCATGAAAATGGAGTTGAGACCAAATTTAATATGATTTCCCCTCATTATATTTCTATTATTTTTTCTAAAAAATAATTTAAGTTTTTAAAACCCTTGTTACATTTTTCTTTTTATTCATATGCTATGCTAGAAATGTCAAAAATAATGTTCAAGACATGTCATGTGTTCTCAAAGTATCTGATACATGTTTGCAACTAAAAAATTTATTTTCAATTTATATATTATGTTAGAAAGTATCGTACATGTATCAGCGAGTATTCAAGAAGTATTGTTATCCAATACAGATACACAATAGACACAGAAACCTTGTGGAAGTGTCATGCTTCATAGATCTCAATTGTTTGAGATTGAGGATACATATCAAGGTTCTAACTTCATCCACACCTATCGTTACACCATAAAAAGTGTTAAGCAACCAATTGCTCCAAAAGCTTTAATTGTTAGAGAATGGGCCAAGTCCAACAATATATACATGTGCGATCCCAAACTTGCACGTGGAGAGGCAAAGAAATCATAGGCAAATGCAAAGCGGAATAGATTGCAAATGCAAACGAAGAGACTTGAACTCAACACCTCTGGTAACCAAGGCTCTAATACCATACTAAGCAAACAATTGCTCCAAAAGCTTAAAGTGTTAGAGAATGAAGCCGATAATGTATATCAAGCTCTCAAAAAAAAGTTTACTCCTTACAATTTCTTTACAACAATCATTGATACTTGTAGACGTATATACAAACCAAAATAAATACTTAATTATGAAGTGTGCCCCATATTCATTCAAATTTGTTTAGTAATTCATAAAGTAAGCTAAAACACCCATGTGGCTTTTGAGGCCAAAACAAAAGAAGAATAAATTTAAAAAACCCCAAATAGTGGGTAACATAAGAACTGTAGGTGGGCTCATAACCAAAAAGGAATAGGGTTTCAAGGCACGTAACAATTTAAAAGGGCTTTCACAAATAATCATATATTCTGTAATTTGGTAATAAAAACATCATTTTATCTATGAATATTAGATTAGAGGAAATAAGAGGTAACTGACATAAAAACTTCTAAGAAAATTCGGCAAGAGTTCAAAGTCATAAAAAGACAGAAAGATGATACAGAACATATATCAACTCATTGTGCAGAAAGACATTACAAACTGAAAAGCCCTCTGCATCTTTTCACTACAAAGAAGAATACACCTAATAAGGGTCTTCCTGAAAGAAAAATGGTTCTTCCAGATATCTCTATACCAAATTACATGCAAGTTCTGAAGTTAATATAATTAAAACTAATAGATCATGAAGTTACAGAAATATGCCAATTGGCCCTACTCTTCACTGAATTCGACTATTTATCAAAAATTGCTCACATTATCGACTACATCCAAGAAAGTAAAATCCCGAAATAGGAATCAAGCCATTCTTGTGCCTTGATGAATCAAGTTAACTGCGTTGAGGTTCAAAGATTTAGTATATGAAGGACTTTAAAGTCTAAACAATTGGTTTATGAGTAAAATGGTGGATGTTGGATCCTATATTATGGTGAGTTAGATCTAGTTATGAAATTAGACAAGCATTAAGCTATTGCAATGGAAAATTAACTCATTTTCTGAATTGATTAGCTCTGCATCCCCATCCATTAATTTGTGAAAATGGAACTATGTGAATGTTCATTAAATTTCTCAAAGAAAACTCTCTGCTGCTTCTTTTACTTGATATTGCATAATTGCACCTACCTCTTGTCCTTGTTAAACTTCAAAAGCTTGATGTTAGGAATATCACTGCATAGCAAGGTGATGCCATATTTATTAAGTAACCAAACAAATAAGATATGCAGTGGACAACTATGGCCCCACAACAATCAAGAAGCCTTTTAAATCCAAAGTGTTAGCAGTGGTAACTCAAATTCTAATTTATGTTAATTCTAAGTTACTATATTGCTGGTCCCTTTTTATTCATGTTTTCTCATACTATAAGTCAAAGGATTTTTGGTAACTTTCAAATTTCCTAGACATGGGCTGTAGTAGTGTTCCATGCATCTTATTTTGGGCCAAATTATGCTATTGAGTCTTTATAAGTGGTTTTTAATAGGTTTGTAATCGAAGTTTCATAATTTCCTATTTTATAGTCATAGTCCTAGCAGCGTTATGAGAAATACAACTATATATGTGTGTGTGCGCGCGTGTGCGCTTTCAATTCAAGAAACTTGAATTTTTTAGAATTGAAGAATGTGTGTTTGATGCAACTTAACCTTGAAGGGATGAAGCCTAAAAGATTCAAGGTAGGATTCTTTTCTTCTTCTTTCCCTTATTTCTACACTATATTTAACTTGCAATCAGACCTTAACAACCACTCTTACTTTGATAAGCCTAACCCTTTCTTCCATCAAAGATTAAACCCTTTTTCCTGTCCTTTGTTTCTCATTGAACACTAGAAACTTTGTTGTTTTTTTTTTCCATTTAACACTAGAAATCCTGAAGTATTTGCTATTCATACATTCCTCTTTTCTGTTGCATCCCACCACTTTTCGAATCAAGCATATTCCAACCCCTTTCAATCCCCAAAGCCTACGATATTTCTTTGACCTCTTTAAATCTTAAACCTAAGTCTTCTATAACCTTTACCTACTACAAACTAATCATATGTTGAAGACTTCTGAAAATTTTCTAGTGTTTATTAGAGCTAAAGGAACCTACCAAAAGCCCTTTCCAAATTTTTCCATCCTGCCAAATTTTTTTTGATATAACTTATCTTCTATCACAATGGTGGAGACTACTGAAATTATTTTTTTTATTTTTTTGATAAGTGACTACTGAAATTAATTCTAAGTTTGAAGCTTTTTTATATTGACATCATCAATAAATGAAGAAGACTTTGGTCCAATTCAACTAGAAGATGAATTTGATTGGAGCATCCATAGTCTCACTATAGGAAACTTGGCCTTTTGTCCTAGGAAAGAAGACCAAGGAAATTGAGAATATTCCAGAAATCAGATCATCTTCCTCAGTACTTAATCATCAACAAGTTTGTCCACCACAAGTGCAAGTTCAAAAAGATCCTAGATTGGTCGAAGTCAATAAAGGCACTGAACTTTAAGTTTGTTATTTTCATGGAGACAATGATCTGGAAGTATTCCTTGATTGCTTGCATGGTCTAGAAAGTTTATTTAGGTTGTACCTTTTGACGGATTAGTGCAAACTCCTCTTCACAGAAGTGAAATTAGAAAGGGTAGAAAGAGTTGTTAGATTGTACCATCTGGAATGCCAAATCAAGGATCAAAATTTCATTTCTTTTCCATCGAAACGGCAGAAACGTTTCCGTTTCTCAGGGAACCAAAACGAAACACTAATGAAATACCAAAATTCACATGTTTTCAGGGAAACAAAGTTGTTTCCATAGAAACTTACCGAATCATAGGAAATATTTCTTTCGTATCAACAATAATTCTAAAAGTCAGTAAAAGATATTATCCATTTATTTTCCAAGGATTAAGACTCAAAATTACAAGAAGATATTTCTATTATTTTTTCTAAAATAATAGAAAAGTAATAGGGAAAATAAAGTGTAAATAAACAACTATTTTAATACTAAGTTATTAATTATAATAAGTTTAAATTGCTATTTGTTTTACTGATTATTTTATATATAACTTGTGTCAAATTTTCTAATTCGTAGATATTATATAGTATATATCTATTATGTTATGGTATTGTATTTAATTATAATAATTTTACATATTTTATAATAAATATATAATAATTTCATATTATGTAAAAAATTAGTTCTAATTTTTTTATACTATTTTTTAATTAATAAAGAGTTATTTTGTATTAATAACTATTTTGCATTTACGTTTTTTTTTTTTCAATTTTACCCTAATATCTTCTTGTGTGGATGGACATGTTCCCTAAAACATTTACAATTAATTAATTATATTATTTATCTTCGCACATTCATATATTTTACTTCATGTTTCCAAAGCATTTTTACATATTTAAATTTTTTTTATCATTTCCACTGTGTTTCTGAAACGTTTCCAAAATGTTTCCATTTTTTGGGTGACCGAAACAATATTGTGAAACGAAATTTTGATCCTTGTGCCAAATGGTCCAAGGCCCTTTCATTTCCCTAAACTGCCACTTATAGAGTAGAAGCAATGAAAAAAAATGTGATATAAGAACCCAAGATCCATTTGAACAATTAAATGTTTAACAGAGTTTGCAGAGGAACAAAAAAAAAAAAAAAGATCATAACTTCCAAAAAATAAAAATAAGTGTATAAGCTCCTAAGCTTTGTATATAACTCCAAATCTACATCAAAGACATCAACACACAATATTTTAACATCTACAAAAACAATTTTAATCAAATAAATTTACAATGATTTCTGACAAAGTCGTGGGAAACTAGGACGAAAAGATTAGTGAATTACAAAATTCGAAACTTAGCTAACCTTAAATTTACATAACATAGAAAATTAAAAGATTATTTGCATTTATCAATGACCGAAGTCCTATCTAAGTGGTACAAGTGCCCACCTCCACACAATTGTCATGAGTTTGATTCCCCCTTCCCTTATCGTTGTATCAAAATAAAAAAATTTGCATTTATCAAATAAATGAACAATATCCAATAATAGGCCTGGAAATTAACCTGCTAAACTAGATAATCTCCCTTGCCCCTATTGGGGCTGGTTTGGGGGATGACCTAAACTGAGTAACTTTACCTGCCCCAATTGGGAATTTGGAATGGGTTTGGGGATGAACTAAACAGGGTAAGGGCAGGCTTAAGGGAAAAAGAATCAAGCCCAAACAAGGTTCGAGACAGTTTTGTCAAAGGTGACCAGGCACTCGCCTAGGCGATAAGGCGAGGCAAGGCGAGGTTGAGGCGTAGTGCCTCAACACACTTCAAGCGAGGCAATTTGACTAAGGCACCGACTAGGCGATTGCTTTGACTAAGGCGAAAGGCATTGAGGCGAGAGCCTCATTAACTGAAACTTATTTTACTTAAATGTACTCATGTATCTTGACTTTTTGTTTTTGGATTAAAGCTATTTTTGTTTGGACAATATTTAACCAATATAAAAGTAGTAAAAAGGAAAGAAAAAGTTTAGAATATTCTCTTTGCTTAAAATTTAATTATGTTATGTCATGCTTTAGATTAATTTTTTTAGTATTAAAAGAGAATTATTACATAAAATATTGTTATATATATTTTTAATTATTTTTATAAGTTAGCGCCTTTCTTCATTCGGGCTAGCACTTTTTTGTCGCCTCGCTTTTCAGACAATGTAGGACCTTAGTATCTTGAAGGCGCCATTCGCCTTTAACTACACTGGCTTTGCCCTACCCAATTAATTTTGTTATGTACTTTTCATTTTTGGATATCTAGGTGTCTTCCATACTCTTTATACTTTTTGTAAACTTTTAAGTAATTTAGTTGTATAGATGGAGCATAGTGTTATGCTCCAATTGGTAGGAGGGGTGCAGAACTGGAAGGTAAGACAGAAGGAAAAGGTATCCATAGGGAAAGGAAGGGGTCATTCTATCGTGTTGTTTACTATTATATATTAAAAGGAGGTTTCTTCTTAAAGGTAACAAAATATAAATAAAAAGGGAGCCCCTTCCCACTTTTCCTCTCACTTTTGGGACGAAAAAAATAGTCGGCCCAAAGAAAAGGGAGGTGGGGCTTCCCACCTCTTTTCTTTTCCCTCCCCCCTTCCCCTTTATCAAAAAAAGGAAAAACTCTCCATCCATCCCCTTCCCCTCCCTTCCTTGCATTCTTCCTCCCCACCAAACACATTATTACACTCTTATATTCTATTTGTGTAATTGAGTTGCAACCCATTTAGTGTTTCCTTCTTTTTTTAATGATGAGCAATAAAAGATGCATTACAAATAAGCGACCCAAAAGGCGCAATCCAAACACAAACAAGATGTAATGGACCTAAAGGGAAGCTTCATCTACACAATTCAATTCATCCAAAAAATCAACAGAAGTACGCAAAGAGTTCAGGAATTTCCCCAAAATACAAAAAAAATGATAAGTGTCAACTCAAATCTTCTTTAATCTATATACAGGAAACTGAATTTTTTACCAAACCCATGTGGTTTGGATTTGATTTAATCTGACTCACGCAAGTTTTCACTTATTTATCAAACTCATGTAGTTTTTTAAATTGTATCTTCAAGATGCAATTTCAAAGCCAATTTTTTAATAAAATCGCATCTTGAAGATGTGATTTCAAACCAACAAGGATTTGGGAGTCATCCCAAATCCCTGTTGGTTTGCGCAAGTCATCCTAAATTGTTATTGGTTTAAAATCGCATCTTCGAAATGCGATTTCAAACTCGCATCTTGAAGATGCGATTTCGTTGAAAAATTGACATTTTCAAAAACTACATGAGTTTGGTAAATAAGTTAAAAATTGCATGCATCGAGTTAAATAAAATAAAAAACTCACCTTGGTTTAGTAAAAAATTAGTCGATTCCTCAAAAGTTCTTCTATTCCTCTCCTGCCAAAATGCACGACATCAAACAAAGAGGCACAACCTTCCATACCTGTCTAACCCAATGACTAGGACAATCACCACCCTAACAAGTTAAAAGGTCCTGAATTGACCTAAGCATTACCCGGTTAACTCCAAACAAAGAAAAGGCATAGTTCAAAGGTCCTTGGTTACATCACAATGAAGAATGAGGTGATTCATACTCTCCTTCACCCTTTACACATGTAAACCAATTAAGAAACTCCCCCCTTTTCCCCAATTTGTCCATTGTCAGAATGACATCCAATGCAGCAGTCCACACAAGAAAGGAAACTCAGGAAGGAATCTTAACCTTTCAAATTCCTTTTCAAGGGAAACAGAACCTATCTCCCCCATATAACACCCAACAAAATGAATGAACGCCAAACCTACCAAACCTCCCATTCTTATTTGGGACCCATCTTAACATATCCTCACAATCCCTACAAACACGTGAACTATAAAGAAGTTCCAGAAGAGCATCCACTGAATCCATCTCATAACCATGAAAGGTTCAAAAACATTGAGGCTCCTAGATTACTTCTCCAGTATGAAACTTCACAAAGTATGCCACAAGAGCACCTCAATAGAAGCAATTCTAAATAAGTATGTAAATCTAATCATCGCTAGGACATCACCACACCAAATGTCATGTCAAAAACCAACCTACCGCCTATCCCCTGCAACATACCCAAGTTGTTTGGTAAATTTCATCCATCCACTTCTAATGGCCTTCCAAACACCAATACCAGTGATGTAGACACCTCCAGAGAGGTCAACCCCCTGCAGTAGTCCCAAACTTACCATCAATCACTTTTCGCCGCACACTGTTTGGCTCCAAAGCATATATCTGCATAACCATTAGCGTGGTTAATGTTGCGGCAATGAGTCAGGACCAGGTTTGGAAGGTTCACCTTCAAACACCATAGCCATAGCCATTGTACCGGCATTGTTTTTCCATTTGTTTTATGACTTCCATTTTTTTCAATGATGTATACAATCTACTTGAAACTCGACTAAAAATGATGTTTTCTCAAATCATTATGTGTCTTTGTATATTATATAGGTATTCATAAATTTTTGGGTATTATATTGTTGATGCCTTGCTATTTTTTTTTATTTTCCTTTTAGGAATTGTGTGGATGAGGGAAATTTAAGTAAAAGAAAACAAAAGGAAGGAAACTTCCTCAGATTAGCATGGTTAATGTTGCGGCAATGAGTCGGGACCAGGTTTGGAAGGTTCACCCAGGTTCAGAGATGGTAATGACATGACAAACCTGACTAGTGGTTAGTGCAGAGGCCTTTCCTTGCAATGTGGGGTCAAGATAGGAAGCGCCACATTATACCTGCCCCAGTGCTGTTCCTAAATACAAAAATGGATCATCCTAAAATGAAGAATGCTGTGATTCATCTTTATTACTCAATTTGACTCAAACAAAAAAAAAAAAATTACAGTTCAATACAGTTAATAGTGCTAAGAAAATAATGATCATCTTTGAAGAGGAGGAAAAATGGAAGTAATGAACCTCTCAAGCTCTTCGATTCAGACAATAGAATGTTAGTTCATACATAATTATTTTATAACATCACAGGTTTTCCACTGATATGCTCAGGTTTACATGCATTAGCACTAAGCATGCGCCTTGTGATATCAGTGTTAAATTTCTCTATATTCTAAAATGTAAAGAATAGGTTTAACATAAGAAATTAAATTTTGTTTGAGCTAAAGTCAAACCACACAAAATTACATCTTGCTTGAAGAAAGAGAGAACCTTATGGAAGAGCTTACCCAGCTGCAATGTTAGCATCACAATAGCTTCGTAATGACGGTGGTACTCGAAAGTCAATCCTTTGATATCTGCTAAAGCAAATTTTAGAAAAGGAGCATCAATTCATTAAGGAGATCAAAGAACTTTAACTTGGATTAGTACTTAAGAGTACTATAAAGGAAACTCATATATCAAAAGGAAAATGATGTCAAAGTATATTTAAGTCATTTATTTGTTTCTAGTCAGATGTCCTGGATATTTTTATTCAACATCTTTCACTATGATGGCATGCAAGTTGTAGCATCAAAAAACCAAATTCAATCTCTACTACTACCTCTTCTGCCAAAAACATTTACTATTCAACTATCTACATTTTCTTTTTCTGTTGTTCCTTAAAAAAAAAAAAAAACTTTAGCATTAGGAAAGCAAGAGATATTAAGAAAGTTGATGGTAGAGTTTACTCAAAACCAAAAATACAAGAAAAGAACAGTAGCATTCACAATTGTTGGTAAAGATTCAAACACAAGGAAAAAAAAAGGAAAGGAATACAACCAAAAAAAAAATTAGAATAGTAACATTCCACAGCCAATCCCAAATTTTTTCAACTGCTAAGAAAGTTGAGAAGTAACCATCCTTTACATAAAAGAGCACTGCAAAAAGCTCCTTAATTTTACAACATTAAGATTGATCTGCAATAAAAGCAATTTGTGGCTGCAAAAATGCAAAAGTTTATATTTGTTCTGACGCTTGCATTCAGGTGCTTACTAAAAGTTAAAGTGCGGTTATCCTTCACTTCCTATTATTTTCAGGTTTCTTTTTAAATTTTACAAGTACACAAAATAAAACTTTTAAAAAAATCAGTTTGAGCATGATAAGGTTTTAGTTCCACTTTTTGGTAAATCTTTTGTCACTCCAAATCCAAATTAAACCATGGAAACTATTCAAAACCATAAATGGAAGTATTTTCTAGTGCCTTCACCCATAACTCAATGTAACTAGTCTAAAACGATGCACAGAAATGATATGTTCACTTAGTCGTAGAGCTCACTTGGTCAACATTTAATGATAGTCAAGTCAAATGCAAATAAAGGATCAAAACTAGATGTAAATAAACAGACAAATACATTGAATGGCAGAAGTTCACAAGTTTATCTGGGTTGAACCCTCACATGCGAGATTCAAGATCTTTGCGGGGATCATATCCTTTTTTGATCCAGAACCTAAGGAATGGCCCATTTGAAAAGTAATATGCTGTTCTAAAGAGAAGTCTGTAACAATAAACAAATGCACCAACATTGGAAAATATTAGACATGTTCAACGGCCAGATAATATAAGATTTTATAATAATTTTCAAGGCAGACCACCTTCTGAGCATAAGATCTCCAAATTTCAGACCTTTGTCAAGCAAGCGTTCAGCCAATGAATCTTTGATCCATATAGGACGCTCGTCAAACAACTTACATACAGCTTTTTGCCACTCCCATTGATCAGAGCCTTGGGGTATGTATTTCTCCCAAGTTACTTTTTTAGGAATCTGTATGGATTTTTAAGTGCAACAGAAACCGAAAAGAAAGTGCAGGATATATGTATAAATCTTGCAATTATTTTTCATTATAAACACGATAATATATCAATCATATTCCCTATTAAATTTCTGGTAACAGAAATAATGTGAATCAGAACTCACGAAGATGAAATAAACATTCTTCAAGATGGAGGATATTGAGATAGATGGAGTAACAAGCAGCAATACAATGATTTTCATCTGACCCCACATGGACAATAAGAACTTCAAGCAACTATATTCTTAAGGAAAGTCCAAAATTTTCCCAACAGGGATATTGTAATCTCCGACTTCACTAAAAACATTATAAATTACATGAAGTAAGCCTGGCATTCTCCTAAGCTGATCCACTGAACACAACATTCTCCCATTCTGACTTACCATTACAATACAGAAATTAGTTAAGTGTACATAACGTAAATAAGGATAACTATAACATGACTGAAACTTACGGATCACTTTCAGAAAACTGAAGTGAGTAGTAGATTGTTTGAGCTGAACTCTGATTGCTAGTAGTTGCAAGATACCTAACTCTAAAGTCAGATTTCACGAGTTTTGGCTTTGACTTGAGTGCACAGGGTCCACCTTTAATTCTAGCCGTCAGATTATCTGCCAGACTACATCAAGTTTAATATCAAGGCAACCAAGATCCATCTTCAGGCATGTTGAGAGCTTGATATACATTGTTGGCCCATTCTCTAACAGCTTGAGTTTTTGGAGCAATTGGTTGCTTAACATGGCGTCGGAGCAGCAAAAGGTCATGAGTTCAGACCTCAAATCAATTACTGTATTGTAATGGTAAGTCAAAATACAAGATGGAATCAGAGCAATTGGTTCTAATTTCTCATTGGGCATAGCTTTTAATTAAGGATAAAATTTATTATTAAATTATAGTACTTGGGCCCAAGTAACTTGCTTGGGGACAAAGTTTATGATAAAAAGTCTGTATGAAAAAAGTCCATAAATACATGTAATAGAGACTTTAGGGAAGGTTTTTGGAGAATAAAACTTCAAATTTAGGTATTTTATTTCTCTAATCCTTTTTCTACTCTTCTTAAGGCTTAATTGAGTCCATTGCTCGTTCAATTCAAGCCTTTTTTCCTGGAAATTGCAGAAGTCTGGTCTAACACATGTTGCAAGTTTCAGCCTTAATCTGAGTGTTTTGGGTCCAAATTTAATTGCTGCCATTGGATTCTCTATTGGGCTACATCAAAATTTACTTGGAACAAATTAGAATCCTAGGTTCCCATCATCCCATGAGAGGGCTTGATAAATATTATTGGGCTCATTACTTAACATTTTAAACTTTTGGTGCAATTAGTTTTTAACATGATAATAGAGTTTTGGTTCTAGGAAAGTCTCTTGATTTGCATTTGTTCCGTTGTTTCCCAATTTGGTTTATCTGATTGTGCTCCATTTTGTCTTTATGAATTTATATGTGCAAGAGGGTATCACATGTAAGGGAGGACGCGAAAGAGCTTGATATACATTGTTTGGCCCATTACCTAACAGTTTAAGCTTGTGGGGCAAAAGGTTCTCCAATAGTTTAAATAGTGACCAACATACTTAGACCTAATATTTTCTAACTAAATAGCAGAGCAAAAATCCAGTAGCATCAGTCAATTTCTTATGACACATCTTAGACAATTCAAAGGAAAACAAACACTAAGAATAGTATGAATAATTCCCAAATCAATCCTCATACAAAATGAATTATCAATCACGAACCCAATTTTGTGACTATGCATATGAACATTTAGGTCAATCCAAACGAATATTCCAGCCTCGCTTGTAGTTACTCATCTAGTATAATCATCATTTTATGTGTCTGTGTATTTGTGCACGCGCATAGATGCATATATATGTCCATATTGATCTATTGCAAATATGTATAAATGTGCATCTGAAAAACAATAAAAAAAATGCATGTACCTATTATCTTAAAATCAGTCAAAATTAAATGTCCAAGGTTTTGCTTATCTTCAATCATTGGTAGTCACATTTCTGTTAATGATTTAAAGGAAAGAAACAAGAACATGAAGATTCTTTGACGGAAGAAATGTGAAAGAAAATAAATCATAGTGAGATCTATGAAGTTTATACAATTAAAATTTGATCAAATCTCCTTAAAAGAATCTCCCCAGGAACAAGAAGATCAAGAAGATCCTTTGATGGCTTTGGGTTTGGTAAAATTATCTGTGTTCTCTTTCCTAATTGAAGGGACAAGAACTGTAACTTTTCTTCAATACAAGCCCGTGAAAAGTACATAAAGTAGAAGGGACTTCAGAAGGAGAGAATACAGAAAATTGGGAATTTGCAAGGGTCTAACACATAAGTGAAATGATCATATCAGCTGAAAATTAGGATATCTTTGATGTTAAAGTCAATTGCAAGACTTGGCTCTATATCCATCTGCATTAAAGCAATAACGTGTCAGTTCGATAACAATGCAACCCTGTTAAGATCTTACAAGAAACACGAAAAGATGTGAATATTAGGTTTTTGTGGCCATATAGCAGAATTTCTTCAACAACCCAAGAACTATGCCAGATTACTAAAGCAATATTTTTCAATAATCAGTACTAACATAGAGAACTCTGTAACAATAAAGTACACAACACAGAATAAAGATGGATACGATTTGAGCATGGTAGGCATTTACCAAGGCCTGATCCTCGACATTAAAGAGCTTCAATAAAATTATGCTCAGCCTTACACAGGCCCAAGCATCACAGTACAAGCAAACCTACAAATACTAAGTCACCAGTAGAGGATCGCATTCAACAATTTAATTTTACAAATAAACAACTGAGGCAATGTTTCCAATAACAGTCCAAAGTAAGTACATTACTACCACCACACAAGTGCACAAGCACACACACACAAACACAAATAATTCTGTGCCATCTAGCAAACCCATCAGCATAGCAAGTTATCAAAAAGCTTAAAAGAAGTTAATGTGCTAACACGGTGGCGTACTTAAAATATAATTTAGTCCAAAAGACAAATATATAAAATATAAAAGCAGAACTTTAGCAATTAAATTATATTTTAAAAAATAAAAATATACCTACGATCTACAGGTTTAGTCCACACAATAAATATTTATTAATAGGTAGGAATGGCTAAAAATACCTCCCAACGTTGTTGCACAACTCCTTCTTGTTTCTTTTTCGAGCTTACAGTTACTGACGGTTTCATCCTGAAAGGTAAAAAAGCTAAAAGAAATTGAACAGGAAAGATGATATTATTTAATTCATGAAATGCTAGCTATGAAGCACAAACACTCTGATTAGGTTCACGTGTCCGAGTTGGACACATGTCGAACACTGACGCTTTCGGATATGTGTCGGACGCGCAAAAAAAGATTGTCCGAATTTATTTATTTTTCTGAATTTCAGACACGTTTTGGACATGTTTTATGTTTTATATAATATTTTTTTTTTGGATTTTTTCTTTTTCTCCTCTTCTCCTTTATTTTACACTTTCCGGGCGCGTGTCCAATTACACGCACACATACATATATAAATGTTCTATGTAATAGTTCGTAAATTTATTTTAGAACTTGAATCATGAATGTTGATGATTAAATTAAGAAATTCTTTAATTTTTATTTAATAACTTTGTTATTTTAACATCTTAATAACATTTTTGAGATTTGTGTTTTTTATGGTCAATTTTAATTGAGTTTTAATTATATGATCATATAAAAAATTTATATATATTCAACGTATCCGTGTCCCACTTTTTTTAGAAATGACATGCCTCCATGTTCGTGTCCATATCATATTTGTGTCTCGTGTCCTATCGTATCCATACTTCTTAGAATGCTAGTAATCAAGCACCACGAAATTTCCAAGTCATCAAATATTTTAAGGTTTGTCATTCGATACACTAATATTAATTACACATTACATCCAAATTTAATTTAAAATGATATTCTGATAATCAAGCATCAGAGAATTCACCAGTGATCAAATATTTTGTAAGAAGAGGACATCATCCCATGCAGGAAATTTCCAAGCCATCAAGTATTTTAACATTACATCCAAATTTAATTAAAAATGATATTCTGATAATCAAGCATCAGAGAATTCACCAGTGATCAAATATTTTGTAAGAAGAGGACATCATTCCACGAAATGCGTATAGACCTAACCTCTAGCTTTATTGGCGTGAAGTGGCTGCTGTCAGACACAAACCCATGTTTTTCACACTTAACATCCAGGCTTTAAGCAATGCACCAAGCATCGGCCAGAGGTTAGGCCACCTTTGGACACATTTTTATCCCTAGAGAAGTTAAAAAGGAAGAGGCATACACTAGCAGCACATCTCAACTGAAACCTGAGACTATACATCTCAAAATATCATATCAATGATCAACAAGTTCTCTGTTTGCTTCTTACCACCCCCCCCCCCCCCCCCAAAAAAAAAAAAGGATCATCATTTCCAGAGGTAACTCTTTGCCTGCTAGGTGGTGTTGGAGGATGCAATATAATGACAGGATCGCTGTTTTACAATCCATGTAATTTATTGTTGCTTTGGTTAGTTTCGCTTCTCTAGAAAACAATTACATCATAGGAGATTAGTTGCAAAGAAAGAATTACAGGATTTAATTGTTGAATGGAAACATTCTACAAAGTTCCAATCTAATAATAATACTTTGTTGAAAAACAACAAAAAAGGAAGTAAATGTATATGGTAAAAACACAACCCATATAAAGTTTCTCTCTTTTTCCTTGTTATCAATTTTTTTAAAAAAAATATGTTCTTTGTATAATCATATATGTAAAAATAACCAATATTGCTGATATAGTTCACATTGATAGATGTTCAATAAACTGGGAGAGAAATGAATGAAGCATCATACACTACTTTCTCCGGTACATCCTTTGGTGAGAAAAGTGGCGGTACTAGAATCATCAAATCCTCCTGATCCACATCCATAAGGCCACCCTTCCCTAAAAAGTAGAATAAACACAAAAATTAACTTGGATAAAACAAGCATAAGAAGTTCCAATTTTATTCAGAATTGTATAAGCTTTGAAAGATGAAGGCCTAACCAAATTGTGGTTCCACATCTGCCCAATTTCTCTTTTTTTTCCGAGAAACATCCACATGAACAGCCAGAACATGTTGATAATCTACCATTCCTTTAGTAATGAAATCCACATGCATGAAGACATGAAACAAACAGGAGCCACAAAAAGGTCAAATCAGTGCTCAACAAGCAAGTAGGAAATAGGAAAAGGTAAAAATAGGAAAACTAAACTAAAATTACAAATAATTCCTTTCTAACCATTAAAGTGATAAGCATCTGACACTCGAGCAACAATGTCAGCAGAAAGATTTTTTTTCACTTCTTGTATCTGTGCTTCAACTTCTGTAGGAGCAGTAATAGGTCCACTTTGAGGTTGACTGGCTTGTTGTGCGGTTTCCAATAACTCAGGATAGCAAATCTTCTGCTCGAGGTTAATCGGGTCTGCTGATAAACATTTTGATAGCCTCTTGTAATCCCCAGCATTTTGGCCAGCCCTATATGTCTTCTTGGATATTTTCAACAGAAAATTATTACACGGCTGGAGCTCCCCAAAAGCAGGGTGTGAATAAGGATCTTCAGGGCGGAAATGGAGCTCCAACTTGTTTGACTGCAAGCTACGAGCCTGCAAACAATGTCAAGATATAGATGAGCATAGTTGTGGTAGAAAATTTTGATGATGAAAATTAGTAAAGAATTCTACAGATGTGGATAATTATGACAAGAAGAAGGATGTGACATTATAATAGAAGGGAGTTGGCAGTAACAACTGTAGTTAAGCCAAATAGCTATAAACCAATAAATGATTTTGTTCATATTAAATGAATTTTTCTAGTAAATATGGTCAGAACTCACATTTAAAAATGAAGTACTGCATGAAGAGCAACAGTGTGATCAGCTGAAAGAGCCGAGATGGCAACTATATAAGTTTTTCATTACTAACATTTTTTTTTTTGTGTTTGTGGTCTGGTACAAAGAAAAGGCAAACAAACAAAACCAAGAAACAAACCAAGAAACAAAACTCAAAGTAGCGAGGCAGTAGGCACAGCCACACTGCTCAAATTTCTAGTTGAAAGCTGCTCAAGCTGTTAGGGGCAGTTTCCTAAAGAGTTAAGGCCCGGATTGAGATTTAAGCCGGTTCGCTAAACCATACACAGATGAATTCCCTTCTCCGTGTGTATGGCCCAACTCGCACCCAAATCCCCGTTGATCAAAGCCCTAGAGTCCTTTTTAAGAGCTCTATCAAGGGGCCAAATCGCCCACTTGGATGAGGCAACAACAGCTTAAGCATCTGATTTGCAGTAAACCTTCCTAAGCCCCTCATGCCAAGCTCGTGACACGCCTTGCATAAAAGCTTACAAGTCCATTATAATGATTGTACAAGAGCCCATATTTAAACCAAAACACACAATCATTCACCTTGGCAATTTAATTAGGCCTCCAACTTCAGCTGGGCCTAGGCCATCCAAAGAAGCACCATCTGTGTAGACTTCCTGGGTCCTTGGGGGAGGGAGGCCTAGAGATGTGAAAGGTTGTTTTGACCCACTATCCTGACAGTTACGAAGTTAATCTTCATCATTTATTATAAATATTTTCAAATATTTTTTGATAGGTAATTATTTTCAACTATTTTAACTTACCCATTCTTCATTTGAGTCCATCTTATCCATCAGTCCAATAAAAGCTTTAATGTAAACCAATGACATCGATGGCAAGTCATCATACCCATTGTCAATCTGACAACCAAATGAAAAGTAGTTCTTACTCTTGAAAAGATTTTTTTTTAAAAAAAAAAAGAAGGTAAGGGGGAGATAAAGAAAAGAACACTAGTCCCAACATATTAACTTAAAATTTCATACCGATTAGGCCTAATTCTATTTACAAGTAATGGCCGCATGTAGATCAAGAGAAAAGCAAGTCAATTGAATTTTTATGAAAAGATTAAAAAAATTGAAACAGTTATTTTAACCAAGACAGTGGTTCAGTTTGGGGTTGAATTGAGACCATCCTGTGCTTATCTCAAGTTTAGGGGAAAAAATTGTGAACAATATAAAAATATTTTAATACATGAAAGTTCAAGGACAGGCCAGTATCTGAGCTAAACCAGCCTCAGGTTGTCCGTTGAACTCAACCCTAAGCCTAAAATGTAAGCCTGAGATCAATCCCATATCCAATGAAATAAGGAATTAGTTAACCCACTCAAGTTTTGTGCCAAACAAGCCAAGTTCAGTCTAGCCCATACCAAGTTGCAAAACTAAACTCAGAATGTCATAGATCATGTCTATTTTATTTGGTAAAACCCTATATCATACTCTTTCACAGGCTAAAATGAAAAGAAAATAAGGCAAAGAACCACATCATAATTATAAATAACAACATCATCTGATGGAAGTAAAGGATACAAGTTGCTCATGAACCCCTTGAGCTTGGTTGGTTTAGAAGGTTGTTCAGGGATGGTTCCCTAAGCATGCAACCTCAATTATCTTAAGTTAATTTTCTAAAGCTAACCCCAAGGGTCACCAACTTAACTAACTCTAGTTCACAAGCAAGGACTAATAAATACGTGCGTATATAATTATATAAAAAAGAGATTTTAATTTTTGATGTGTGTGTGTACACGGAGAAATTGGGGTAAGCTTCATCCATTCTCTTACACTCTGTGGGGATGATAACTGAACATGGTAATCGCAAATTTCTCAAATTCAAGTCCACGAGTAGATTATTTACAAGCCTGAATAAGCAGGCCCAACTGAAATTTAAATTTAGTTGCCTAACAAGCCAAGCTAATGTTTGCTCATTAATCTCTAAATCGTTCGAAAAGGGGCGGGCTTCTTCTGTTTTAGTGACACAACTCTTTAGATACTAGCCCAAAGAATACAGACCAAATGAAAAGATGATGAGTTGATGAAGTCAGTGGTGTATAGAGAAGATTTCGATAATTTTTTAGTATGGTATAATCACTAATCTTGAGCTGGTAAAGACAAAAGCATTGGACTCCAACATATAATATTGTTGTTGGATGGGGCTAGGTAACAAGCCTTGTTAGGCCCACGAAAGAGCGTGAGCAACAAAAAGCATATGAAACAAGCTCAAAGCCTCAAACTAGGTGAGTTGAGCTTTCATAAAGCTGAAGCTCAATCTAAATTAACTGTACTTCAGGGGATCACCCAATTAACATGAAATTGAAATGGGCCAAATGTCCAACAACATGAACTGTCAAATGCCCAAACAATAAATTAATTTGCGATGTGTAAAAGACAAATTACATATTGACTTCTCTTGCACCCAAAGCATTTATTACGAACAGCATACAACCCCATAATAAGATGATTAACTAAAAGAATATTACCCAAGTTGCTTCCTCAAGACATAAAATGATTTTGGTAGGCAAACATGGGCCATAACTGAGGAAAGCAAGGTCAACAAAATTGCCATGGATAATGTCCACTGTCCACACTTTATCATGCATATTTGATAATAATATTTATAAAAAAAATAAAAATCTTCCGATGGACATGTATTATATATTACCTTAGATTCCCATGCTAATGGTAAAGCCTAAGGAACTAACTTGGATAGGACTTGATCACCAGCATCAAAAAGCGCAGTTTCTAGCACAAGGCAGGGGAAAAATACATGATAAAATAGCCAAAGCTGTTGCAGCACCATGGATAAGTGCTGGCATGGCATCTGAAAAGGAGGGGTGGGATTAAGGTTTCAATTCTTATCGCTTACATTCAAAAAAAATTATATGATTAAATAAACCCAAAAGTTACAATTTTAAAATTATGCATACCACTAAGCTCTATTAAGAGGGGAAAAAATATTTTGTCCCCTAATCCTTGTATGCCAAATGCCAATGCAAAACCATTCTAGGTCTTCCTCCAAAGTCCAATCCATCTGGGGAGTCCTTAACTCGTAATTACCCGCTTGAAAAGAAGCACCTAATAGGGGGAAAAAGGCAACAAACACAAGTAGTACAAAGGGTCTTGGACACTACAAGTTTGGCATAAGCAACTTGAAAACACCTTGGTAACATCTTCCAACATAATTCACCATCAATTCAATAGAAACAGAGGATTTTCATGCCCCACTACTGTAGCACACTTGATAAATTAGAAGAGCTCCAAGAAAAGCTTTGATTTTTTGCCAATACATTCAAACACACACACTTCCATTAAATAATTCAACTGTAAAGCAAGCAATATTTGACCAATATTCAATTAATAGAAACTACCAAAAAAAAATCTACCAAACAACTTATCAAAAAATAAAATCTACCAAACAACAAAGTGGTGTTACTTCTGTCAGCTACAGTTGGTAGTAGCATGATGCAGAGAAATGATATCTCTTATATCTTTAGCTGTCTCAAAATATTTACATGCATGGGATAGTATACCTTGAGGATTCCTTCAGTTCCACCAAGAGTCTCAACAGCACGGGTCATGGATGACGGGTAGCCTGGATAGTGGACTGCAAAAGCCTCTGTGCCGGGTAACGTTCCCGAAATAGACCCATCTTCTATAACTCCCATTGCTGCTTACTACAAAATAACCGTATCAGCACACACGCATACTAGTTGAAATGCATATGCGATGCAAGTGAATGGCTCACTATGATTTTTTTGTTATCCAAACCATATAGTTGTTGAAGTTAATGTTTCACATATTTGAGAAATCACATTTAACAATCAACTTAAAAGGCAGTTGCTATGATGCCTCACTGGAAATGTTTCATAATAGAGGAATTAGAAGACATAAAGTTGGAAACTTGGAAAATAATATAATGTAATGTAGATCGACTAAATAAAATGTTGTCACAATGAAACAAACAAACTCGTTTGCCGGCCACTAAAAACACACTTGAGTGTTATTCACATAGGATGTCTAAACACCCTTGAGGGTACTCCATATTTTTAAGCTTTGTTGAAGTTGGTTGAAATCAGTGGCATGCGTCTTTAAGCTATAGCCTCAGGATAATGTTCCTTGCACAACATCAATCGATGTATAATTTATGTCTCACATAATTTCTCAGAATATTTTTTATAGGCATTTCTTTTGGTATTTCCTGCAAAAAAATGATATACTAATCCATGGGAAAACGAAGTAAGCATTCAATGTTCTGAAGCAACTTAAGATTTGTTAAACGACCAACTCATCTATAAGCTTAAGATGTTAGAAAGGGTGTAATTTTAATATTATATCCTCTAACACAGCCCCTCACGTGGGTTGACACTAAGCCTATACATGCATCAATTAATATTATGAGGGTGGCGATGAGGTTTGAGCTCCAAACCTTTGTCTGCTTTGATACCATGTTAAACCACTAACTCATCTAAAAGTTTAAGCTGTTAGAGAGGGTGTAATTTTAATATTATATCCTCTAACAAGATCAACTTGATACATGTACATAGAGAAGCATCAAAAATCTAAAAGTAAGGGTTCCAAAACTTTAATCTTTCATACTTGTTTTCCTATGAGTATGTCAAGTATATTAGATGTATTGCAACCTCTATTCCCACCAGACATTTCTAAAAATCCTGAGTTTGTTCCCACAAAGATTTTAAACATATATACTAATCAAAAAAAGATTTTAAACATATCCCAAAAAAATTAAAAATTAAAAAGGAAGAAGAAGAAGAAGACGAAGACGAAGGAACAGAACAAGACATCAAACGACCACAGATATGAATTTTCTAACAATTTAGATTCTGACCATGAGAGGGTGGCAAGCTTGTGTTACTCCCAAATTGATGCAATGTTACACATTGGGCTAACAAATCAGGTTCAAAATTGTACGACTTCTTTCTTGCGTATTGGAACAAAACCTCCAACTCAACAATCCCAACATTTTTAAGAATAAGTCTTAAAGGACCAAAAACAAAGGGGGGGAAATAGAGTGAGGATAAATAACTACTTTTTGTGTCCCTATTTTTTTCTATGCCACTGTGCTTTTTTATTCGTGGGTGAAACTCCTGTGAAGAAAATAAAGGACCACATCAAACGAACATACACGAAAATATGGAGAGAAAAAAGTGACTGATTTTTAACTGCCCCTTCTCTCTAAGAGTAAAACAGTAACTCGAGGCAGCACATTAGCCAACTTTCAGGTAATTTTAGCAATATTTTATTTTATTTTAATTAATTATATCTCAAATTATTATAAAACTGGCAGTATATATAAATTTATAAGATACAAGTGAGGAAACCAAGCTGCTTCACTTAACTATTATGCTTTTAACTTTGATGCAATGAAAGAATATCTTATAAATGATTTTTTAATCGAATTTAAAGTGAAATTTGGTCAATCCAGATGCAAATAGTACCAATCACAAATTTTCCAAGCTTGGATATAATTTTACAAAAGCCATACCTATCAAGCTACAAAAGAACCCAATATTGAATTATTTTTTCTCAGAAAACATTTCCTGCTCCCTTCCTCCAATAATGGTTTGTGATAAGGTGTAACCTTAATAATTCATACCAAGCACAACTGCACAAGCTTTAAGGATTGGACTGATTACAGTGAAGGAAAATAGAGTAGAAATTTTTTTCTCAGAAAACATTTTCTGCTCCCTTCCTCCAATAATGGTCTTGTGATAAGGTGTAACCTTAAAAATTCATACCAAGCACAACTGCACAAGCTTTAAGGATTGGACAGATTGCAGTGAAGGAAAATAGAGTAGAAAAATGCTATAGGGAATTGTCGCTTGTACAAACATTATATTTTCATTGCTACGACAGTACAATACGCAATTAATTACTGTAATTACGCAATTAATTACTGTAATTAGATTTGCAGATGTGCAAATTCCAACCCAATAAGAGCAAATTGATCTTCAGATTCATCCCACTGTTTTAAAAAATTAAAGCTAAATCAAAAGGCAGTAATGGACGGTGTTAACTCATCAAAATCAACCTGAGTTAACTCGTTATACTCAACAAAATCAACCTTTGAAATGAGTTAACTCATCCAATAAAATTGCAGAGAGACTTACCCAAAAAAATTGCAGAGAATCACTGATTCCTCATTAATCCCACGACTTACAAAGCTTTGTAATGGCGACGCGAGAAATGGACGGTGGTCGCGATGCTCTTCATTTTTGTAGGTGAGCCACGATCCCGATGCAGCTCTGCATCTCTCTATCAAAAATTCTTAACTTTGATGTTTCTTAATGTTACAGATACATATGTGGGGGGCATAAATCTCAGCATAGAAAGGTCCAACTGCCCAAGTCTTGAAAGGGAACGCAAACCAACAGTGATGTGGGTGATCTTTGATTTTAGAGAGAGATGAAAGAGAATAAAGACGTGGGTTAATGAAAGCAAGGTTTTTCTGATGGTGAAAGGTTGACGACAAAGAGAATGAAAGCAAAGCTTTGGCTTTGGCGGGTGCGGCGGTCTTGACGACGGTGACCTTAACAACCGTACTGAATATGGGGAAGATGTGAATAAATGGGACCTTTTGGCGAGAACATGCGAATTGATCTGATAAAACTCTAACCGGGAACAAGAAGAAGGAAAGGAAAGGAAAGTAACATTATGCTTAGGCCTTGGACGATAGAATAGGAAGGACAAATTGAAGAGTATACAGAACATTACCATAAAATTTTATCAAAATTTTTTAGCTGCTGACGTGGTTGTTCATGTGCTAATCAATTAAGCCTCTTGATATATGTGAGTGCTTATCAATTAAAATTCTTAAACTCACCTGACATGACTAGCACTGAGATATTGAATTCACTATCACCCGCATATACTAAGAGACTAAATTCACTAGCACTAAGGGTAGTCACATCAGCAGGTAAATTTTTTTAGTAAAGTGTTAAGGTAAGAATAGCATTACTCTATATAAAATGTATCACGTTTGAAAATATCGAATAAAAAGGTTTGAATACGTTATCATATTTTAATTATACATTTAGATGTTTACGTAGATATAAAATTTAAAAATAATTATTTTTTATTTTTTATTTTTTATTTTTTATTTTTTTATATATTAGTTTTTTGAATATATTATTTTTTTTCAATGTCTTTCAAAAATAATTTTCTAAAAATTATTTATTTATTTTTTAAAATATATGCATATATATCTAAATCAGTTGTAAAATTTAATAATTATAAAGGTCAATTGCATTGACTTACATCGATTTTTATGAGGTTTACTAAAAATACATATGAACCTTTCAGATTTAAAAAATTATACTAACCATTCCTGTCAGTGTTTGTCAGATGATGGTATTCCCAGAAATGTTAAAATGTCTATTTTACCCATCATATTTATAATATTTGATGGTTGACGCAAGGAAGTTAACGTGGGGGAAAATTACACCATTACCCTTAGTAACTGCCCTAGGGTAGTTAAGGGTTCATCACTTTGTCTCGTCTGTTGCAAGGGTTAGAGACCACGAGAGTTCCATCTGTCTCTTTTTTTCAAGACAAACCCCAAGTTTGATACATATCATAAAATCAAGGCAAGAATAGTGCAATTGTCTTCATCGATGACCTCCATTCTCCTCTATCCTGTTGTTGAATTAATAGAGGTCTGTGGGCTAACTAAAAAGAGATGGAAAAAAATCAGTATCGAGGAGTTTGATTTCAAGATCAAAAGGGTATTGTTGATCAGTACCTTGCTTTCAATGTCTTTGCTCTTCCCTTGATTTTAGTATCTTTGCTCTTTCTGCAATTCTATTGATGTCGTTGAACTCATTGTGTGTGAATTGAAATTTGATACTCTATGTTATTTTTCCCGTTGAGATGGAAGCCATCATTATGGATGGATCTGTGTATGGGTTCGTATACAGGTTTGTGGAAGTTGGTATATGGGAGCATATGTCACGACTCGAGATCCACCCTATGCGGATCTCGTGTCCCGCACCTGATCCGACTCTGCTGTCGAATCAAGGGTCTTAACTTGCTACACAATCAGTGCTACTAACATGCAACAACTAAATAGCGGAAGACTTAAACAATTAAATAAATAAAAGCTACATGTGATATATATATAAGGTTCTGAAAATACGAAATACAAAATTTCTTAAATAACTTTTCATCCCCAAGACGTGGATGACATGGAAAAGCTACAAGACTGTCTGTACTACATATTACACTGCAACTTTAAAAGAAAATGTCCACTATTGTCTAGCTAACTATTATTGCTACTACTACTGCCCTTCTACAGCTTCCTTTCCTAAAATGTTTTGGTAAGTTTGGGGTGAGCTAACTTAAGCTCAGTAAGTAATTCTCCTTTGCTCTGCCACGTGTACAAGAATATAGAAAGCATTATCCATAAAAGAACTAGGATAAATGCAGATGTGCTAGCTAGTCAATGAATATAGAACTCAATATTAGATGATAGAAACTCAAATGATAAAGCAATGAAATCTATCTGATAATATAATCATACTGCTACAGTCATGAGCTATCTCAAGTATAATCATATGCACTCAAATAAAAGTTGTGAAATCTCA
The DNA here is from genome assembly GCA_008638375.1 of Nyssa sinensis. Lineage (NCBI taxonomy): Eukaryota > Viridiplantae > Streptophyta > Magnoliopsida > Cornales > Nyssaceae > Nyssa > Nyssa sinensis. The sequence continues at coordinate 48,240,027 of CM018031.1, forward strand.
CGATCATTCATAATGGTATAACATGATCAAGCTATGATAATCAATAATAGATACTGATAACAACAAATGTGGATACACTTTAACTTGGGGTCCGGCATAGCTCTTAAGATCATTTTGTTCCCTTTTTCCTCGATCTCTCAATCAAGCACTAACCCGTCAGTTCAGTACTCGCCTCGCAAATCCCACTTTAATTGCCACTTTTGATTCCATTTTCTCGACCTGTAGGTCTAGTAAGCATCAGATGGAGTTTGTGACTGAGCACAAATTCGACTATAATATAATATATTGAGATCATGCTAAATCCCATAAACAGTAAATGCAATAACACTATCTCAATAGCGAAATGAAACTGTTACCTTAATAGGCCAATGTAAGCTGGGCTGCTGAAATCATAAGTCTTGCCCCTCGAGGCCTATGTACAAAGTGTACAGAAATCATGATCAAGATATATAACAGTTAATAAACATTTTCCACAAGATAGAGCAATATCAATGTGGACTCAATAAACGTTCTGGCATGTATAGAATACAATTGATAATATAAGAAAAACTATTGACATAGCTGGGAATGTAACACATGCAGAGATCAGAGATTACTTACCTCTTTCTGTATCTGTCTAAAAGGTCAATCTGCCTTCTCCTTTTCTCTTGGTGTTCCTATGATTCAGGAAACTCATTGCAGTCTATATATATTTATATAACTCATGTTATTCATCAGATTTTATGTCTCTTTACTATTTTTATCTCTTTTACTAGAATAAACTCTACCATTGAATCCGGAATGTCGAACAAAGTCGGTTTAGGCTTTCGCGAAATTCAATTCGGACTTCTGTACTAAAAAGGGAAAAACGGTCATTTTATACTTTTATGGGTTCTTACTTCTCGAGATCTCTTTTCACAGATTGGACTCTACGGTTGAGTCCAAAATGCTCAAAATAATAAAAATTCACTATTCTTTTATTTTAATCGAAATTCGTTTGACTACTTTTCGACTTAAGGGCATTTTAAAAATTTTTCCTTTAAATTAATTATTATTTTATTGCTTGGGTCAATTCACAATTAACCATAAATTCTGGGCACAATTTCTAATTTCACAAAGTTCTATTTTAATTTGAAATAGCCAACAATAATTAAATCTAACCTTTGTTTGGCAATTAGCACTCAGTCATATATCGAGCTGAAAGCTGTACAACAATAACAAGAGTTCAATCCAGAATTCGAACACTGTGATGTCCCTCATACTTCTCCTTCAGGCCTCGAAGAAAACTAATGATGTTAGCAACACTTGGTTCAATGATTTAAACCTGCTGAGAATAGTTTCAGCCGATAAAGTTAACTTCACTAAAGATAAAGCCAAGTCTTGAAATATTTCCTTCCTTACCACAAATCTGTTTCACTATTTAATTCATTAATTGCAGCAACTTCATGGCCGCAGACATCATCCCTTCAACTTGACCATGTATATGGTCCATTAGTCCAATTTATTACAATATCACAATGTTCATGGTTTAACTTCACAGCACTAAACGGGTCATCAAATAGATAAATATCAGGTCTCTTGATATAAAGCACGTGAAATTTGTATTCCCTGCTTTTGTCCGTCATTCAAATTGATCGCCTCCAAATGATCAATTTCTTTCTCTCATAGAGTTCCCACATAGTTAGGATGCCACTAGCCGGCAGCCACTCCCCTAGCCGCCAAACACCTCCACGCCAAAACACAACTCCTAACCAGACCTACTATCATCACCTCAAACTTTTCCAACTTAGCACCATCTCCCCATATCCTTGAACCCTTCTTAATTCAGTCACAAGTTTTCGAACGTGAAAGGCCCTTTTTCCGCTCTTCACTCCCCAGGTCTGCTGCTGCGTGCTACCTCTGCTCATCCGTCTCTCCCAGTTTATTCACAGCAACCAAATCAGGTCCCCTAACAATAGCTCCTACTTCACTGATCTCTTTCTCGGCTGCTCGCTTTTTCTCTCTTCTTTTCTTTCCAATTTTCTTGTTTGCAACGCTACTTGCACCGCTACACACACCTATATATATATATATATATATATTACTTGTTGCACTGCTACACCTGCTACACCTGCTACACTGCCTTATATCCCTTTTTCTCCTACTGTACGCCACTCTTGAACAGCCCCCCTTTCTTGACTTTTCATCCCTTTTCTTTTTCAATTCTTATCCTGCTTTCCTTTCTTTCCTTTGATAATATATATATATATATATATATATATATTAAAACATACATATACACGTATCAGCACACTCGGCAGCACATTGTGTGCTACCAACAACAGCCCCTTTACTTGACTTTGCTTTTCCATTTTTTCTTTTTCTTGCTTCTTGTTCACATTAAACACACACCACACAGCACAACACCCGCTGCACTTTTTCTTTTCCTTTTTCTTTCCTTATTTTTCTTCCTTTTTCTCTTTTCTTTGTTACTTCTTTGCATGCTTATATATAATAATAATAATAATAATAATAATAATAATAATAATAATAAAAAATCTGCATTTTATTATATATATATAATATATATCCATTTTTACTAATACATGTACATACATAACCGTATATATATACTTGTATATATTTTTATATATACATATATATATATTATCTCATATATATATATATTCTTGTATTTATTAAAATACACTGCGCACATATATCGAGGCATGTACTGGTCTACGTGCACGATTCTTCGTACCGCTCGAATTTTATTGTACAGTACTTTTGTGTACTCGGGATTGCTTGTAACTACTTCTCATATATTTAACTATCATATTTTATTCTTATTTATGATTCTTGTTATTCATCTCGAACTACGTGCCCATTACTGTATATTACTCATTGCGATGCTTCGGTATATTTTGGGATAAGTTATTCTTGGTGTGTTCTTGGTCTCGGTTTATTTTTGATACTATGTTCATTGCTTGGTCAAAGCTCGGTATTATTATTTGACTCTTTGGACTTAATTAGAATTATTCTATTTTATTCGGAACTCATGTTTGGTTACAACTAGTATTACACTACTCGACCGGGACTACTTTGGTATACGTGCCATATCCCGGGTCGGGATATTACAGTATACATGTCCTATAAGTAATAACTGTAGCTTTGATTAGGGCTTGTTTTGGTGATGGTAATGTTGTATAGGTTAATAAATTATGGTGCCTAATAATTGTTAATAAAAATGAATTTTATTAATAATGGCAAAGAATTTTTTTTAATATATATCTTTAATGGTTTGATTGGATTTGATATATGATATACCATAATTTGACGATCATATTTAGGGTGTGACATGTGTCTAATAATGAGCTCTTCAAGGTACAGATCATGAGATGGTTATTTCATCCAAGATAGTCAAGCGTGGAGGATTCAGAGGTAATGGGTTCAAAACTTATCACCACCTTCCAAATACTACCGACCTCAGAATAAGGAAACAAAGTTATACATGGAAACTACTATCTTCGGATATCCTTAAATCCCTACTTTTATGACTCTTAATCCTACTCAACTTATGATATCTACAGCCTATAAATAAGGTGATAAGGTACGCTCAATTTATGTTCAATTTCCCTTTTGAATTAGTATTTCGATTTCTTTACTGACTTTATAATCGGAGCGACTACTACCGGAGCCTTCCCGATGATCCTTTGATCTCAAGTTCTTAACAGGAAGTTCGAGAGAGGAAGCTTTCAAACTAGAAAAGAAAAATATCAGTTTGGCATCGTCTGTAGGAAACGACGATCATTCTTATTATTTGTCATCAAAAAACCTATTGTCTTTTTCTTAAAAGAACCAATGGCTCCCAACCTTTGTCCTAGAAAGAACACCCAAAACCCTCAAAATCAGCCTCTTGCTGGAAGGGGAAAGGGACAAACACATGTTTATTTGTAATAACTTCTTGATTGGATTCAACAGCAATCCGATCAAATATAGGAATAACTCACAACTATGTCACAGGCTCTGGCTTCACTAGCTCAAAACCAGTGGAACAATCCTCCTCCTTCTCCTTCTGGCGATGTTCACAGAGGACCTCAGCCGTCCGCCACCACCATGGGTGGAAGATCCCACAATGATGAATTGCCTAATGTGCAACTGGTATACCCCCATGGTACCGTCCATATGGGTACTGATCCCCAATCATCAACAGTTATGGGAAAAGGAATACCGACTTTCCATCATGTCATCCATTATCATAGCAGGACGAGAATACCAATCCCAACAGTCTCTAGAGCCAATCCATTGCAGCAAGGACCTTAGCCTCCCGAGGTCCTGGATCCATTAGTTTTGGGATAACAACATCCTTCTTCTGCTGACAGACAAATTCCCCCCATAAATCCAAGGTTCAGAAGCATGGGACAATACCAACAACGAGTATCGATCACATAACAAAACCTACCCAAAGCCCCTCAGATGGTATAGGAGATAGCGGACTCTCAAGATTAGACGATCTCAACTAAGGGGTTCCATTTCCTTTTAGAATATGACAAGCTAAGTAAACTGCTCGATGGGTTCTCCACACCGTTCACCTTTGCCATAATGACAGATGAGCGATCCAAGAAATTTGTTGTCCCAAAATTCACTCTCTATGATGGGTCTGAGGACCCCGGGGATCACCGGTCTCATTATCAACATACAATGGCCCTGCACATGGCTACAAATGCCTTCATGTGTCGAACTTTTGTCACCAACCTAAAAGGCACCGCCCTTAAATGGTTTCACAATCTTCCCTAGAAATTGGTCAACAACTTTTATGAGCTCAACAGGCTATTCCTTGATCGTTTCTTAATAAGCAAGAAATTGAGAAAAGGGCCAAAGTTTTTGCTAACTGTAAAGTAGGAAAAAGGGAATCACTTCGGGATCACATAGCTCGTTTCAATACAGAACTCATAGAGATAACTGATTGTAGTTCAAGTTTCCTGGTGGCCGCCCTCACTTCAGTCCTTAGGCCTGGATGTTTTCAAGATTCCTTTACCAAAAATCCCCAAGTTGATATGACAGCGCTCATGAAAAGAGCACGGAAGTATATGAATCTCGAAGATATGAAAGCATCCTTCCTAAAAACTAAAGAACAAGCTCACAAAGACGAGCAAGTTCAGAAGAGGGATAACAACGCCAATAAAAAGAAGACCAGGAGTCTTGACAAGAGAACAACATCAAGAGTCCAAAATAACTCTGGCTCTGGAAGGTAGGGAATTTATACCCCATTAAATGTTTTTTTTACCTATATACTCCAACAAATACAGACTCGTGAAAACCTAAGGTGACCGGAACCACTAAAGCCACTTTAACTCACAGAATCGAAACAAATATTGGGACTTCCATAAAGAGTAAGGACACACGATTGAGTAATGCAGAGCTCTAAAGTAGGAAATAAAGCATCTCATCAAGAAAGGATGACTGAGAGAGTTCGTCCGCCAGGATAGGAGATAGAACCCCCTGTGACAAAAGACACCCTCAAAGGAAGCTAGAGTAAAGGTCTAAATAGAGGAAAGTCCGAAATGATCAGCAACAACAAAATAATCAAGTTATCTTTGTGCTTTATGCTGACAATATAATGACGGGGATATCCAAGAGATATGCTCGAGAAGCAAGGGCACAACCCTACGTCATCTAGATCTCGGTCATTGAGAAAAAGATGAAGTCAGAACCTTAGATTCAGTTCTCTTAACTGGACCTTATTGGGATATACTGTCCCCACAGCGATGCTGTCGTCCATTTCACTCAAAATTGCTAATTTTGAGATCAGAAGGGTTCTCGTAGACACAAGAAGCTCTACCAATATGTTATTCTACGAACCCTTCAACCACATGAAGCTCGACTCTAAGGGTATCAGAGCTACCATTGTTATGATGGTAAGATTCAATGAGAATCTCAATTTCCCACTGGGCAGAATTGATTTATCAACCACGGTAGAAGAAGGAGATGACCAGAAGACCCTGATCTCTGAATACATGGTCCTGGAAACTAAATCTCCTTATAATGTCATTATTGAGAGACCTTGGATCCACCAGATCAGGGTAATTACTTCAACCCTCCATCAGTGCCTGAAATATGTCCACAAAAATAAAGTTCTTACCATTAAGGGCTGTCAGCCCACTGCCCAGGAATGTCATGCCCTCGCTCTCAAAGAAAGACCTTCTAAATAGCAATTACAGTACCCTTATAAGGGGAAAGACTTTCCATCTCCAGATCCTCATAAGGCCGAAGAATGTCTTGTCGAGATTGATGAGCCATTAAGTCCCAGAGGAATCAAACCAATGGAAGAGCCCATCAAAGTGCTCGTAAGTACTAAAGAAGAAGGAAAATACTTACACATTGGCTCAGCTCTGTCTCTTTCTGAACAAGAGGAGATTGTTAAGTTCTTAAAAGCCAACCTTTCAGTATTTGCTTAGGAGACCAAAGATATGGAGGGGATAGATCCTGACTTCATTTCTCATAAGTTGATGACAGATCCAGACCATCCTCCAATAAGATAGAAAATGAGGACATTTTCCCCAAAGTGTCACAAGATCATCAACAAAGAAGTCCAGAGGTTGTGTGATGCGAGAATGATAAGGTAGGTGTTTCTACCCTCAATGGCTTGCCATTACAGTTCTCGTAAAAAAGAAGAATGGTAAGTGGAGAGTCTGTGTCGACTATACCAATCCCAATAAAGCTTGTCTTAAAGACAACTTTCCTCTTCCTAGAATTAATCAACTCGTTGATGTTACGGCAAGTCATAAACTCATGAGCTTCATGGACACTTACTCTGGCTACAATCAAATCCAAATGTATCTTCCAGACCAGGAGAAAACAACCTTCATATCGGAACGAGGTCTCTATTATTATAGAGTGATGTCGTTCGGTTTGAAGAATGCCGAAGCCACATATTAGAGGCTTATGAACAAAATGTTCAGCCTCTAGATCGGAGATACAATGGAAGTTTACATTGACGATATACTCTTCAAAAGTGATCGAAAAGCCGACACAACTAACACTTGTCCTAGACATTCGACATCTTGAAGAAACATAGAATTAAAACCCATCAAAGTGTACCTTCAGGATTACGAAGGACAATTTTTTTCCTAGTTTCCCAAAGAGGAATTAAGGCAGATCTTACCCAGATCAAGGTTTTGATTGGTTTAGAATCCCCCATAACTAAGAAAGATATTTATGGGCTAAATAGAAGGATAACAACACTGAATAGCTTCATCTCTAAATCAATGGATCAGTACCTCTCCCATTCTTTAAAGTTTTGAAGGAGAGTAGAGCCCTAAAGTGGACCTCTAAATATGAATAAGCCTTCCAACAACTCAAGCAATATTTAGCCTCCCCATACCTTTTTTCAAAACAAGTGCCAAGGAAAAAACTACTCCTGTATTTAGCTATATCAGAAAGCGCAGTCAGTTCTGCGTTTATTAGGGAAGACAAAGGAATTCAAAGGCCTGTCTTCTATGTTAGTAAAACACTTCTAGAAATCAAGGAAAGATATTTAGAAATTGAAAAATTGGCTCTAGCCTTGGTAATATCTGCTCGAAAGCTCAAACCTTACTTTTAAGCTCATTCTATTGTAATCCCCATGTCATATTCGTTGAAATCGGCCCTTCACAAACTTGAAATTTTTGGACGATTGGTTAAGTGGTCAGTGGAGTTAGGAGAGTTTGACATATCTTAGGTCCTACGAACTGCTATAAAAGCTCAGGCATTAGCTGATTTCATAGCTGAATTCACTAGAACACAGCATTTGAAAGCCCAAACCACTACAAACACTTTGGCATGGCTACTTTACACTGTTGATTCTTTTATAGATAAGGGTTCTAGAGTAGGAATAATACTTTAGAATGGGATCATAACTGAAAAGGTCGTTAACCTGGGATTCAAAACCTCTTAAAACGAAGCTAAACATGAAGCACTTATCCTCGGGATAAACCTAGCTCTAGATCTTGACGCATTTTCTAAATCTCAGCTTGTAGTTAGTCAAGTTCTAGGACAATATTCTATCAAAGATAGCAGAATGATCAGGTACTCAGAGCTAGTGGAATCACTAAAGCAATCTTTCCACAAATTCATTATTCAAAAGATTGAAAGAAATCAAAACTCTAAGGTAGATGCATTAACAAATATGGCATCCCATCTTAGGCCAGAAAGAGATTATATGGTAAATGTCACATCCCCCAGACCCACCCTGTGCGGATTTGGGGCACGTGACAAGGCCAGTTAGGCACCCATCGGGTTTTATCAGTTTTTTTTTTTTTTTTTTAAAAGCAAAACCCCGACGGTAATCCTAACCACAGGCCATTCCGATATAAATCCCAAGCATAATGCATTCGACATATATAATTTAAGGAGCGAAATTTTCACAAGGGAATGCATACATATATACTTGGCAGAGCAATCAAGATACATCATAGTCAGTTTTATCTTATCAAGATTACAAAACAGTTTCACTACAAAAGTCATAATCTGATCAGTTACACAAAAAGTACAAAAATTGTATAGGTTCACAAAAATGGGTTATCATTTTATCTGGGGGTCTCCAACATTTTCCCCCTAAGTCCTGAACCTGCTAAACCTGTCCATCTGAGAGTTCCCCTGAAATTATTAAAATAATGGAATGAGCTTTAAAAAGCCCAGTGAGTAACACAGATATCCAGGCAAGAGTTTCGAGTTCAATCTTTGCTTAAATCACATGGTAATTAAATCAGTTGGAATTTATAGTTCAAATAATCCAAGACAAGCTCAATAGATCAAAACAGAATAACGGTTCAGAATGCTAGCATATCAATCAGAAGTATAGTTAATCATTTGAGAAACTAAAAACCATGTCATCGGTGATAAAAACATGCATTTATAACGATTGCATTTAAAACATATGGTATTCGAAACAATTTAACGGATCAAGGAGCAGTAACTAAACAGTGTCAGAAGTTACTCACCTTCAATATTTGAGTTTGAAGCTATGAACGGAGCCTTCCTCTTTTCTCTTTAAGCCTAAAACAATTCATAGAGATTTATCAACTCATGACCTTAGACTGAGTAAGTCTATCCTATGATGGGTTTCATGGAACTAACCATTGAGTTCGGAAGGTCGGAGAAAGTCAATTTAGACTCTCTCGGCTTTTAAATCTGGGTTCGAGTATATTAGGGGTATTTCGGTCATTTTGCCATCACATAATTTCTGTCTCGGATTCATCATCTAATCATGTATATAATCTCACAAGTGTCAGGTCTACCACTGGTATTAATCCCCTTTTAATCGGACTTCATTTGGGCCTTGTACAGTGTCAGGGGTATTTTGGTAATTTCATATGTTATATTTTTCGGTACTTTATTTGCTATTACGGACCTCACCATTGAGTCCAGAATGTCCAACATAGTTAAAATGGACTATCTTTCAGTGTAATTTGGCCCTATGTGTCATTAGGGGCAGTACGGTCATTTACCCTTTACATGTCTGTATTTTTCGGGACTTGGTTTCACAAATCGGACTCCACCGTTGGGTCCGGAATGCCCGAAATAGTAAGATTACACTATTTAATCATTAAATTTGGACTCCGTTTGACCCTTTTAAGGTCTAGGGGCAATATGGTAATTATTCCCTTTTAATAAAATAATTAAATAAATTATTTTATTATTTTAATTAATTTTTAAGGGGTGTAATTGCATAAGATTTTCAAAATCTGGGCCTTAGTATAATTCTGTCAAACAGTGGGGGTCACTTTGTAAATATTTAAAAGTTCAAAACTGAACCAAAGGGTTCAGTCCCTTTGTAATTGAACCAATCCGGTTCAGTCCGGTTCCAACCGGTTGGTTACACTGCTGACGTCATGATGACGTCAGCCCTAACTTAATTTTAAAAAAAAATCGGTTTAATAAAACGACACAGTTTCATTTAAACGGTGGCACGCCCGTTGTTTGACACATGTCCGAGTTGGCTCGGCCCAACTCATCTCGACTCGGTCAACTCGGCCGAGTCAACTCTGTCTTCCCCACTAACTGCCTCAGTGTTGCCCTAATTTCTGCGGATTTTCACTTTCAAATTCGTGATATTTTGGACAGGATTTCTTGCTGTTTTCGATCCTAACAGGTTTCTGCATGTTATATCCATCACTTTACATCGATTTTAAGCATCGAATCACTCTAAACCATTCTGTTTTCAAAACGATAGCCGTGACCTGTAACACGATCTAGCATCCTTATTTCTCATCCATTTTACACCGAATTTGTTGCTGCATGACCTACGGATCATAAGGTTCAAGTTCTCATTTTTATATTTCGGTTTGGTTACATGTTTTGGCAGATTGCAATTCTTGACCCGTAGCTTTGATTTCAAATTCGTGGGGCTACAGTGAGTCCTAGGGTCGCGTAGGTAGATCTTTGAGATCCCCTTGGGGTCTATTTCAGGTCCTAACACTCAAGGTTTCATTCTGCTATGGTCGATTCAGACCTGGTGTTTCAAGGTCCATTAATGGAGGTCATCCTCGGTTTTCATGGTTTTTGACCATTTCAATACCTCTATCACACACAGTATGCTCAAAACAGTTCCTAGAGTCAATAATGAGACATGCATGTAATCTATATCCTTAGTAACCCATCAAACAGTTCTAAAATTTAAAAATAAGAAATAAAGGAAATTGGTATTTACCTTCAACAGTGCCTCTTTCTCTCTGTCACGACCCAACTCAGAGCTTCCTCGGTTGCTGCAGGTATGTCCAGTTCCTTCTTCCCGTACACACAGTGCTTATACTCACTTGTATCAAGGCTTTTCACTCTCTCTCTCTCTCTCTAAGAATTTCTCCCACTCCAAACCTCTCATGCATTCACCAACCTAATATATATATAGAGTCATGGCAGCACACAGCTTGCTAGGTGGTTTGTCTTCAAAACCATGGTTTAGGTTTTGCATGCAATTTGGTTGGTGGATGGGGGTGTATCTTGACCATCATGATGTCTCTTATATATGTATCCAGATATACATATCAATGGAGTCTCGGTTGATTGAAAACCTGATGTGAGAGGAGATGAGGTAAGCTAATAATGAGAGTCTTGCATGTAAGGCCATTGGCCAATTTGGGTGGTGGCTTGGGCAAGATTATAGGTTATATACATATATTAGTGTATATATGCACAAAGTAACCAACAGCCTAGTTGGTAACTTTTTGGAACAAAATTGCTTACCTTGGTAGGTCAAGGGTTCAATTCCCCTTGGCCTCCCAAGTGACCATTTTCTCATATTTTTCTGGTTAAGGCCCTGTTTGGTTGTCGCGGAATTCCAGTTTCACTGTTTTGGCCTTAACTTTCAATCCGTAACTCCTTTTTCAGCACGGTTTCTTTCTGTCACTTCCTACTCAGAATATCTTTCATTGACTATGGTCTAATGTCGGTTTTTATTTTCTCGAGTTTCCCATAATTAGCTAATTCGAGTTTTATCACTATTAAAAATAGACATTAAATTAGCTAAACCCGACATTTCATTCCCAAAACAATTTCCCATATACAAAACATGCCGGTTAAGTAATTGGGGTGTTACATCCTCCCCCCCTTCAGAAGAGTTTTGTCCCCAAAACTCAGTCTACAATATCAAGTAAACAACTCGGGATATTTTTCATGCATTTCAGCTTCAAGTTCCCAGGTTGCTTCTTCACTAGTGTGATTTCTCCACAAGACTTTGACTAACGGAATTGACTTGTTACGCAAAGTCTTTTCTTTTCGGTCAAGGATCTGGACTGGCCGTTCTTCATACGTTAAGTCCTCTCTCAACTTGAGTGGCTCATACTCGACGACTTGCCCCGGTTCTTGTATACACTTCCGTAACATGGATACGTGAAACACACGGTGTACCTTGTCTAACTCAGGTGGTAATGCCAGACTATATGCAACCGGGCCAATTCTCTTTAAAATCTCAAAAGGACCAATGTAACGAGGACTTAACTTGCCTTTCTTGCCGAATCGGAGTACTCCCTTTAGTGGCGACACTTTAAGAAACACAAGATCGCCTACTTGGAATTCAAGATCCTTCCTCCGATTGTCAGCATAGCTTTTGTACCGGCTCTGGGCCGTTTGCAGTCTATTCCGGATCCTCTGAATTTGTTCCGTGGTGGCTTGGACTAAATCTGGCCCGAGCAGCTTCTGTTCACCGGCTTCAATCCAGCAAAGTGGAGATCGGCATCTCCTCCCGTATAGTGCCTCATATGGTGCCATTTTAATGCTGGCTTGGTAACTGTTATTATAGGCAAACTCGACAAGTGGCAGATGCTCTGCCCAGCTTCCTTTGAAGTCCAGTGCACACAGTCGCAACATATCCTCCAACATTTGTATCACTCTTTCAGATTGCCCGTCAGTTTGCGGGTGATATGCTGTACTGAACTTGAGTTCTGTGCCGAGTGCCTCCTGTAGACTTTTCCAAAATCGTGACGCAAATCGGGGATCTCGATCGGATACAATGGACAATGGTGTGCCATGTAAGCGTACGATTTCCTGAATGTACAATGCGGCAAACTTCTCTAAGCTATATGTGGTCCTGACAGGTAGAAAATGAGCAGACTTGGTCAATCTGTCCACTATGACCCAGACAGCATCAGAGCCCTTCGGTGACTTGGGAAAACCGGACACAAAATCCATAGTAATATGATCCCACTTCCATTCCGGAATAGGGAGTGGTTGCAGAAGTCCGCTAGGACGTTGATGCTCAACTTTCACCTATTGGCACTGTGTGCAGTGAGTAATAAAATTTGCTACGTCCTTCTTTAATCCGGTCCACCTAGTATAACTCCCTGAGATCATGATACATCTTCGTAATCCCAGGGTGCACTGTAAATCTCGAGGCATGGGCTTCTTCCAGAATCTCTTTTCTTAACTCGGGTATCTTGGGCACACACAACCTACCCCGATACCGTAGAATTCCGTCCTGAATTCCAAAATCAGCTTTCCCCATTGCCTTCGCTTCATCACAGATTCTAATCAACTCCTCATCTTGAGTCTGTCCTGCTTTAATTCGCTCCACCAATGTAGATCCAATAGTCAAATTGGCTAGACAAGCCGCGCTACCTGGTGGAACCACCTCGATACTCATTTCATCCAGATCTCGAATTAACTCCTCCTGAGAGGTAATCATGTAGGCAAGGCTTCCAGATCGTCGACTCAAGGCGTCGGCCACCACATTTGCCTTACCCGGATGGTACTGAATAGCCACATCATAATCCTTAATTAGTTCGAGCCATCTTCGCTGCCTCATGTTTAATTCCTTCTGTGTGAAGAAATATTTCAAACTCTTGTGATCCGTAAAAATCTCACACACCTCCCCATATAGGTAGTGGCGCCAGATTTTTAGGGCAAACACCACTGCAGCTAATTCTAGATCATGGGTAGGATAGTTTTGCTCATGAGGTCGGAGTTGTCGGGAAGCATAGGCGATGACTCTATCATTCTGCATAAGGACACAACCCAGTCCCTTATAAGAGGCGTCACAGTAAATGACAAACTTCCCTTCTCTAGAGGGAATAGTCAATACTGGCGCTGTGGTCAGCTTCTCTTTTAGCAGCTGGAAACTCTTTTCTTGCTCATCTGCCCAAATGAATGGCACATTATTCTTGGTCAAATGTGTGAGCGGTTTGGCCAACTTTGCAAAATCTTTCACAAAACGCCGGTAGTACCCAGCCAGTCCAAGAAAACTTCTGACTTCCATCACAGTGGTCGGCTGGGGCCAATCCAATATGGCTTTCACCTTCTGTGGATCAACAGCGATGCCTTCTTTGGAAATCACATGGCCCAAGAAGGTAATGTTGGACAACCAGAATTCACACTTGCTAAATTTTGCATACAGTCTGTGCTCTCTCAGGGTTTGTAATGCTACCCCCAGATGTCTTTCATGCTCCTTCTCGTTGCGCGAGTATACTAGTATATCATCGATAAACACAACGATGAAGTTATCTAAATACGGTTTAAAAACCCGGTTCATTAAATCCATGAACGCGGCAGGGGCGTTAGTCACGCCAAAAGGCATGACCAGGAACTCATAGTGACCGTATCGGGTTCGGAAGGCCGTATTTGGTACATCAGTATCCTTGACTTTGAGTTGATGGTACCCCGATCTCAAATCAATTTTAGAAAATACACTCGCCCCTTGTAACTGGTCAAACAATTCATCGATACGCGGAAGAGGATACTTGTTCTTTACCGTCACTTTATTTAGCTCACGGTAATCAATGCATAGTCTTAGGGAGCCGTCCTTCTTTTTCACAAACAACACGGGTGCTCCCCAAGGAGATACACTAGGTCGGATAAACCCTTTCTCCAACAATTCCTCCAATTGGGCTTTCAACTCCCTTAGCTCTGATGGGGCCATTCGGTAGGGAGTTTTGGATATAGGTTGAGTTCCAGGGATAAGATCGATAGAAAACTCGATTTCTCGATCGACCGTTCCTTGTGGTAGTTCCTTCTAGGAACACGTCGGGAAATTCACACACAACTGGCACTTTGGGCAGTGGGGGATTCTGGGCTTGGGTATCCAAGACACTACATAAATAACCACGACACCCTTTCTTTAATAACCTCCCTGCCTGAATGGCAGAGATTAGGTAGGGCGGTGGGGTAATGCCCTTTCCCCTAAACATAAACTCGGGCTGCCCCGGGGGCTGAAACAACACACTTTTCTCAAAACAATCGATGGTGGCATGATTGTGTGACAACCAATCCATGCCCAATATCACATCAAATCCTTTTATCGCTAAAGGTATTAGGTTGACTAACAACTCGTGGTCTCCAATCATTACTCTGCAGTTCCGAAGGATCGTGGACCCAATCATTGACATCCGGAAGGAATTTGTACCGATAACAGTTCATCCATAGGTTCAGGTATCTTATGCAGTTTATCAACAAAAGATGGGGACACAAAAGAATGCGTGGATCCAGGGTCAATCAACACATATGCAGAAATTCCAAAAATAGGGAGTATACCTGCTATTACAGCATTTGCAGCAGAGGTGTCTCCTGGTAGCAGTGCAAAGACTCTTCCCGGGCGGCCCTGTGGCTCTTTGCCTTTGTCCTTTGTCTTGGCAAAAGGTGCTGGAATAGGCTTCTGTTCTGCGGTGCCGGTAGTTAAGGCGGGGGTTCTCGGGATTGGTGGATGTTGCGGGCAATCTTTGACTTGGTGCTCCTTATCTCCACATCAGTAGCATGCACCTAGTCAGTCGGCGACATTCTCCAGTGTGTAGGTTCTGGCAGTGAGGGCATCTGGGCACTTCCTCAGTTTTCTTCTGACCCTTGATGCTCTTACTTGGGCCCTCAGTCCTTTGCTTCTTGTTCGGCAGGTCCTTCTTAAAGTTTTTGCCCTTTTTCTTTCTTTCCTGGTCCTTCAGTTAGTTGAACTCCTCCATGTCCTTTTCGATAACTAGGGCTTTGTTAAGAACATCGGAATAGGTGTGTAGTTCAAAGGCCGAGACTTTAGTCCGTATCCCAATTCGAAGACCTGCGAGGAATTTCCTTGCCCTATTATGCTCTTCCCTCACCAAAAAGGAAGCAAATCTGGACAACGCAGAGAACTTGGCTGCATATTGAATTACGGTCATGTCCCCTTGTTTCAGGGTGGCGAACTCCTGAATTTTTCTCTCCCGGATTGTAGGGGGAAAGAACATGCCGTAAAACTTATCAATAAAATCGGCCCAGGTAATGGTGGGGTTCTGTACTTACATCTCGAGCCACCACTTGTATGCCGCCCCCTTGTAACATGTAAGTGGCTAGCATCACTTTCTCAGCTTCCGAACAAATCAAGAGCTTAAAGGTCTTTTCCATTGACATGACCCACAGCTCAGCTTTCTCGGGGTCGGTAACAGCATCGAAAGTCGGGGGTTTGAGCTTACGGAAGCGATCTAACAAGTCATTACGAATGCTGGTTTCCAACGGCTGCGCTGGGGCGGCCGGAGGCGGAACTACCGGAGGCTCTACCGGGTTATTTGCTGGTCCGGCCTGGTGTTGCTGTAAAGTTCTTGATAGTCCCTCAATGGCCTGGCCGAATTGAGCTAATGTGGCCCGCATTTCCCGTAGGGCTACGCTCTCCGTTGGGGCCCGCGGTTCCCTATTGTTACTCATAGTTCGAGGCGGCATCTGAAGCAAGATAAAAAGTATTCTAAGTATCCTTATTCAATGTGTCATAGTAAGAATGTCATTCAGGTTGTTCATCGATTCAGAAATCCTACGACTTAAGTATTTGCTTTCTAAGGATTCAGTGTTTAAATAACCCTAAGGTTCTGGTCTATACTGACTTCCAAACCTGTAGCTCTGACACCACTCTTTGTCACATCCCCCAGACCCACCCTGTGCGGATTTGGGGCACGTGACAAGGCCAGTTAGGCACCCATCGGGTTTTATCAGTTTTTTTTTTTTTTTTTGAAAGCAAAACCCCGACGGTAATCCTAACCACAGGCCATTCCGATATAAATCCCAAGCATAATGCATTCGACATATATAATTTAAGCAGCGGAATTTTCACAAGGGAATGCATACATATATACTTGGCAGAGCATTCAGGATACATCATAGTCAGTTTTATCTTATCAAGATTACAAAACAGTTTCACTACAAAAGTCATACTCTGATCAGTTACACAAAAAGTACAAAAATGGTATAGGTTCACAAAAATGGGTTATCATTTTATCTGGGGGTCTCTAACATTTTCCCCCTAAGTCCTGAACCTGCTAAACCTGTCCATCTGAGAGTTCCCCTGAAATTATTAAAATAATGGAATGAGCTTTAAAAAGCCCAGTGAGTAACACAGATATCCAGGCAAGAGTTTCGAGTTCAATCTTTGCTTAAATCACATGGTAATTAAATCAGTTGGAATTTATAGTTCAAATAATCCAAGACAAGCTCAATAGATCAAAACAGAATAACGGTTCAGAATGCTAGCATATCAATCAGAAGTATAGTTAATCATTCGAGAAACTAAAAACCATGTCATCGGTGATAAAAGCATGCATTTATAACGATTGCATTTAAAACATATGGTATTCGAAACAATTTAACGGATCAAGGAGAAGTAACTAAACAGTGTCAGAAGTTACTCACCTTCAATATTTGAGTTTGAAGCTATGAACGGAGCCTTCCTCTTTTCTCCTTAAGCCTAAAACAATTCATAGAGATTTATCAACTCATGACCTTAGACTGAGTAAGTCTATCCTATGATGGGTTTCATGGAACTAACCATTGAGTTCGGAAGGTCGGAGAAAGTCAATTTAGACTCTCTCGGCTTTTAAATCTGGGTTCGGGTATATCAGGGGTATTTCGGTCATTTTGCCGTCACATAATTTCTGTCTCGGATTCGTCATCTAATCATGTATATAATCTCACAAGTGTCAGGTCTACCACTGGTATTAATCCCCTTTTAATCGGACTTCATTTGGGCCTTGTACAGTGTCAGGGGTATTTTGGTAATTTCATATGTTGTATTTTTCGGTACTTTATTTGCTATTACGGACCTCACCATTGAGTCCGGAATGTCCAACATAGTTAAAATGGACTATCTTTCAGTGTAATTTGGCCCTATGTGTCATTAGGGGCAGTACGGTCATTTACCCTTTACATGTCTGTATTTTTCGGGACTTGGTTTTACAAATCGGACTCCACCGTTGGGTCCGGAATGCCCGAAATAGTAAGATTACACTATTTAATCATTAAATTTGGACTCCGTTTGACCCTTTTAAGGTCTAGGGGCAATATGGTAATTATTCCCTTTTAATAAAATAATTAAATAAATTATTTTATTATTTTAATTAATTTTTCAGGGGTGTAATTGCATAAGATTTTCAAAATCTGGGCGTTAGTATAATTCTGTCAAACAGTGGGGGTCACTTTGTAAATATTTAAAAGTTCAAAACTGAACTAAAGGGTTCAGTCCCTTTGTAATTGAACCAATCCGGTTCAGTCCGGTTCCAACCGGTTGGCTACACTGCTGTCGTTTTATTAAACCGATTTTTTTTAAAATTAAGTTAGGGCTGACGTCATGATGACGTCAGCCCTAACTTAATTTTAAAAAAAATCGGTTTAATAAAACGACACAGTTTCATTTAAACGGTGGCACGCCCGTTGTTTGACACATGTCCGAGTTGGCTCAGGCCCAACTCATCTCGACTCGGTCAACTCGGCCGAGTCAACTCTGTCTTCCCCACTAACTGCCTCAGTGTTGCCCTAATTTTTTGTAGATTTTCACTTTCAAATTCGTGATATTTTGGACAGGATTTCTTGCTGTTTTCGATCCTAACAGGTTTCTGCATGTTATATCCATCACTTTACATCGATTTTAAGCATCGAATCACTCTAAACCATTCTGTTTTCAAAACGATAGCCGTGACCTATAACACGATCTAGCATCCTCATTTCTCAACCATTTTACACCGAATTTGTTGCTGCATGACCTACGGATCATAAGGTTCAAGTTCTCGTTTTTATATTTCGGTTTGGTTACATGTTTTGGCAGATTGCAATTCTTGACCCGTAGCTTTGATTTCAAATTCGTGGGGCTACAGTGAGTCCTAGGGTCGTGTAGGTAGATCTTTGAGATCCCCTTGGGGTCTATTTCAGGTCCTAACACTCAAGGTTTCATTCTGCTATGGTCGATTCAGACCTGGTGTTTCAAGGTCCATTAATGGAGGTCATCCTCGGTTTTCATGGTTCTTGGCCATTTCAATACCTCTATCACACACAGTATGCTCAAAACAGTTCCTAGAGTCAATAATGAGGCATGCATGTAATCTATATCCTTAGTAACCCATCAAACAGTTCTAAAATTCAAAAATAAGAAATAAAGGAAATTGGTATTTACCTTCAACAGTGCCTCTTTCTCTCTGTCAC
This sequence comes from Nyssa sinensis, assembly GCA_008638375.1. NCBI lineage: Eukaryota > Viridiplantae > Streptophyta > Magnoliopsida > Cornales > Nyssaceae > Nyssa > Nyssa sinensis. The sequence goes on from CM018031.1 coordinate 48,258,873, forward strand.
GACCCAACTCAGAGCTTCCTCGGTTGCTGCAGGTATGTCCAGTTCCTTCTTCCCGTACACACAGTGCTTATACTCACTTGTATCAAGGCTTTTCACTCTCTCTCTCTCTCTCTCTCTCTCTAAGAATTTCTCCCACTCCAAACCTCTCATGCATTCACCAACCTAATATATATATAGAGACATGGCAGCACACAGCTTGCTAGGTGGTTTGTCTTCAAAACCATGGTTTAGGTTTTGCATGCAATTTGGTTGGTGGATGGGGGTGTATCTTGACCATCATGATGTCTCTTATATATGTATCCAGATATACATATCAATGGAGTCTCGGTTGATTGAAAACCTGATGTGAGAGGTGATTAGGTAAGCTAATAATGGGAGTCTTGCATGTAAGGCCATTGGCCAATTTGGGTGGTGGCTTGGGCAAGATTATAGGTTATATACATATATTGGTGTATATATGCACAAAGTAACCAACAACCTAGTTGGTAACTTTTTGGAAGCAAAATTGCTTACCTTGGTAGGTCAAGGGTTCAATTCCCCTTGGCCTCCCAAGTGACCATTTTCTCATATTTTTCTGGTTAAGGCCCTGTTTGGTTGTCGCAGAATTCCAGTTTCACTGTTTTGGCCTTAACTTTCAATCCGTAACTCCTTTTTCAACGCGGTTTCTTTCTGTCACTTCCTACTCAGAATATCTTTCATTGACTATGGTCTAATGTCGGTTTTTATTTTCTTGAGTTTTCCCATAATTAGCTAATTCGAGTTTTATCACTATTAAAAATAGACATTAAATTAGGTAAACCCGACATTTCATTCCCAAAACAGTTTCCCATATACAAAACATGCCGGTTAAGTAATTGGGGTGTTACAGTAAAAATTTCCTATTAATTAAAGCCTAGCATTAAAGTGTTAGAGGCTCTCTAGATTTTAGAGCAATCCTTGAATTGGATGACTCCATTATCAAATTCCTAACAGAAGGATCCCTTCCAAAGGATAAAAACTAGGCCAGAAGAATTCGAATCCAGGCAGTTTGGTATTTAATCCTCAAAGAAAAAATTTACCGAAGGTTTTATACACAGCCCCTCTTACGATGTTTAACTCCAGAAAAGGACCACTATGTTCTGGCCGAAATACATGAGGGGATATGTGAAAACCATAACGACGAAAGAACCATACCCCACCGAGCACAAACTCAGGGCTACTACTAGCTTTGTATGCTAAAACAAGCTAAAGAATACGTTCGGAAGTGTGACAAATGCTAGCGTTTTGCTTCTTATCAACCTCAACATGAACTCATCCCTATTGCAAGCCCTTGGCCCTTTTCCCAATGGGGAACTGACATCATAGGGTCATTACCAAAACCCCTTAGAACATGAGATTCTTGCTAGTCGCCATTGACTATTTCTCTAAATGGGTAGAAGTTGAACCGTTGACCTATATCACATAGATTGAGGTGAAGAACTTTATTTGGAAGAACGTTGTATACAGGTTCGGCATGCCTAGAGTCATTATTTCAGACAATGGAATACAGTTCACCGGAAAAGTATTCGGAAAGTTCTGTAAAGACCTCCACATTAGTTACCACTTCTCCTCTTCAAGGCATCCTCAAGCTAATGGACAAGCCGAGATCACCAATTGTACTATTCTCGAGGCCATAAAGAGAAAGTTGGAAGATGGTAAGGGAAAATGGGTCAAAGAGCTCCCTAGGGTGCTTTGGGCCTACCGAATTACTAAAAGAATCCTGACTATAGAAACACCTATTCCCACTCGCCCGTGGCATCGAGGAAATCATTCTTGTTGAAATTGGAATGCCAACCCTTAAAACATACCTCTTTGACCAAGAGACTAATGACCAATAGCTCGTAGAAAATCTAGACATTCTAAAAGAAAGATGCGAGTAAACTCGGATCATGACTGAACCTTATCAGTAGAGAATAGCCAATATTTCAACAAAGGGTTAAAACCCATTAATTTCCAGCTCGGAGACCTTGTCCTGTGAAGAGTGTTCCCGAACACTAAAAATCCCACCATGGGAAAGCTTTCCCCTATCAGGGAAGGGCCTTACAAAGTAACCGAGATTGTTAGACCTACAACTTATTGGTTAGAAGATTTAACTGGGAAGTTTGTACCCAAGCATTGGATCATCAAACATTTACCCAAGTATTATTAGTAATAAATTTATTGTCGATTCATCTCAGTGTTTGTTATTAATATACAGACTCTTAAAAACCTTGTATCCATTACAAGTGTTATAGGTCTAGTCCATTTTCTCAATGCACAGACCCCTAAAAGCCTTGTATCCATTACAAGTGTTACAGGTTTGGTCCATTTTATCAATGTACAGACCCTTAAAAACCTTGTATCTATTACAAGTGTTATAATTCTAGTCCATTTTATCAATGTACAGACCTCTGAGAACCTTGTACTCATTACAAGTGTTACAAGTTTGGACTAATTTTTTCATTGTACAAACCTCTAGAAAACCTTGTATTATTTATAAGTGTTGTAGGTTTGTATATTCTGTTTTATCAGTATGTAGACACCTAAAAAACCTTATTTTATTTATAAATGTTGTAGATCTGTATATTCCGTTATTTAGACTTCTGAAATGCCTTATATTTTTTTTTTAAATCCTTAGAAAATTTATATTTTTCTACTGGTCTGAATATTAGAGGAATAGTCCCAAAGTTAGAAGATAACATAAGGAGTTCTTGTTATACACAAGTTCTAGAATAATCAGAATTTCATATATTGAAGCCTAGAAATGGGAAAATTACAAAGTAAAAAAGACAAAAGAATAAAAAAGGAAAAAAGTACAAAAAATCCTAACTACTCTACTCAGGCACAACAGTCTCCGGCGGAATAATTTGAGAGGCTTTGAAGCCGTTTCTTCTTCTTTATCGTTAGCATCTAGAGTATTTACGTCAACCTAGGAGACCATGATGTCATTCACCCCAGTCAGGTCCAGGTCTGATTACATCTTTCGGAGCTTCTTCTTGAAGGTTCAGTATCCGTGCTCGATGAGTTCGTCCCCCAGATCCTGGACTTCAGCCTTCAGATTGATCTCAATCTCAGCTCTAACGACTTTAATGTTATCTCGAAACTTCTTGGCAGAAGCAGCCTCGAAGTCTACAAATCTCTTTTTAAGATCTTCTAGCTCAGTAGCTAGGGCATTTCTTCCAAACTCTAAAATAGAGAAAGAATTAGCAGCCTCTTTCAACTTCTCTTTAGCGGCAGCCACTATAGACTGTGCAGTCCCGAGCTAGGGTGTCGATCTACTCGGTATCCTCAGGGCGGTCCATAATGGCTGCCAAACCATGAACAACCTAAAGAATAAAATAGTCAATTCAACACTTGAAGTATGCAGAATACAAAATGATAACACAAAAAAAGGAAGAATGGAAAACTCACCCTCATGTGGATAGCCATCCGATCTTTGGCTATCTTCAAGGGCTTCAGACCAGAAAATTTGCTCGGGCCTGTTGCCCAAGAGTCCTTGTAAACCTTCTTTATGGCACTAGCGCTGGAGTCCTTAGGCTTTGAGGGGTAAACAACTGTCTTACCTTTTCCCTCTTCTTTTTCGGCACGGTAAGGATCGAGGGCAGAAGGCCCCGCTGAGCTGAAGAACGACCCAACTCCTCCGAGACTGTCCACTCAAGGGAGTTAGAAATCAATATTCTCCTCTTTATTGGAAGAGAAGGCTTGGAAAGGGATGAAGTCTCCCTGACTTTATTTTGCTTCCCCGGTACCTATCCAAAGACCAAGGACTTTTTCAGACTCTCGTTCCGATCCTTCACCAGTTCGGCCTCCATTAGATTCTTTGGTGTGCAGATGGCCAAATGAGAACGATTGTTAGTTTAGAGAAGCTTCTTCTACTTTTTTTAGAGATCAAAAGTAAAGATTGATCTTTTCTAGGCCTTCTTGTCTCCACAGATATACAAAATAGAGAATAAGTTAAGCTCAAATATAGAAAAGTGAGAAAAAATGAGCAAGTTATGGAAAGTAAAAAGGGGCTCACCCTTAATGTCAGTCTTTCGCGGGAAGGTTGAAGCCTGGTTTTCAAGGTCCTCGAACTCACAGCCTCCATTTACGTAGAAGTACCACTTCCTCCATGTCTTATTGGAGGTGGGTACAGAGGAGAGATGTTTGAACTCTTTGTCAAAAGACATGTAGAACATGCCTTCGGACCTTAGGTATTTCATATACATATTTCTCCTAATCAGTGGGTGTCAAAAGACATGTAGAACATGCCTTCGGACCTTAGGTATTTCATATACATATTTCTCCTAATCAGTGGGGTGTTTACATCAACATTGTTTAGATGGCCTAAAACTATGAAGCGAAGTAATTGCCTTCAGCTATTGATGTTCAGGTCAACTAAGAAAATCTTAAACCAACTAAAAAATTCTGGAATTATACGGTGAAAGGGAAGTCGAACTCCTATCTTAAACCATTCAAGGTAAGTACAAATCTCTCTATGCTGAACATCGGAAAGGCGGTCTATAGGCTTCGATATCCTACAACACACGTTTGTAAGGAAATCAAAAGCAGCCCTTGGAGTATTTATCATACTCTATGTCATGGCGCTCTCGTCCTCATCTCTTTTGTGGGTTTTTTCAAAGGTTTCCTTGCCTCTATTCCTAGGCTCTATAAGGCCTATACTGTTTTGACCTAAGAACTCGGGGCTGGACTACCGATAGGCATATTTTTTACATTTTATGATGGGCTACTAGTTACAAGATTTACTTTTATTTGATCATCTATCTCCAAGGGTTGTAGGTTCTCATGACTAGTGCTCAACTAGGCATCAGAGATAGACATTGTTCAAGAATAAAAAGAAGAGAAGTGCGTAAAAGAAAAGGAGAAGGAAGAGGAAAAAAAGTGAAAAAATTTAAGGAACGTTTGTAAACCAAACCTGACCAAGGTCTTGATCGGAGGAAATTCTCTGATACACCAGAGATCACTTCAGAAACGGCTCTTAGGGTTGAATGTTGTCGAAACAAAACTCGAAATGGTGAAAAGGGGAATGGTGAAGTGTTTCCCCCTTTTTATAGCACCTTAACAAGCACTCTACATTGAGGGGTGCCACTTCTAAATCGCCATGGCAGTTGAGGTAATGATAGCCTTGTAATTCTAATTGATGGTCGGTGCAATAAATGTCACATCAACGGTTGTCTCCTTGGAATACGGAACGTCTCATTTATGACCGACACGAGTGTAACGCCTCATAAACCCTAACCTCAACATTGAATAAGTGCCATAGAACTGCGGCTTAAGGGGGAGTAGCTGATGTAACACCTCGACCCAAGTTAAGTAGTACCCGACCCGAGTTAGATTGGGCCAAAACATGTAACCCCGAACTGTAAGCCACATTATTATGTAAAAGCCAAATGTATAGTTTCATACTGTATTCATTATACGATGCATGGGTATGAGTGACGGGCAGTCCCTGAGTGCCCCGGGGGCCGCCGTACCGAAATCCCAACTTGTACGGGAAAGCGTACATGTGAGTATATATATATGTATTTAAATATACATGTATATATATATAAATATAAATAGTTATATATATAAAATTATTTATGTATATATATATATATCCATACGATATATATATATATAATATAAATTGTAAAATATCTTAAAGCCATAAATGCTAAGAAAACAAAAGAAGAAAAGAGAGATAGAGATCAGAATAGAAAAGAAAGAAAAGACAAAGGAAAGAGAGAGGAAGGAGGAGGAGAGAGAGCGAGAGAGAGAAGTCGGTGGAACTCACTAGATATATGCGTGGGTTGATGTTAGAGGAATTCAAAAAAACAGAGGAGAAAGGGAGAAGTTGAGAGTGATTCTGAAACTCTGAAGAAGCAAGAAAGGAGAAACTGAGAAGAAAATAAGAGGATCCTACGAGCCAAAAGATCACCAAGGTAAGAAACTCAAATTCTATTTTTATTGTTTTTAAGCATGAAGGTTAGAATTTGTTTTAGGGACTTAACAAGCATGCTATAAGGATTATTTTTCAAAAAGAATGAATTGTTTTGGTTTAGAATTGAGGAAGAAAACCTCAGCCGCAGGGTTTAGAGAGAGAATCAATTTTTATGATTTTGTTCGTTAAACTTAATTTAAACAATGAGGAAATGTTCCTCTTTGGTGTAGAAAGTAAATAGGAGAAGAATTGGGTCAAAAACACTAGGAAATATGCATGAATAAGGAAGAAAATTCTTTGGTCGAAAAAAACGGGCAGTGGCCGGAGTTGGTTTTGAATTTTATTTCATGGGGGTTTGATGATCAAAATGAAAAAAATAAACATGGGGTTATGATCCTTGAAGAATTTAGGATATAATGTCATCGGGATTGATGTCTAAATTGGTCGAAATTTTTTGGCCGTCATCGGAGAAGGCGACTGTGGGTCGCCGGAGAAGACAGAACCCATTAAGGGTTTGGGTTAGGATTATGGGTCGGGTTCGAGTCAGACCTGACCCACCCGTAGAAAACCCATGTGAAACGACAACATATTAGATGTGTGTTAAATGATTTTAAATCAAAATTGAGACTATTTGGTTGTAGGTTGAAATAAATTAGAATGGGATTGAGGATAGCCTTATCCTTGTTTTCCTACCTAAGCCATTGTTTGGCTATCGAATATGGGGATAAGGAAAATGGAATTTACAAACCACCCAGAACTTTAGGAGATTCAAAAACTGACCCAGAAATTATGTATAAGCACACTAAGGTCGAAACAGTAAATTAAATAAAATATTACTTCGATATTTTAAAGGGAAAATACTAAAATGCCCCTAAACCAAAAATGGGTCTGATGGACTCCAAACAAAGTAAATGAATAATCAATTTATATTATCTCGAGAATTTCAAACCCAATATTAAGGTAAAAATTATGAAAAGAGGTCCTGGGAATAAAAGACACGTAAAAATGCAAAATAACCATTTTGCCCTTTTTAGTTCAAGAGTCCAAATTGAAATCCGTAAAAGCCTAAATTAATTTTATTCGACATTCTAGACTCGATGACGAGGTCCAAATTAGCAAATAAAATACTTATAGCCATAATATATATATGAATACATAGCATAAACTACTTACGACTATAGACTGAGTTGTGTTTTTCGAATGACAAGACCGTTTAAAGGGAAAGAGAAGGAAAGTAACGTCGAATAACAGGAAAGGAAGCTAGTAAAAAGTAAGTAAACCCAAACTTTACCATGTGTTACTCCTAGCCATGTCACATTCACTTCTTGATGCTTCCAATTCGTACTCTATACCTGCTTGATGATATTGATTTCCACGGTTTGATACTTGCTTCTGTTGTTGATTCATTGAGATCATGATTATTGACATCCATGTTGATTATATGACATTTCCATGCTAGTTTGTATGTTTTTCCACAACCTATACAGCACTTGTGGAAACATTATGATCATGATATTATTGAGTACCTGAAGTTGTGATCTGTCACAACGTTCGTCTGATTCACAGATGCTTGAAGACCTACAGGTTGATGTTTGGGAGTAGCTTAATGTTTAGTCCATGAGGGACATGTTGTATGTACAAAGCTTTAATGTTATTTTTTGATTTGGGCGAGGCTAGACCCGGGTGCGTGAGGGCGCTGTCAGACCAGCAAACCCTTAGATAGGCACTCTTGAGGCATATATATGTCAGCATCTGTTCTGTTAGCATCTTATATCATTCATTGATATTCTGATGATGTACTCATGACTCGTTGATATATTGGCACGCTTAAATTGATGATATACTTATGATTCAGATACTCATTGTGAGCTTGTTCATGGTTTATCTATTGATATGCTACTTGTTGATGACGTGCCTGTCTATCCTTGGATCTAGATTGATATTTTATCACTGCTGGTAGCTATATGTTGTTCAGGCCATTCCTTATATTTATTCTGTTGATCTATCTTAGGAGATGCCTTTGAGATTTATCCATTTGTTAATGACTGGCTACTTGTGACATTCCTATTATTCAAATCTCGATGTGATACTATTTGTGTTCATTATGATTCTTATCAATTTTTTGAGCTGACCTTGACCCATAGCAGAGTGAGGAGTTTACTTACTGAGCTAATTTAGCTCACTCTAGATATATTATTTCTTTTTCAAGTGATCATGCTATAGACGGACCTACAGGCGTATAGACTGACTAGACGCCGAGTTAGTAGCAGGTTGATCTTCCCCTAGTGCAATGGACTCTCTATCATTTTTGTTAGTAATGTATCAGACTATGTATGTAGTGGTTCTAGTTCTCCCATGTCTCCATGTCTTGGGCATGTTTTTGCAATTTTGTAAACTTAAAAACTTAACTCTATGAGTGGTTGTACAGGATCACTCTGATGATGGTATTAGTTTGGTTAGGACATGCTTTACATTAACATTAATATTGTAAAATAATGTTCAAATTTAGACAGGGGAACGACAGATGGCCACTGTCTCTGGTCTCGGATCCTTAATCCACACAGGATAAGATATGGGTCGTGACAACGTAGTATCAGAGCCTAAGGTTCTAGTGGTTTATGAGAGATTAGGACTAGTGAGTTTTAGGATTTAAGGAAGTTCAAGAGTCCATTGTTAGGTGAAACCTGTTAATAGGATTACATACTTACGTGCCTGTTCGATACTGATTCTTTGCAGTAAATGGTTCGTACCCGCAGTGCTAATATGGAATCGGGACGCCTTGACAAGGTTGAACACATTTTAGAAAGGATGGTAGAGGTCTTACCTAACCCTCAGACTAGTGGGACTAGATCAGTGCGACAGAACCAGTTCTGGTAATCGTGATGTGCGACAAGGCGATGATAGAGATTAGTCTTACCCTTACAAGCGATTTCAAGACTTAAAGCCATTGACGTTTGACGGTAAAAAAGGTACCACGACAGCTGAAGAATGGCTATTAGAAATGAACATAATTTTCAGGATTATGGTTTGCACTGATGAGCAAAACATAGCCTACTCCCACGTATATGTTCAAAGGAGCGGCACACAAATGGTGGTTACTCGAGGAAGCTCGAGAGCCTAACATGACTTGGCAGTGATTTACAAAAGTTTTTAATGAAAAGTACTTTCCTCGGGAGGTGAAAGATCAAAAGATTACTGAGTTTCTGGTTCTACAATAAGGCAGGATGATTGTAAAGGAATATGAGGCTAAATTCACAAAGTTAGCCAGGTTTGCTCAAAATGTGATCAATACAGATAATCTAAAGGCTCGCAAGTTTGAAGGAGGTTTGAGATGGGCAATTAAAGATAGAGTCAGATCATTGTAACTAGCTACGTACAGTGAGGTAGTGGCAACAGCAAAGATCATAGAGCGTAATGGAGAAGAGTTTGCAAAGAGAAGGGGAAATCAGAGGCCGAGTAGTAGTAGAGATAGAGGGAGAGGATTTTCGTTGTTCAAGCCAGGCACAAGTTCATGTGGATCGGGAGCAGGATCTAGTCAGAGGAGAGTTAAAAATAACAATGGAGGAGCACCTAAATGTCCCAGTTGCTAGAAGTTTCATAGGGGACCATGTCGTAGGAATACAAATACATGTTACAGTTGTGGTCAGACTGGACATTTTATGAGGGATTGTCCTAGAGGCGGTAGGACAATGATTGGTTCTGCGACTACCACATCAGCTTCTGTGTCACGACTTCAGATTAGGAATGAAGGGCCAATGAGTGAATAACAACACCAAGGAAGGGTTTTCTCTATTACACCTAGGGATGTTTAGGCTACAACTTCAGTGGTTGCAAGTACTATTATAGTTTGTTCACAGCCAGCATATGTTTTATTTGATATTGGTTCCACGTATTCATTTATATCTCCTGCATTCACTGCTAAATTAAATTTAGAAGCTGAACCCCTAGGCTACACGTTAACTGTTTCGATACCTTCGGGGAGATCACTATTAGGGACTGTGATACATAAATCATGTAAGGTAGAAATGATGGGCACAAAGTTTGCAGCTGATTTAATACCTTTGGAGATTTATGGCTTTGATGTGACTTTGGTATGGATTAGTTGACTATGAATCAAGCTGTCATTGATTGTGTAGCTAAGCGAGTTTCTATTCAGAAACTAGGGCAGCCGAGTATTGTATTTGAAGGGACATGAGTAGTTTCCCTACCCTATTTTGTTTCATCTATCTAGGCTAGGCGATTACTCCGTAAGGGATGTCGTGGTTATTTGTGTAGTGCTATTGATACTCGTTCGTAGGAGCCTACCTTGGATCAGATTCCTGTTGTTAGAGAATTTCCTAAGGTGTTTCTGGATGATTTTCCTGGGATGCCTATTGATTGGGAAATAGAGTTCAGTATTGATGTATTTCCTAGCAATTCACCTGTGTCTAAGATTCCTTACCGTATGGCACTAGCAGAGTTGAAGATAAAGTTGCAAGAATTATTAGATAAAGGTTTTATACGACCTAGTTCCTCGCCATGGGGTGCTCTAGTGCTATTTGTTAAAAAGAAAGACGAAACTATGAGGTTATGCATTGACTACAGGAAGTTGAATAAGGTTACTATTAAGAACATGCCTTTGCCTAGAGTGGATGATTTATTTGATCAGTTGAAGGGGGCGCAGGTCTTTTCCAAGATTGACTTACGGTCGGGATACCATCAGTTGAAGGTAAAACTAGTAGATATAGAAAAAACAGCATTCAGGACCCGTTATGGGCATTATGAGTTCCTGGTGATGCCTTTTAGAGTGGACTAATACCCCAACTGCATTTATGTATCTAATAAATAGAGTTTTCAAGCAGTATCTTGATGATTTTGTGATTATGTTTATTGATGATATCTTGATTTATTCTAGAGATGCAGAAGAACATGAGGAACATTTAAAAAAAGTGCTTGCAGAAGTTAAGGGAGCAGAAATTGTATGCCAAGTTGAAGAAATGTGACTTTTGGCTTTCTAGTATTGCATTTCTTGGGCATGTGATTACTAAGGATGGGATCTCGGTAGATTCTTAGAAGATTGAGGCTATTGTAAATTGGCCTTGGCCGACCAGTATTACAGAAGTCCGTAGTTTTATGGGCTTGGCTGGGTATTACAGGAAATTTCTTAAAGATTTCTCTAAGATAGCAGCACCGATCACTCAGCTAACCAGGAAGAATACTCCTTTTGTGTGGACTGAGGAGAGAGAAAAGAGTTTTCAAGAATTGAAAGACCGTCTAGTGACTGCGCCAATTTTGACAATACTGGATAGGACGGAAGGTTTCATGATTTATAGTGATGCGTCATATCAAGGCTTGGGATGTGTACTGATGCAGAAGGGTAGAGTAGTAGTCCTATGCTTCACGACAACTGAAACCACATGAGAGAAGCTACCCAACTCATGATTTGGAACTGGTAGTTCTTATATTTGCATTAAAGATTGGGAGGCACTATCTTTATGGAGCAACTTGTGAGATTTTTACTGATCACAAGAGCCTCAAGTATCTATTTACATAGCGGGAGCTCAATATGAGGTAGCGCAGATGGCTAGAGTTAATCAATGACTATTTGCTTGCGATATAGTGTCACTTAGGGAAAGCTAATGTAGTAGCAGATGCCCTCAGCAGGAAGTCGTCGGGAAATCTTACTTATTTGTTGACTACACGACAAGAACTGCTGGAAGAATTAGAGTCAATAGAGATAGAGGTGATTCTACTAGACTCTAGGGCAATGCGTGCTAATGTGACGGTTGCGCTAGGCAATCATAGACAGGATCAGGGAGTTGCAAGGTCAGGATGTGAAATTAGCCAAATTGCGAGAAGATGCAGAAACATAAAGGAATTCAGAATTTGTGGTTTGAGATGGAATGCTGTATTTTCGAGATAGAATTTCTGTACCAGATTTACCAGAGATTAAAGAATAAATTCCTAATAAGGCGCATAATTCCAGATTTGTTATTTATCTAGGGAATGCCAAAATGTATCATAATGTTCGGGGTAATTATTGGTGGTCTGGTATGAAAAGAGACTTGGCTGAGTATGTAGCGCGATGTGTCAAATGCCAGCAGGTTAAAGCCGAACACCAGAGGCCTAGTAGACTACTACAACAACTCCCAATACCAAAATGGAAATAGAAGGATATCGCTATGGACTTTGTGTCGGGATTGTAACACCGTGACCCTGATTAATTTATAATTAGTTCGCTAATTATTAATTAGAAAAAACATAAAGAATAATTAAGAAAATTAATTAGGATTTCTCGATATTTACGATAGACCAAGAAAAAAATTAAATACGTCAAGAGGGGAAGGATGTAATACCCCGAACCTAGTTTACCGATTAATTAATGTAATGATGTCTTTTTGAAATTTAATAAGTTAATTTAATCATCTTAGCCTCATTTTAACATTATAAAAATTTGAATTAGCAAGCTATGGAGACCACAAGGAAATGATGAACGATGTAAGGCTTTGAACCTCGAAGCCAACCCAAATAGGAAACGACCAGAAGAAACCGTTTCGTAAAAAGAGCAATAGAAAAGAAAAAATCAAAACGATAAACTGCGCGTGCCAAACGGGGCATAAGCATAAAATGTGGGAAAATAATCAAACGTGAGGCCAAGGGGTTTTGAACCCTTGACCTAAAATGGGCAAATTTTTAATACCCAAAAAGATACCAAGTGGGCTGTCAGCACTTTTGTGCTTAAAGATACAAACAATATGTATATAACCCCTAATTAGCTAAATCCACCTCCCAAATTGGCCAATGGCCATTCATGAAGCACCTCATCTTCCACTAAACCCCTTCACCTCAGCACCACCTCAGCCCTATTATATATATATATATGTGTGTGTGTGTGTGTATATGTATATATATATAAATATAAGGCCCAAGGCTTTAAAATCAGCCTTATGTGAGAACACCTCAAGGTTTCCATGTACGTGTGTGTGTGTTGCATATTCAAAGTGTGAGTGGTGTTGGGGTGCATGAAAGGCAGTGTGTGAGTGAAAGGGTGTGTGCATGTGTATGTGTGTTTACATGACGACTTACAACTAGAAGAGGAAGGAAAAGAAGTTGTAGTTGATCTAAAGGAACCCTAAAGGAGCATAATTGAGCCACCAAAGGAAAAGAGCTCACTATCAAGAGGTATAACCATAAAACCCCTTGGATTTTGATTTTTATTTTCAAGAACCATCACAAACACACACACACACACATTGTTTTAGAATGGTATAAGGACATGCATGGATTAGTTTTGATATTTAAAGATGTTATAAGGGAATTGGGGAGGCCTAGAGGGCTTGAGAGCATAAATCCACAGAAAACCACCATTGAAGGACCTTTGCATTAGTGGGTCTGAATCCACCTGAACCAAATTACTTTTGGCTTGTTGAAACCTTAACTAGACTTCAAAGGTGTTTTAAAAATACTAAGCCGCGACCTAGAAACCCAAAGGAAGCCCTAGAATTTGAATTTGCAAGTTTCAGGTCCAGAACCCAACCTCTAAATCAGACTTCTAACCCCTATTTTTGGAATGGGGATTGAACCCTCAAGTCATGATGGTTATGTTGGGCCAAACCTCACTAGATTTGGTGATGAAATGAGGATTTACGAACCATTTGCAGGTGTAAGCTATCTAATTCACAGGAGCCCCTTGAGCTCAATTTGAGCTCTCAAATGAATGCCAAAGCAATGCTTGAACACCCAATAACCCATATCACCCAAAAATAAAGGCGAAATCGACCCCAAACTGTATGAAATAGAAATTTAAGAAAACAATGGATTAGGGCAATAGTGTCGTGGGGGCTTAGGGACGATGATGACCAGGGATTACAGACGACGCTGTTTAAAACAGTCTTAGCCACACGACGCCGTTTTAAACCATGAGATATTATATTAAGACCTAAACTACATCGTTTTGCGTTAGAGAATTAAGTAGAACGACGACGTTTTGCTTTCGTGTTTTTAAAACAATACTGATACCAGTCTCTTTGGTTACAAGTGAAGGCCATGGATTCGATATCCCTGTTTGGAATGAGGATAACCTATCCTTAAATCGACCCACTATTCGCCGTTTGGTTCGGGAAATGATTGAAAAATAAGAGGGGCTGCCACCCCTAGGACTCGAAACCCCAACCTCTTAGCATGTGCTTGACTTTATACCCACACGCGTGGCTACTGTGCCAACCACGCACTTGCGAGATATTTTGACAGAATAAATATATTATATAATAATAATATTAAATTATTTTAATTAGATAAATATATGAAAAATAACCCAACACCCAAATGGAACAAATGGATAGTGTATTTTGACTATGTTGGACATTTGAACCTAACGGTGGAATCCATTTGATGAACCGGGGTTCTGAAAAATTAAGTCATATAAAATGTAAAATTACTATTTTGCCCTTGGAGATGCCCAAGGCCAAATGAGCTGCCGTAAAAGCCTAGATTTATTTTGTTAGACGTCTCGGACTCAACGGTGGGGTCTGTTTACTCAAATAAAATATTCTGAAAACTAATGTGTAAATTAACAACTTAAAAATATGCTAAATGACACCCGAGGGAGTTGAATAATTAAAGTAAAATTCACGAGCATTTGAATCAACCTAGACTATTAAGGGCACTGAATTAATAAATAGATTAGAATTGACCATAATAATTAATTTTCTGGTTTATAGGGACCTCTAAAGGAAAAGAAAAGAAAAGAAAACTTGAGATTTATGGAACCGCTTGGAATAGTTTTGAGGTAAGTCACTTCTAAGCTTTAATATGGGTTATTCCTAGCCAAGTCTCATTTTTTCAATATTGCCAAGATTTGTACTCTATCACTATCTAATGGACTTGATTTCTCCGATTTGATGCCAATCGACTTGTGATTTGGTTATGCTTGTGCTTTGGATTTGAATTACTTGCCCATATCATTTTGTAAACTTGATTGCTGATACTTGAGCATAATTGTTCCATCATATATACCATGTCATGATCCTATGATATATCTTGTGGATAGAGATCTTGTGGTTCCACACACTTCATGTCTTGTTGATTGAGATTTTGGTTGTTCATACGACTGTGCATCCCGTGTGGAATGTTGATGATCATGATATTCGTAAGTGCCTAGGGTTGTGCTCAGTCACAATGGCCCATCTATTCACAGATTGCATGGTGGACCCTTTGAGGTCTTATGTGTCCTTCATGGATTTAAGATGAAAGAGCTCTCACGCTATTCAGTAAGCCCAAGAGAGAGAGGCGAACCTGAATGTACGTAATATGTGGTATGTCGAGCCCCGTTATGTTTACGCAACTGTAATGTTAAAACTTGATGATGATATTTTTGCATTCGTTGGATGATCATATTCTATGCCCTATTAATGATCAAATTGTTGCAAGCATGACACATTCTTGATTAACTAACGTGTTTGTTTGTGGCAGCAAATTATCATGTTAGGCTAGATCCCATTTTGAATAATTTTGACATCTCTTTCTTGTATCATGTTGTGGGATAAGCCTTTTTGGACCCTTGGGTCATCATTGCTTTATTTTGGTGACTGGCTATATAACATCTTTTTCTTCTATATTCTTGTGGACTAACCCTGACCCATGGCAAAGCTAGGAATTTACTTATTGAGTTAAGTTAGTTCACTTCTTACTTATGACCATTTTTCAGGTGGCCCTACTGAGGGATGAAATGCAATGAGATAACTAGTGGAGCCAGTGAAGCACAAATAATTAACACTGATGATATGAACTCCAAGTCAAAGATGACCAAGTACCCTGTAAAGTTATGTTCAAAATTGTGTTTTATAATATTGCATCATTAGTGATGAGGTTACCCTAGTATGTTGGATCACGTGATTAAATTGTACTTAGAGATATTCTGATTGTTAGTCATTGGAGATGAGCTTTTGATCAGGTGAATTGCATTTGGTGTAACTTCCACTTTAAGTAATTCATTGATATAGAATAGATGCATTGGGACATGGCTCATGCATATTGGTGCTCTAGAGATATTTGGTGACTGATTCTAGACGTACTCTGATGTGTTGGATAAGTTGCATTTTCGAATTAAAAAAGGTTTTAATTTTCACTGCTTTGACCCTACATTTGTAATGCAATTCATTGTAAAGTTTAGAAATTGCCTTTGGTTGGTTGCATTGTTGGTGGGGAAAAATTAGCAAGGTGACCAACTAGCATCATGTCCATGGCATCCGCATAGGGTGGGGTGCCGGGTCATGACAGAGTGGTGTTAGAGCTTAGGTTAATGGTCTTTGGGGGAAAGCCAAGTCGTGATTGAAGTTGGTGATCTTAAAAATTCGAGGACTATATCAGAGCTTATGGTTAATAATTCTTTGGGAAAGATCATACCAACACTGGATTGCAGGATTGGATGATTAAAATGATTAAATGAATCAATGGATTTTGGAGGACGATAACGTGTTTAGGTACTGAGATTAATAGTCTTTGGGGAAAGACTGTACTATGATTGAATTTGATGATTCCTAGACGATAGAGATGGTTAAATAAATAGTGACTTTTGAGAGATAGTAGTACATTTAAGGGCAAAAAATGAGGATTTTTAGGAAGAATCATAGTGGTATTGAGGTTGTTGATCTTTAAATGCTTGAGTTATGTATCGATTGGTAAATTAGGGAAGTTATGGTCTGAACAAGGGCAACAGTTAAGGCTCTTTTGGAAGATACAGGGAGACATAGAGCTAGAATTGTAAGGCCTTGGAAAGTCGATGGATCTGACAACAATCAATATAAGAAATAGTTTGAGGGAGACTTAAAGGATGGGGATGTGAGGAGTTTGAGACTCCGAATAAATTGATGGCATATTAAGAATATGAAGATTCTTGAGTGAATCATAGATAGACCCTAATAAGGTAAAGACAAATAGAGCCTTGAAAGACAACTACTGAATAGGCGAGACTGTCAAAGATAACATTATAAATGTGGTGATTCTTTTGGAGACTGCCGCATGATGGATGATTATTGGGGAGAAATTCAATGGATCTTGTTGAACTAGATGATGGTATGACCCAATTGTGAATAATACTCTATCGAGTTAGCCGAGTTGCTTCAAAGGTAAATGATTGATGATTCTAAATAACTTTTGAGGATCAATGTGATCTAATGGTTAAAGAGGCTGAACTTGTAGCAAATGTCTAGAAAGATTTGTGAAGACAACAATAAAGATATAAAAGATACATGATTCTTTGAGGTATCGCGATGACAATTGTGATTGTGGGAGAAGAAAAATCTATGGAAGGCTCAATCGTGAACAAAAGACAAAAAGGGCATCCGTGCCAGCTTTGAAATTGAAAGAAATAGAGGAACTAATTTCCTCAACCTACCTAATTGATAAAAAGATGTATACATAAGAATTCAAAAACAAAGGCAGGTGTGCCAATGAAATAGTACAAAATGAAATGAAAGAGGATTGGTTAATTTTTAACTTAAGTAACTGTTAGAAATGGGCACCTGATCGAGAATCACAAATGGGTATTACGAATGAAACTAAAAGTTACCCTTGCATGGAATAAAATGTCGTAATACAATGAACACACGAGTGAACCATCCTAGCACAAGCCAAAAGATGTTCATGAACACAAAAAGGGAATATGACGCTAAAAATGTCAAAAAGAAAATACGATAATTGGTAAAGTCAAATAGAGACTGGTAGATAAAAGAGACTTAAATAGTAGATGTTGTAGAATACACAAATGAAAAGATTGACAAAACCCCATATGAATGGTAATGTAATCATAATTTAGCGTCAAATGAAAATTGATACGACGACTAGGCGTAGGACTAGTCAAAATACTGGTAACAGTGAGAAACAGACAAATAACTGAAAAGGATAACTCCGAATGAGTGATGAAAGCATAATGGATCCATAGCTATATGTTCGAAGACTGAAGAAATAAACATTGAAATGCTGATACAGAAATTTGGAGACCTTAAGCTTAAAGCTTCGAAGAATTTAAAAGTCAAATCTTTGACCTTTGAGATCACTATTGAAATTAAACAAAAAGAGTACGAAGAGTTGTGCAATGGTTTGTGAAATGATTCCTGAACCATTGTCCACATCAAAACATTCAGTCATGGATTAAGAACCACAGAGTACCTGAGCTTACCAAGTGATGAGTCCCAATTGATGAAATTAGAAATGAAATTGTGGAATTCTCAGAAATAGAGAAATTGAGACTAGAAGATGAATGTATTTCTAGATCATCTAAAGACTAAGGCCCTTTAGGTCAAGGATTAAAGATCTAAGTTAAGTAAGGACTAGATCTAGTGTGGTTAAATCATTAATGATTGCCGGTTAATAAGACAACTCATAAGAGATAATGGAATGTGATATGATTTGAATAGTTCTGTTAGTAGGACTAATGATAGATGAATGCTTTCGAATCACTTGAGGATGATCACCAAGTAGGGTTTAATATGGGTCTAACAATCGAATCTTGATGAGATCATACATTTTGTGGTTGTAAATCAGACTTATTGGGGATTTCCTATATTTGATATGAAATTTGTGTGAAACTTGTATAAAATATTTTCTTGTTTGGAGAAACACTATCTAAAATGCCATGATAGACCGAGAGACAAATAAAAAGGAGAAACTATGATGATAGGATTAACATGAAGAGAGGTTAGAGCCTCCTAGATATGAAGGACTATGTTTTGAGGACAAAACTTCTTTTAAGGGGGTAAGATGTAACACCCCGACCTCGATTAATTTATAATTACTAAACTAATTATTAATTAGAAACAACATAAAGAATAATTAAGAAAATTAATCGAGATTTCTCAATATTTACGAGAGACCAATAAAAAAAATTAAATACGTTAAGAGGGAAATGATGTAATACCCCAAACCTAGTTTACCAATTAATTAATGTAATGATGTCTTTTTAGAGTTTAATGAGTTAATTTTGTCATCTTAGCCTCATTTTAACACTATAAAAATTTGAATTAGCAAGCTACGGAGACCACAAGGAAATGATGAACGACATAAGGCTTTAAACCTTGAAGCCAACCCAAATAGGAAACGACCAAAAGAAACCGTTTCGTAAAAAGAGTAATAGAAGAGAAAAAGCCAAAACGATACACTGCGCGTACCAAATGGGGCATAAGCATAAAATGGGGGAAAATAATCAAAAGTGAGGCCAAGGGGTTTTGAACTCTTGACCCAAAATGGGCAAAGTTTTAATACCCAAAAAGATACCAAGTGGGCTGCTAGCACTTTTGTACTTAAATATACAACCAATATGTATATAACCCCTAATTAGTTAAGTCCACCTCCCAAATTGGCCAATGACCATTCATGCAGCACCTTATCTTCCACTAAACCCCTCTACCTCAGCCCACCTCAGCACACCATCAGCCACCACCTCAACACCACCTCAGCCCTATTATATATATATATATATATATATCTGTATATGTATATATATATATATATATATATAAATATAAGGCCCAAGGCTTTAAAATTAGCCTTATGTGAGAACACCTCAGGGCCTCCATGTACGTGTGTGTGTGCTGCATATTTAGAGTGTGAGTGCTGCTGTGGGTGCATGAGAGGCAGTGTGTGAGTGAAAAGGTGTGTGCATGTGTGTTTACATGACAACTTACAACTAGAAGAGGAAGGAAAGGAAGTTGTAGCTGATCTAAAAGAACCCTGAAGGAGCAGAACTGATCCACCAAAGGAAAGGAGCTCACTGTCAAGAGGTATAACCATGAAACCCCTTGGATTCTGATTTTTCTTTTCAAGAACCATCACACACGCACACATACAGAGTTTTAGAATGGTATAAGGACATGCATGGGTTAGTTTTGATATTTAAAGATGTTATAAGGGAATCGGGGAGGCCTAGGGGGCTTGAGATGCATAAATCCACAGAAAACAACCATTGAAGGACCTTCGCATTAGTGGGTCTGAATCCACTTGAACCAAATTACATTTGGCTTGTTGAAACCTTAACTAGACCTCAAGGGTGTTTTAAAAATACTAAGCCGCGACCTCGAAACCCAAAGGAAGCCTTAGAATTTGAAGTTGCAGGTTTCGGGTCCAGAACCTAACCTCTAAATCAGATTTCTAACGCCTATTTTTGGAATGGGGATTGAGCCCCCAAGTCATGACGATCATGTTGGGCCAAACCTCATTAGATTTGGTGATGAAAATGGGGATTTACGAACCATTTCTGGGTCTAAGCTATCTAAGTCACAGAAGCCCCTTGAGCTCAATTTGAGCTTTCAAATGAATACCAAAGCAATGCTTGAACACCCAGTATCCCATATCACCCAAAAACAAAGGCGAAATCGACCCCAAACTGCACAAAATAGAAATTTAAGAAAACAGTGGATTAGTGCAACAGTGTCGTGGGGGCTTGGGAACGACGATGAATAGGGATTGCATACGACGCCGTTTAAAATAGTCTTGGCCACACAACGCCGTTTTAAACCCTGAGATATTACATTAAGACCTAAACTACGCCGTTTTGCATTAGAGTATTAAGTAGAACGACAACGTTTTGCTTTCGTGTTTTTAAAACAATATTGATACTGGTCTGTTTGGTTACAAGTGAAGGCCATGGATTCGATATCCCTATTTTGAATGAGGATAACCTATCCTCAAATTGACCCACTGTTCGCCGTTTGGTTCTGGAAATGATTGAAAAATAAAATGGGCCGCCGCCCCTGGACTCGAAACCCCAACCTCTCAACATGTGCATGACCTTATACCTACACGCGTGGCCACTGTGCCAACCACGCACTTGCAAAATATTTCGACAGAATATATATATATATATATATATTTTAATAATAATATTAAATTAATTAAATTAGATAAATATATAGAAAAATAACCCAACACCCAAATGGAACAAATGGATAGTGTATTTTGACTATATTGGACATTCTGGACCTAACGGTGGGGTCCATTTTGTGAACCGAGGTTTTAAAAAATTAAGTCATATAAAACGTGAAATTACTATTTTGCCCATGGAGATGCCCAAGGCCAAATGAGCGGCCGTAAAAGCCTAGATTTATTTTGTTAGACGTCTTGGACTCAACGATGGGGTCCGTTTACCCAAATAAAATATTCTGAAAACTGATGTGGAAATTAAAAACTCAAAAACATGCTAAATGACACCCGAGGGAGTTGAATAATTAAAGTAAAATTCATGAGCATTAGAATCAAACTAGACAATTAAGGGCAATGAATTAATAAATAGATTAGAATTGACTATAATAATTAATTTTCTGGTTTATAGGGACCTCCAAAGGAAAAGAAAAGGAAACTTGAGATTTGTGGAACCGCTTTGAATAGTTTTGAGGTAAGTAACTCTTATGCTTTAATATGGGTTATTCTTGGCCAAGTCTCATTTATTTTCAATGCTGCCAAGATTTGTACTCTATCACTACCTAATGGACTTGATTTCTCCGATTTGATGCCAATCGACTTGTGATTTGGTTATGCCTGTACTTTGGATTTGAATTGCTTGCCCATATCATTTTGTAAACTTGATTGTTGATACTTGAGCATAATTGTACCATCATGTATACCATGTCATGATCCTATGATATATCTTATTGATAGAGATCTTGTGGTTCCACACACTTCATGTCTTGTTGATTGAGATTTTGGTTGTTCATACGACTGTGCATCTCGTGTAAAATGTTGATGATAATGATATTCGTAAGTGCTTGAGGTTGTGCTCAGTCACAATGGCCCATCTATTCACAGACTGCATGGTGGACCTTTTGGGGTCTTATGTGTCCTTCGGGAACTTGAGATGAAAGAGCTCTCACGCTATTCAGTAAACCCAAGAGAGAGAGAGAGGCAAACCTGAATGTGCGTAATGTGGGGGGTATGCCGGGCGCCGTTATGTTTACACAGCTATAATGTTAGAACTCGATGATGATATTTTTGCATTCGTTGGATGATCATATTCTATGCCCTATGAATGATCAAATTGTTGCAAGCATGATACATTCTTGATTAACTAACGTATTTGTTTGTGGCAGAAAATTATCATGTTAGGCTAGATCCCATTTTGAATAATTTTGACATCTCCTTCTTGTATTATGTTGTGGGATAAGCCTTTTTGGACCCTCGGGTCATCATTACTTTATCTTGGTGACTGGCTATATGACATCTTTTTCTTTTATATTCTTGTGGACTAAACTTGATCCATGGCAAAGCTAGGAATTTACTTACTAACCTAAATTACCTCACTCCTTACTTATGACCATTTTTCAGGTGGCCCTACGAGGGATGAAATGCAATGAGATAACTAGTGGAGCTAGTGAAGCACAAATGATCAACACTGATGATATAAACTCTATGTCAAAGATGACCAAGTACCCTGTAAGGTTAAGTTCAAAATTATGTATTATAATATTGCATCATTAGTGATGAGGTTAGCCTAGTATGTTGGATCATGTGATTAAATTATACTTGGAGATATTTTGATTGTTGGTCATTGGAGATGAGCTTTTGATAAGGTGAATTGCATTTGGTGTAACTTTCGCTTTAAATAATTCATTGATATAGAATAGATACATTGGGACATGGCTCATGTATATTGGTACTCTAGAGATATTTGGTGACTAATTCTAGACGTACTCTGATGTGTTAGATAAGTTGCATTTTCGAATTAAAAAAGGTTTTAATTTTCGCTACTTTGACCCTACATTCGGAATGCAATTCATTATAAATTTTAGAAGTCGCCTTTGGTTGGTCGCATTGTCTGTGGGAAAAACTAGCAAGGTGACCAATTGGCATCACATCCACGGCATCTGCGTAAGGTAGGGTACCGGGTCGTGACAAAGATTTCCGAAGACTTCACATGGGAACGATTCGATATGGGTGATTGTGGATAGATTGATGAAGACAACACACTTCCTAGTGATTAGGATGGCTCAGACACTTGAGAGGTTAGCTGCACTTCATATTAAAGAGATTGCTCGGTTACCTGGAATTCTGATTTCTATAGTATCTGACCGAGACCCAAGATTTGTATCCCATTTCTAAAGGAGTTTACAGGGAGCGATGGGCACAGAGCTTAATCTCAGTACGACATACCACCCAGAGATAGATGGTCAATCTAATAGTACAATTCAGACTCTGGAAGACATGTTACGTTTCTGTGTTATGGATTTTAAAGGAAGCTGGGAAGAACACCTACCCCTAGTGGAGTTCACATACAATAACAGTTATCACTCCAGTATTGGCATGGCACTGTATGAGGCATCGTATGACAGAAAGTGCCGATCTCCGTTCTGTTGGACAGAATTGGGGGAAAAGAAGATATTCGGCCCAGATATAATAGAGCAAAAGACTACCAAGATTCAGCTGATAAAATAACAATTGTTAGCAACACAAAGCTGTCAAAAAAGTTACGCAGATGTTCGAAGAAGGAAATTGGAATTTGAAGTTGGCTACTATGTGTTCCTATAAGTATCACCTATGAAAGAAGTCGTGAGATTTGGGAAGAAAGGTAAGTTGGGACCACGTTATATTGGATCGTTTCGGGTGACGGGACGAGTTGGACCTGTAGCATACCGACTTGCCTTGCTGTCAGAATTGGCGCACGTACGTAATGTCTTCCATGTTTCGCTATTGAGGAAATCTTTGCATGATCCAAGGCAAGTGATTGAACATAAACCCCTGGAAGTCCAAGAGGATTTGACGTATGTAGAATAGCCTGTACAAATCTTGGATCGTCGGGAGAAATTATTGCGGAATAAGACAATCTCATTGGTGAAGTGTTATGGAGAAATCATCAGATGAAAGAAGCAACTTGGGAACGGGAAGACGAGATAAGCGCCAAATATCCACAGCTCTTGAACAATAAGATACGCTAACTTTGGGGACCAAACATTTCTAAGGGAGGGAGAATATAATACCCCGACCTGAGTTAGGTAGTACCCGACTCAGGTTAGACCGGGCCAAAACATGTAACCTCGAACTATAAGCCAAATTATTATGTAAAAACCGAATGTACAGTTTCATAATGTATTTTCTATACGATGCACGGGTATTAGTGACGGGCAGTCCCAAGTACACCGGGGGCCGCCGTACCGGAAGCCTGACTTGTACGAAAAAGCATGCACATGAGTGTATATATATGTATTTAAATATACATATATATATATATAAATATAAATAGTTATATAGATATAAAATTATGTACGCATATATATATATATATATATCCATACGATATATATATATATATAGATTGTAAAATATCTTAAAACCATAAATGCTAAGAAAATAAATGAAGAAAAAAAAGATAGAGATCAGAATAGAAAAGAAAGAAAAGATAAAGGAAAGAGAGAGGAAGGAGGAGAAGAGAGAGAGAAATCGGTGGAACTCACTAGATATATGCGCGGGTTGATGTTAGAGGAATTCAGAAAAACATAGGAGAAAGGGAGAACTTGAGAGTGATTCTAAAACTCTGAAGAAGGAAGAAGGGAGAAACTGAGAAGAAAATAAGAGGATCCTGCGAGCCAAAAGCTCACCAAGGTAAGAAACTCAAATTTTGTTTTTATTGTTTTTAAGCATGATGGTTAGAATTTGTTTAGGGTATTAAGAAGCATGCTATAAGGATTATTTTTCAAAAATAATGAAGTGTTTTGGTTTAGAATTGAGGAAGAAAACCTCAGTTGCAGGGTTTAGAGAGAGAATCAATTTTTATGATTTTATGCATTAAACTTAATTTAAACGATAAGGAAATGTTCCTCTTTGGTACAAAAAGTAAATAGGAGAAGAATTGGGTCAAAAACAGTAGGAAATAAGCATGAAATAGGAAGAAAATTCTTTGGCCAAAAAAGCAGGCAGTGGTTGGTGTAACACCCTGACCCAATTAAGTGAAGCAATTAACGACAATGACAATTAGCACAAGTTAATTTGCTTAATAACTATGGGTGATGCTAAATATGACTATAACTAGCGACTCGTAAATACAAAAGCAAAGATATAAATGACGAAAATAATTAAGTCTAAATTAGAGGGAACCGATGTGAATATGGAATAAGGCACCACCGGGGACCCAAAAATCGGTAAAATGAGTAACTACGTTACTGAGCCCGGATTAATACCAAATTTGCCAGCGTTTCATAAATTAATATTTTATGGAATAGAATGTCAAATATGGTAATATATACCAAAAAATACGTTTATACACGTATACATGTATAGACAATCACATTAGGTATACATTTAGTATATCATACATAATCTGTATAATATATATATATATATATAAGCTAAACCTATTTAATGGGTAGGTGTGGTAACTTAATGAATCTAATATATATATATATATATATATATATATACACAACCCTAGGCTATATAACTATAGGGGAATAAAGGAATGGGGTGTTGCGTGTGAAATTGGGTGTACTGTGTGTATTTAGGGATGTGTTGTGAGGCAGACTTGCCGTGTGCGGGAGCTTGAGTGCATGGTGCGTAGAAAGAGAAACTGAGATAGAGAGAGAAAGTGAGAGAGAAAGAGAGAGTGTGAAGACAACATAATAAGAAGAAGAAGCTAGAATAAGATGGAGGAAACTAAAGACTGGAACAGAACCACAAAGAGCAGAGAGTGTCACCATTTTGAAGGTAAAATCTCAAAGCCAAAAATTTTCTCTCTCTAAAAGTTTATGGCATAACTCACTGTTTGATAAGTGTAGACTGCATGCATGATCTTTAATATTAATATGCTGCATTTTGGAAGTAATAGGAAGGTCTTAGAGAGCTTTAGAACCACAAACCTCAAAAAACCAATGTTTTCAGACTCAGCCTGTTCATCGAACCGGAAAAATGTCGGGGTTACGGGTTATCGGTTCAATCGTCGGGTTAACCGGAATCAAACCGTGATGTCATAATTATGTAATTAATAAATTTAATAATACATATTATTGATATTTTAAATTAAAAAATTATACAAAAATTACTAAAAATTATATAAAAAAATTTACAAAATATGAATTTTCTTAATATGTAAAACTTCAAGAAAAAAATGAAAAAAGTATAGTAGACATATCTTATTACAATGTTGAAAGTTGAAACTTCATTGCCATTCTTCTGTAATTGCAAGGACCATAACAAAAATCATTTTAACATCCAATCCAAGCAAAATCCAATAATTTAGTCTTCAACTACATGAAAAAAAAGATACAAACACTAATAATCATGCATAAAATAAAATAAAATTATTAAAATAGCATATGATACAAATATACAAGAACCGGTGTGAACCGGTGACCTAGTATCGGGTCACCCAGTTCGACGGTTCGACCGGCCAGTTTTAACAGTTTTGTATTTTTAGAACGGTTTTGAACTATAAGAAGTTTTATGGGTTAAACTGGATCGTTTTATGAACCGGTCGATGGTTCAACCAGTTGAATCGGTCAGTCCGGTTCAGGTTTTAAAACATTGCAAAATACCTCCATTGATGGAGCTTGAAAGCTTGGCCAGAAACCAACCTAGGAGAAAACCAATTTATTAGTTAGAGATCTAAACTAGACCCTCATAGGGTCACAATGCAACAATTATCAACTGTTTTGGCTCAATAACAAGCATGTCGTAGCAAAAAATTCAGTAGATGGGTGTCGGCCAAGTCAGAAAAATGGCAACATGGCTTCATTTAGAAGTTATGAGCTTGTAGCCCCTGAGTTAGGGATCATACTAGTCCAAACCGTTTCTTTTTGGTTAAGAAACGACGGAGAACGGTGGCATTTTCAAGTGGCCGAAAAAAGGAAAAACAGTTTGGTTGCCATCCGATCACCGGGGTTGAAGGGATGGAAAGTCTACCTAAAAGTTCCTGAGGGTTTGAAGGATTGATTAGGCAAAAATAGGCTTCGAAAAACAGCAAGAAAACATGTTTTAAATTTTAAATTTTTATAGATTTTGGTCACCGTCGCCAGAAAGGGTGATCGGAGCCTCGCCGAAAAATTGTAGGGAAGACGACCACTGTGCGGGTCGGGTAAGGTTCGGTCAGATCTAGGTTTGGGTCGGGACCTGACCCACCTCGTGTTGGGTTTTCCAAAACGGCACAATTTTTGTTTTAATTAAGTTAGAACAGAGGTGTTTGGTTACAGGAATAACAGATTAATTTATTAAACCTACCTAGAACTGGGATAGACCTATCCACGAAAAACACTGGCCGTTGTTTGGTTAGTGTCTAATTAGAAAAAAAAAAAAGGAGAGGAAGCAAGGGAAACTGCGGTCAGGGGGATTCGAACCCCTGACACGCGTGAACCAAGAACCCAAAAACACCCAAGGTCACCATCGTGCCACTAAGGCATGTATGGTCAAGTATTGACCCAAATAATATATATATATATATATATATATAATTAATATAATTGATTAAATTAATTAATTATTAAGATAATTTTTTATGTCTAAATAAAGTAAGTAAATAGTGTTTTCCTTCTATTTTGGGCATTCTAAAGCCAATAGAAGGGTCCATTTCACGAGATGAGGTCCCGAAAATTAAAGACCCATAAAAGTGTCAAATTATCATTTTGCCCTTAGTGATGTCCAAAGCCAAATTGAAAACCGTAAAAGCCTAAATTGACTTTCTTTGACGTTCTAGACTCAATAGTAGAGTTTATTCTAGCAAAAGAGATGCTTATAGCTATAATATATAAAGTTTGATGAATAACATTAAACTAAGATGTGTTTACTGATGAAATAGGGATTTCAAAGAGAAAGGAAAAAGTAGCGGAATACTAAGATAGAACACACTGGTAAAAGTAAGTAAACCCGAACTCTAACATGTGGTGTTCCTAGCCATGTCACAATGTCATTTCTTTTATGCTGCTAAATTTGTACTCTTATACGTGCCTAATACTTATTGGCTCCAAAATTTGATGCTTGTTCTATATTGTGGACTCGTTGTGAATTGATTGCCAATATCCCATATGATTATCTGTCTATTTCTATACTTGCTTGGATATTGGAAAATGTTATGCCCCTCGCTGTTGAGGATATGATATTCCATAAATATGTACATCGCCTGTGGAATTCTGATGATCATGGTATTATTAATATAAGTGCCTTGAGTTGTGACCTTTCACAATGCCCATCTGATTTATAGATGCTTCAGGGCCTACGGGTCGAAGTGCATAATGGACCTAATGTATGTAAAGAGCTCTAGTGCTATTCAGGAGCCCAATGGTGGGTAAACCTAGATA
This sequence comes from Nyssa sinensis, assembly GCA_008638375.1. Lineage (NCBI taxonomy): Eukaryota > Viridiplantae > Streptophyta > Magnoliopsida > Cornales > Nyssaceae > Nyssa > Nyssa sinensis. The sequence goes on from CM018031.1 coordinate 48,287,037, forward strand.
AGAGCTTCTGAGGGTATGTCGGGCCCTATCTATTTCAGCATCTATTCTGTTAGTTTTCATATCATTTATTGATATTCTGATATTGCACTCTTTGATTTTTGATACGCTAGCTATGCTTGCTTCTCATTATCTGATGATGTTTATTCTATTTATTGGTACGCTTGATTGATGATACGCTTTGATTACTAACATGCCTTGCAAGCCTATCATTTGATCTGATTAGGCTATTGTGATACCTTATGAATTGTGGCAGCTAACTATTGTATAGGCCAAGTCCCCATCGTTGAATTTTTCGTATGCTTGTATCATATTATCTTAGGATGTGCCTGATGGACCCTCGGGTCATTTCTGTTGTTTCACATTTTTGGTGACTGGCTATTGTATTACCACATCTTTTGCTTGTCTTTGTTTACACTCTTCTGTACTGACTCTGACCTATGGCAGAGCAAGGGTATTTACTTACTGAGCTAAGTTAGCTCACTCCTTATTTATATCTATTTTTCAGATAGCTCTATATGTAATACCCCGACCCAAAATTGTAACTGAGCAAACCGTGTAAACCCAAGTCGATAGGGCTTTATGTTATAATGTCAAATGAAATGGACGAGTTGGAGTTGAAATTGTTTCGAATGTACGGAGGATACTCGGACTGAAGTTTGAACAAGCTAGGGCAAACGAATAACGATGAATATATATATATATATATATATATATATATAAAATGATAATAAAATATAAATAAATAATTAAAATAAAATAAAGGAAAAAATAAAATGAAAAATAAAAATAAGATAAGAAATTGAAAGAAAATAAAAATAGGAATTTAATAGGTGAACGATATATATATATATGTATATATATAGGTGTAACTAAAAAAATATATATGTATGTGAAGATGGGAAATAAAAGAAAAGAAGAAAACGGATGGGTTATGCACAGGAAAGAGGAAAGGCCAGAGAGAGAGAGAGAGAAAGAATTAAAAGGGCAGTTTTATATCTATAAAACCATTGGAAGCATGAAGCATGTGCGTTAGAATTGGAAACAAAAAGGAAATGCAAAGAAAAAAAATGAAGAAGGAAGAAAGCAGCTCAAGCAGCGGTGGTGCGGCACGAAGCAGGAAGAGAAAAAATAGAAGAAGGGAGGAAGAATGAGAAGGCAGTTAAGGCAGGTGGGGAGGGGCTGTGAGCAGACGCGGGATTTGGGTAAGCTATTGTTCGATTTTAATTTGTTTTAGTTGTTTTTGAAAGCATGAATTATAGGTTATATTGAGGGTTGCATGAGAATGAAATTAGAGGAATTTTGAGAAAGGAGTGAGGCAAAACAGTGAGAAAAATGAAATTTACAAAGTATTCCGTTTGAATCGGTTTTGTGATCTTATGGCATGAAATTCAATTTGAATGCTTAGGAGTTATGCGTATAAGGTGCAGGAACATTGTAGGGATCATTTTGTGGTTAAACAGTAGAGAGAAAGGTGGGAAAATGGAAGAGAGAAGGGCTGCCGGAAAATCGCACAGCTCCAATGGAGCCGCAGTTTCCCCTATTTTGGGGAGACTCGGCACTCTGATCCGAAAATCGTGGGTAGATTTAGGTTGCTCATGATCTGTAGGTATGAACCCCACTAAAAAATGCAAGAAAAATCGTCGTTGACGGAGAAGATGACCAACCATGCGTAAAGGGCGTTGCTGCGACTGAGTTTTGGTGATTTAATTTGGGCCAAACCGGGTCGGGTCTGACCCAACCCACCCATTCATATGGCTGCCCAACACTGTTTCTTTATGGATAAAATTTTAAATTTGAGTTTGGGAGGTGTTTGGTTGGAAAGGAGAAGCTATCCAATGGTTGGCTTAAGCATGTACAGGAAATGAAAAAAAGAAAAAAAAGGGTGTGAGGGTTGCACACCCTATGATTGGAATCCAGTGACCAAGGGGAAGGAGTGGGAAGGATGAACCACTGTGCCACTGAGGCACATGTGATTTATTTTGCTTCAAATACTATATATATTAGACACAATTAAGTAAATTAAATAATTAAGAAAATTAAATAAATTCGAATTAAATTTCGACGTGTAAATTAGTCGAATGAATAATGAAAAATTACTTTTGTGGACCTTCAGGATTTAATGGTGAGGTCCGTTTCACGAGACGAAGTCCCGAAAAATAAAATACCCATAGAACGCCAAAATGACAAAAATCCTACGCCGAAGGTGAGTCAAACGGACTCCGATTGAGTTAAGTAAATAGTGAATTTCTATTATTTCAAACCTACTGGACTCAACGGTGAAGTCCAAATTATGAAAACAGAACCCGAAAAGTAGAGACACGTAAATGACCATTTTACCCTTGGGTAAATTAAGTTCAAATCGAAAACCGTAAGAGCATAAAATAGTAAAAGAGATATTTAGAGTAGCGAGGCATAAATTTAATAAATGACATGAAAGTTGAAACATGTTTATTGATGTATAGGCAAGTCAAAGGGAAAGGAGAAAGTCATGGGATAATAGGACACTGATAAGGTAAGTAAATTCCTATCTTTGATACGTGGTTTCCAAGCCACAATTTTTTCATTACTACCAAAACTTGTACTCATATATGTATTTACTATTATTTTTCCCACCATGGATATTGTTCTACCTGGTGGATGCCTGTTGATTGGTACCGCATGACTTGATTTACTGTTTTGATGTCTATTCACCGTATGCTATGTTATGATGTTCCATGCTTGTACACTTCATATGGAATACAATAGAATCCTGATTTATGTTAAGTGCTGGTTTTTGTGCTTAGTCACATTACCCATCTGATACTTATCTGATTGACTGGGACCTACTGGTCAATTTATAGGACTTACGGGTCAAAAGGACATATGGCAATTATGGCTTTTTTTTACGTAATAAGGTTAATGGGCATTTTATATGCATTTATGTTAATGGGAGGTATGTCGGGCCCCTAAAGACCGAGGGTCTACCAAACCCTGAACAAAGTAAAGACATCATTCATGTTAATTGATATAGTTCTATGTTAATTGGTATTGATTTATTGGACTTGACTGTGACCGTTTCATTGTGGCAGTAATTATGTTGATTGTGTTCATTGGGCCTATTCCATATTCATGCTACACTATTACTCTTGATTGTTATTGTACCTTATCATTCATTGGCCATTGTGGCATTTTACAGTTGACTGAAATCGTTTTCATGACTGGCTATCATGTTACCTTGACTTGTATTCATCTATGTCATCCCTACCCGTATTGGGGATAGGCTTTTACTTATTGAGCTTTGTTAGCTCACCCCTTCATTATATTTTTTAGGCGAGAATGCTACGGAACCACAATAAGAGATTCGGAGCGTAGAGAGACGGTTGAGGAGAACAATAGAATACAATAGTTTCTCCCATGCACTCACCACCTAAAACGTGGTTTATGTTTGGTTTATGTTGGTTATTGTCAAACTTATTTTTCAGTTTTGAACAATGTTGTAATAAGGCTTCCGCACTTTAATGTTATGGTCACATTGCTTGTTGTTATCATTGGTAAAAGAATGAAAAAAGTAGGGACGGCCATTGGGTCGGCCCCACGACACGAGATCCGCATAGGGTGAGTTTCGGGTCCTGACACTATAAGAGAAGGAATTAAAATGGGGCGAATGGGGTGACTAGTAGAGCTAGTGGCGAGCCTGTGAACAGTATTGATAATATGAACTCCAAGTTGCGATTGAATAACGCTAATCAGATAATAGCTATATTATGATATTGTATTATGGATGGAAATGTAAATTTGATTAGTGAATCTTGGTGAACAAAATAGTACTTGGAGACATTTGATTGATGAGGTTGGAGTTCGATTCACGATAAAATGAATTGCATTTGGTGTAGCTTCTGCATTAAATGATTCAACGATTTGTGATTTATTTATATGAAGAAAAAAAAAATTATTTATCACTTTGTGCGATTCATTTGATTCTGTATGGCCTGTCCGAGTGGCAGTGTTGGTCATCAACCCCTAATCCGCGTAGGGTGGGTTTCGGGTCATGACAGTCAAAGTTGGGGTTTGATTTTTATTTCGTGGGGGTTTGATGATCAAAATGAAAAAACTAAAGATGGGGTTATGATCCTTAAAGAATTTAGGATAGAATGTCATCGGACTTGATGTCTAAACTGGCCAGAATTTTTTGGCCGTCGCCGGAGAACACAGAACCCATTAAGGGTTCGAGTTAGGATCATGGGTCGGGTTCGGGTTAGACCCGACCCACCCGCAAAAAACCCATGTGAAATGGAAGTGTATTGGATGTGTGTTAAATGATTTTAAATCAAAATTGAGACTGTTTGGTTGTAGGTTGAAATAAATTAGAATGGGATTGGGGCTAGCCTTATCTTTATTTTCCTACCTAAGCCACTATTTGGCTATCAAACATGGGAATAATGAAAATGAAATTTACAAAGCCACCCAGAACTTTAGGAAATTTAGAAATTGACCCATAAATTATATATGATCACACTAAGGCTCAAACAATAAATTAAATAAAATATTACTTTGATATTTTAAAGAGAAATTACTAAAATGCCCCTAAACCAAAAATGGGTCAGATGGACTCCAAACGAAGTAAATGAATAGTCAATTTATATTATCTTAGGCATTTCGAACCCAATGGAAAGGTTAAAATTATGAAAAGAGGTTTTGGGAATAAAAGATACGTAAAAGTATAAAATGACCATTTTTTCCTTTTTAGTCCAAGAGTCCAAATTGAAATCCGCAAAAGCCTAAATTAATTTTATTCGACGTTCCAAACTTGATGGTGAGGTCCAAATTAGCGAAATAAAATACTTATAGTCATGATATATATCTATATATATATATATGAATATGTAGCATAAACAGATTACAGGTTATAGACTGAGTTGTATTTTTTGAATGACAAGACCATCTTAAGGGAAAGAGAAGGAAACTAACGTCGAGTAGCAGGAAAGGAGGCTAGTAAGAAGTAAGTAAACCCAAAATTTACCATGTGTTACTCCTAGCCATGTCACATTCACTTCTTGATGCTGTCAATTCGTACTCTATACCTGCTTGATGATATTGATTTCCACGGTTTGATACTTGCTTCTGTTGTTGATTTATTGAGATCATGATTATTGGCATCCTTGTTGATTATATGACATTTCCATTCTAGTTTGTATGTTGTTCCACAACCTATACATCACCTGTGGAAACATGATGATCATGATATTATTGAGTACCTGGAGTTGTGATCTGTCACAACGTCCGTTTGATTCACAGATGCTTGAGGACCTACGGGTCAATGTTTGGGAGTAGCCTAATGTTTAATCCATGAGGGGCATGTTATATATACAGAGCTTTGATGTTATTTATTGATTTGGGCGAGGCTGGACCTCGGTGCGTGAGGGCGCTGTCAAACCAGCAGACCCTGGATACAATGATTTGGGCGAGGCTGGACCCGGGCGCGTAAGGGTGTTGTCAGACCAGAAAACCCTAGATAGGCACTTTTGAGGCATATATATGTCAGCATCTGCTCTGTTAGCATCTTATATCATTCATTGATATTCTGATAATGTACTCATGACTCATTGATATATTAGCACACTTATATTAATGATATACTTCTGATTCAGATACTCTTTGTGAGCTTGTTCATGGTTTATCTATTGATATGCTATTTGTTGATGACGTGCTTGTCTATCCTTGGATCTAGATTGATATTTTATCACTGTGGTAGCTATATGTTGTTCAGGCTATTCCTTATATTTATTCTGTTGATCTACCTTGGGATGTGCCTTTGAGATTTATCCAATTGTTAGTGACTAGCTACTGTGACATTCCTATTATTCAGATCTCGATGTGATACTATTCTTGTTCATTATGATTCTTATCAATTTTTTGAGCTGACCTTGACCTATGGCAGAGTGAAGAGTTTACTTACTGAGCTAATTTAGCTCATTCTAGACATATTATTTCTTTTTCAGGTCATCATGCTATAGACAGACTTACAGGCGTACAGACTGACTAAACGCCGAGTTAGTAGCAGGTTGATCTTCCGCTAGTGTAATGGACTCTCTCTCCTTTTTGTTAGTAATTTATCAGACTATGTATGTAGTGGTTCTAGTTCTCCCATGTCTCCACGTCTTGAGGATGTTTTGCAGTTTTGTAAACTTAAAAATTTAACTCTATGTATGGCTGTACAGGATCACTCTGATGATGGTACTAGTTTGGTTAAGACATGCTTTACATTAACATTAATATTTTAAAATAATGTTGAAATTTAGACAAGGGAACGACATATGGCCACCGTCTCTGGTCACGGATCCCTAATCCACACAGGATAAGATACGGGTCGTGACAGCTGATATACCATAATTTGATGACCATATGTAGGGCGTGACACGTGTCTATAATGAGCTCTTCAGGGTATAGATCGTGAGAGGGTTATTTCATCCAAGATAGCCAAGCATAGAGGATTTAGAGGTAATGGGTTCAAAACTTATCACCGTTTTCCACAGGCTACTGACCTCAGAATAAGGAAACAGAATTATACATAAAAACTACTATCTTCGAATATCCTCAAATCCTTTCTATTATGGCTCATAATCCTACTCAACTTAGGATATCTATATCCTATAAATAAGGCGATAAGGTACACTTTTAATTTATGTTCAATTCGCCTTTTGAATTACTGTTTCAATTTTTTTACTAACTTTATCATCAGAGTGGCTACCACCGAAGCTTTCTCGGTGGCCCTCTAATCTCAAGTTCTTGACAGGAAGTTTGGGTAAGGAAGCCTTCAAACTAGAAAAGAGCAACATCAATATATATGTTCTGGGTTTGGTTCATATATAGAGTTTGATTCTATATATATATATGTGTGTGTGTGTGTGTGTGTGTGTGTGTGTGTATTAGCCTTACCTGACTCACTTTATTGGATTCTCTTGCTAATCATCTAATATATGTTTTATTTAAAATAAAAAATAAAAAAGGCAACGAAGCCACTGCATAGGAATTTTAAAGTTTTTTTCTTATTTTTTTTTTATATAGATATTATTTCTTATTCTTGAATGTGTTTTGTATAGTTTTTCTGAAAATCTTATAGCTAAAACTTTTGAAAACAAATTGATTCATAATACTAATAGCATTAAAACAAAATAATTTTACTTAAATAATAAAATATTTCAGAAAATGGTATGAAATTTAAGTAAAATAACAATTAATATTAATAGAGTTTCTAGTTTAAATTAATTTCATTAGTATAATTTCTTCGCATTAAGTTATAATTTTAATTAAATATTTCAAAAAAGTGTTATCAAAATTTAAGTAAAAAAAGCTAAGATTAATGAAATTTTTAGTTTAAATTAATTGCATTAGTATAATTTCTTCACATTAAGATATTATTTTAATTAAATATTTCAGAAAAATGTTATCAATTTTAAGTAAAATAACAACTAATATTAATAGTTTTTTTTACTTTAAATTAATTTCATTAATATAATTAAATAAAAAAGAAGACTTTATAAATTTATACATATGAGACTGCTATGAGATATGAGTGTTAGGAGACTTTGAAGAATGATTTGAAAGAACTTGAGAGTGTTTAACTTTGTAATATTTTAAAGGACAAAGTTGTCCAATTACATTGTTTTAATTTGGGCATAAATGTCATTTCATGGCATCATAAATGGGCATGGTAGTCTTTTCAAGTCAATAAGGGTAGTTTTGGTATTTAAAAAATTTAAAAAGTAAATTTTGTTAAATACAGTAACTACAACTTAATGGTAGGGAGGAATCTGATCTGACAACAAAATCAGAGGGGTGTTGAGTGTAATTTTTCAAACCTAAGGGGTGTTATTTGTATTTTCACTAAACCTCAGGGGAGGTCAGTGTAATTTATTCTAATTATAATCATAATATTTTAGAATGTGATTGTGCAAACATCATTCACAATATAACAGTCTCTCACCTTTCGAGGTGACTATAAAAAAATCATACTTTGTATTACTAAGAATCATCCAAATTAACTCTTACTTTACGTTTTTTCGTGTCCTTATCAACTCTCACGATGCCCCCACATCACCCCTTTGTTGCACAGAACACATCGATACTTCACAATAGGGTTGGTAAACCTATGGCTCTTACCTATATAGGCTTCCTCATCCTTACTTAGTCGTAGCAACCCTCTAATGTCCACTACTACAAAATCATAGGTTGACCTTCAAACATCTAATCGTCCTGACTCTAAATTCTTTTCACTTCCCCCTTTGATGGGAGTTTAAATAAACCTCATCCCCACTTAGTCGTAGCAACCCTCTGATGTCCACCATTGCAAAATCACAAGCTAACCTTCAAACATCTAATCGTCCTGACTCAAAATTCTTTTCATTTCCCCCTTTGACGGGAGTTCAAATAGAAACCAAGCCGCATTTATATCCTTCACTTGCATACCCACCTAAACATCCTATTAGTTTTTGGCCCATCTTTGGATCTTTTATTTTTTTGACACCGAGGAATCATAATTGCCAACTCTTCCTATTATACATCTCTATAAAAACTCCAATTTGCTTTCACAATAATGGAGATTCATTGTGACATCTTCCTACACATCCCCTCTACTCACTATTGTTGCTACCGAGTTCGAGGGCCACCTTGTTATTTTTTCCACCTCTAGAAATGATCCATTTTGTAAATGAGCCTTCCTAGGCTTTAAAAGCCCTAGGTGTGTGAGTGTTGTGGCCACCAGGCTCTATCCCTTCCCTTTCTCATTCTCCAATAAGAACAATCTTTGAACACCCACCTCTGAAGGCCCCTACAGGTTTAAAAACTTCCCTCATCTGTTTGAACCTTTCCATGTTCACGTGCTTATTTTCTTCTATGAAGACCTATAAAAAACATAGCCTTTTTCTTCCCACTCGAGATTTCGTCCAATGTATTGTAGAGCCATTCAAGTTCCGTTCTTGAGATTAGTAATCTCTTCATGATATTGAGCCCCTTTTGATGATCTAGTAAAGTTCCCTAACGTTGCTAGACTCATCGACGACTTTGAAGGTCTTACCGCCGATCTGAGAAAGCATTGGTCATCTTTAATGCATATACTTTTTAGCATAAAAAAAATCATAGTTCATATTACTAATAATCATCGAAGGCCCTGAGAGAATTATCATGGTCAGTCAATTACGAAGGAAGGAAACAAGCGGTTATGGATGGGGAGACAAAAGGTTGGTGATTAAAGGCTTGGTAAAGGAATGGAAGCCTGATTTTTTGGCTTTCAAGAAACTAAAATGGAGAGGGTTTTTAATGTTATTGTTCCTTCGCTATGGAGTCCTAGGTGGGTCAAATGGATTGCCTTGGAAGCCAAGGGTTCTACTGGTGGAATTATTATAGCTTGGGACTCATGGAAGTTCTAATGTGTTGAGCAAAAAATATGGCAATAATCAATTTGATGCCTTTTGAGGTATGTGAGACCTTCTTTCAGTGGGTTTTCTCGAGGATTTATGCCCTGTAGGAAAATGGGGATAAGAGGGTGCTGTGGGATGACCTTTTTCAAGTCTAGTAGCAATGGCACCTTCCATGGTGCTTAGGAGGAGATTATAATATAATAAGATTTCCCGAGGAAAGGTCTAATGGGGGGCAAGCTGAAAAGTGGGATGAGGGAGTTTAATTGCTTTATTAACTGTTCGAACCTGATTGATCCTCCTCTGGATGGTGGCAGATTTATGTGGTCAAGTGCAAGGAGCAGGTCTTTTATGTCTCATATTGACAGATTTTTGGTTTATAATGCATGAGAGGATGCTTTCTCAGGAATTACTCAGAAATATCTTCCTAGGCCTTGCTCTGCTTAACATCCCTTGATGCTTAGTTATGGTGATTTCAACAGTGGTAGAACCCATTTCAAATTTGAGAATATATGGCTTGAGGAGGAAGAGTTTGTGGATTTGGTGGTTGGCTTGTGGCAAAATTATCAAGTGGGAAGTTCTCCCAACATTCAGATTGCTAAAAAGCTAAAAAAATTAAAAGAGGATTTAAGGAAATGGAATAAGGAAGTTTTAGGGAATATTAAGACCAAGAAGGAAAATATTTTGCAGAAGATTTCAGAGTTGGATAGAGGGGAACATTTGGGGTTCTTTTAGGAAGATATGAGAATAGAAAGGGAACGGCTGAAGGGGTAGCTGGGCTTAATCCTGAAGTCAGAATAAATTTCTTAGAGAGAAAGTCTCGTGTTTTATGATTAAGAGAAGGAAATCTTAATACTAGGTTCTTTCATAGGTCTGCCTCGGCCCACAATAGAAGGAACACAATTTCTTCTATTAAGATTGATGACCAGTGTATGACTATGGAGGGGGACATAAGGAATGACATTGTTGGGTTTTATTAGAGGTTGTATTTTGAATCTAGTTAATGGAAACGAGATATTGATGATTTAATTGTGAATAGGCTGAATGGCGACGATGCTGTGGAGCTGGAAATAGGCTTTGAGGAAGAAGAGGTGAGCGAAGCTTTAAGGAGTTATGAGGGTGATAGAGCTCCGGGGCTGGACGTATTTACAATGGCTTTCTTTAAGTAATTTTGGGGGGTGGTCAAGAATGATGTAATGGCAGTTCTTGAAAACTTCCACAAGAATGGAAGGTTTGAGAGAAGCTTGAATGCCACGTTCATTGCCCTTATACCTAAGAGAGGGGGGGGGGGAAACAACATTGGTGATTTCCAACCAATTAGCCTTATGGGTAGTATTTACAAGTTGCTAGCCAAGGTTTTGTCTAGAAGGCTTAAGAGAGTAATGGGAAGCTTGATTTCCCGAAGTCATAATCGTTTTGTTAGTGGGTGCTAGATTCTCGATGTAGTCCTGATTACTAATGAATATATTAACTTTAGAAGAAAGCTAAAGAAGCTGGGTTTGGTGTGAAAGATGGATATTGAAAAGGCATATGATAATGTTAATTGGAATTATTTTTTAATTATGTTGAGGAATATGGGTTTTGGGGAGCAATGGAGATCCTGGATGGAAGTATGCATTTCTATGACCTCTTTCTTGGTCTTGGCAATGGTTCTTCAACAAGTTTTTTCCATTCTTCGAAGGGTCTAAGGAAGGGTGACCCTTTGTCCCATTTTTTAGTTGTCATTGTCATAGAGGCTTTGAGCCGAACGATGTATAAAGCTAAAAAGTGTGGTTTGTTGAAGGGTTTTTGGATTTTGGATAGAAATGATAATGGAATAGAAGTGTCCTATCTCTTGTTTGCAGATGATACCATTTTTTTCTATAATCCCTCAGTTCGTCAATTGCTTGATTATTCAGTGCATCCTTGTGTGTTTTGAGGTGGTTTCGGGGTTGAGGATCAATTTGGGCAAAATCAACCTTTTCCCTGTGGCTGAGGTTATGTAATGCCCCGACCCAAGGATGCCGGGTCATATGGCACGTTTTATGAGGATACGAAAGATTAGTGCAAAGATGATACATTTAAGAAAATAATTAATTTTTAAAATAATTAATTATTTTAATATAAGAAATAAATTGTAACATACATATATATATAATTAAATACAAAAATATATACTATATAAATAATTGTAACTTTAAATATATATATATATATATATATATAATTATACATGAATATATATATGAGTGTGTGTGTATGCATGTGTGCATGCATGCATGTATGTTAAAATATGTGTGTATATGAAATGTATGTATATTATATATGGAATAAGAGAGTATGCTATTGTCCAAAGTGTACAAAAGTGTGTGTGTGTGTGTCAGTGAGAGATGTGTGTATATATCCAAGGTGTATTAGGGTGTGAACCATGTATATATATATATATATGTAGGTAAAACAAAACAAACACACACACACACAACCGGCCACTTGATGGCCTGCCCCTAAACATAGAAAATGCACAGAGAAGCACTCATTTGAGTTGCTGCAACAAGCTAACCTAGTTTGAGGGACAATCAGAAAAGTGGAATGATCACACATAAACTATTATATACACAACCATATACACACCTCACGGCCATACAAAAAGATTAGTTCAGGCCGTGAGTGAGGGAGAGATTGAAGGAGATTCTAGGACGTTCAGAAGTGGGAAGCAAGGAGCAAAGGGGAGAGAAACAGTTTGGAACAAGGTAAACCCATAAAACACTTAAATTTCTCTCTCTAGAATTTCTATATGTATGAACTATTTTAAGCTTTGATTTAGTGTATATAATGTTTAAAGCATGTTTAAACAATGATAAGCTTGAAAATATCAATCTAAAACACCTCAGAAGCATCAACCGTACACAAAGCAACCATGAGAGACCTTGCTTACGGCAGGTCTGAACCAACCTTGGCTAATCCAACTTTAGTCCATAGGGACTGAAACTAGACCCTACAAGCACTCCAAAAATATATGTTCGCGACTAAAAAGCTTAAGAAATGATCCCCAACAACAGAGTTGCAGGTTTTGGGTTTAGAACCTAACCTCAAAAATGTGCACCCAAACTCACCGTTCAGAATGAGAAACAAAGCTCCATGATCATAGGAATAGAACAAGCCAAACTCCATAAACTTTCATGGAGAAATGGCCATTTACCAGTTGAGAAACCGTGAAGGGATAATGGTCTTAAACCTAACTTTTGAACTCGTTTTGATTTCTCAAACAAATGCCAAAACCTTCCAAAATGTCTTAGAAACAATTTTAAATGAAAACAGAGAGGAATCGTTGAACCGAAACGCATGAAATTGAAGCTTTTAAGCTTCGGAAATTAGGGCAACAGGGAGGGTTTGATGGGGAAGACGACAGTGAGTTGGCTCGGTTTTAAAAACCCGGACTGAGTCGACTCGGACACGTGGTGGGTTCTAGAGCTGCCACCGAATTAAAAACAACGACGTCGTTTTGGGCCTATTACATATGTATATATATATATATATATATATATAACGGTTTAAGTTTAAGAGAAAAGAAGAAAATTTGCGTTCAGTGGGGTTCGAACCCCTGACCCACTCACCCAAACCAACCTCCCTTACCACTCGGCCACGCACACACGCGTGTACACATTTGGGGCAACATTTATACATAAAATATATGTAATAAAATCAAAAAAAATAAAAGGTGCATTTGCACCTGGTGGGATTCGATGGCAGTATCTTTTGGGAGGGAGGTGACACGCTGGCCAGCGTGCCACCCATTTCATCCGGTCATCTTACTGCAAACTAAATATATATATACACAATACTTGACATAATTAATTTAATTAAGTTAATTAATTAAATTAAATAGTCGAAAAATGCCCGATGTCCAAATGAAATGAGTTATATATGTATTCTTACTATCTCAGACCTCTTGAGTCCATTGGTGAGGTCCACGACATGAGATGAGGTCTCGAAAAATTTAAGACCCGTAGAAATGTCAAAATGACCAAAATGCCCCTGCCCCATAAATGAGTCAAACGAGGTCCAAATTAAATAAATAAATAGTGGATTTTGACTATTTTAAACATTTTGAATCTAATGGTGGGGACCGTTTCATGAGACGAGATTCTGAAAAATTTAGACACGTTAAGGTATAAATTACCAAATTGCCCCTAACATGTCCTAAGCCGAATTAAATTCTAAGAAAGCCTAAATTGACTTTATTCAACGTTCCGGACTCAATGGTAGAGTCTATTCAACCAAAAGAGATGTCTAAAATAAAAAGACATAAAATTTGATGAATAGCATCTGTCAGATGACTATAAACTGAAATATTGCCGAAGTACTAAACTAAGGCAAGTACGAGGAAATGAGGTGCGAGAAGACACGACGCGTTAACATGTGAAGTAATTTAATTTAAATTAAAGTTAACGGAGCTACCAGTAGAGTATAGCTTTAAAAGTTAAAATAAATTAAATTCCTAACACATTAAATTGTGTCATAGGTTAAATGTACGAGTTGAATTAAGTACATAAGAAATTTATGAAGTTGGTTAGGATTAATACGATCTAAGCATAAGATAAGAAGCATCCGTAGGTGATATTGCAGTGATGTGAAGTTAATGAGATTATATATGAATTGTTCTTAGGAACTACAGAAGAAGTGGGGAAAGCGCATTATTAGCACTGACCTAAGGACCAAGGTGAGTAACCCTGTGTTTAAAATGAAGATTTAACTCTATGAATTTGAAGAAGTTTTAAGTTCAATTTATTTGAAGCCTCGAATATCAAATTCAGTATCACATGATTCCTGTTTTAAAATGTTTTCTGCTTTCATAAACTGTATTGTGACATGCTGGGTGATTGGTTTGAATCACGGTTTTTCTTTTTAATTATGTTTCAGCATGTCTGGGTTTAAAATGCTAACTTTTCATAAATGTTCTGAATTTGATTATTCCAAATATTGAAGTTTTATTGCAGAAGTTATATATTTCATGTTTTAAAAATTCATGAAAAATACCTATTGAATAAGCCATGTGATAAGTTATGTATATTTCATGCTTTAAATATTCATGAAAAGTATTTATTGAAGTAGCCATGTGATAAATGTTTTATAAGATAAATGGTGTTTAAAGCATCCCCTATGATGGTTGAAATCCTTCGGGATTCAACAGTAAATGTCACATAGTCAGGATTTTGGGTTTCTTCGGAACTCAATTGCCCTGTCATGTGAAATGCCCGGTAGCAGGATCTAATCCCCCAGGCAAATATGATTGGCAGCATTGGCAGTAAAATGGGAGTCTGGTTCGAAACAGATTCCACCTAATCAAAGGGAAAAGATGACAAATGTTTTTTGGAAATGGAAGTAGGTTTTTACCCCCATTTTATTATACGTGTTTATATGCTTTTAAATTGCATATGCTCTATTTGAAAAAATGTGTATTTAGCTTGAATACTTTAAATGTTTCAAAGCTATCTGTTTTAAGAATGCATATACTCTGTGTTCTAAAATGTACGAGCAATTGGTCGTGAGTATTTTATAAACTCTTATGTGCTAAACCACTACCAGTTGAAAACCCCATGACGAATGCAGGAATTACTCACAAGCTTAGATTAGCTTACCCGAATTTATATCCGCCCTCTTTCAGGTAAATGATGGCAGCTTGATCTTGATGGCGATGATGATAAGCCTATCTATTTTGGAAGAAGAGTTAGGCAACTAATCACAGGACTAGCAATTCTCTTGGGGATATACTATGAAGTTGGCAATATTTTATATTTGGAAGTATTTCGCTATTGTGTATTAAGTCCTATGTAACAGTTAAACATGTATTAATTACGAAGCCTTTAAGTTTTTAGTTATGCTTTGAATGTATGATCACGTGTACCATTGTGAATAGCGGCAGTATCGGACGGATGTGTAAATTTTAAAATGAGAAAAGAAAAGAAAAAGTTTTTCACGCTTCCGCAACCACATGATGTCACATCCCGAACCCCACCCTACGCGGATGTCGAGGACGTGATGCCAGTCAGCCGCCACGCGACCAACCGAAGGCAATTTCTGAACTTTCCAGTGAATTGCACTCCGACTGTAGGGTTAGATGCAGCGGAATTTAAAACTTTTTTTTTTATTGTCAAGGGAATGCAACTCATGTATCCCCCGTAGGATATGTATCACACAGAGCAAGTCTAAAATCCAACAGCTAACAATTCTAACCTCAGAGCATATCTATAATCCGACATATAACAACAGAGCGGAACTATAATCTCTAGAGTACCGTTTAAATCCATGAGCCATGTCTATATCTAGTACATATCAGTCAAGTCAGTCGTATTACATCACTCACCTGATTAAACAGATTCAATCCTCAGTAATCCAGTCTCCACAGATCAGTGCCATCAGATCCAACAGATATCATTCCTGAAAAATGTTAGGGAATGGGGTGAGCTTCGAAAAGCCCAATGAGTAACACAGGTTCCCTGTCATGGGTTTCAAAACCATTTCTTGTTTACAAAGCACAAGGGTAGTTCAGTTGTTTCTGAAATAGCAGTTTTATAAATCTACTTTAAATGCAGTTTCAGTTGAATAAAGCAGGACTGAACTAAACAGAACAACAAATCAGAACAGACGAAACAGTGCATGATGCCAATATCAATGAGAGTATAGGCAATTAATTCAAATATCAGAACAGATCAGTACTGGGCGGAACATAACAGGGCATAACAATAATATATCAGTTAGGCACGTAATCAAGCCTACTTATGCCAGACCGCTCATAATCAGAATGGTACCCAGAGTCAGACACATCATAGCAGAACAAAATCAGATAGACCATAAAACGGAACAAGACAGACCGAACAAAATAATAGTAGGACGGGACAAAATCATGCCGCGTACAATACAGTATAAGGTTTGCATTTAAAAACATGCATTCAGACAGTTTAACTTTTAAAACCGTACAGTGCATCAAAATACAGTATCTATGCAGTAACTTATAAACCAAGTCAAGAATTCAGACAAATCATAACGGAACTGGACCATATATCAATCAAGACAGACAGATGATTAACGGACGGTACATAACGGGATCAGACGGAACAAAACACTAGTTCAAGTCACAGGCGTAATCAAGGACAGAGGCATAACGGGACGGATCATAACGGAACAAAGCAGAGCAATACATCAATCAGAACAAGACATATTGAAACTGAATATGGCGGATCAAAACGGTACGATATCAATCAGGTCAAGTCATATCGGAACTGAACATGACGGAACAAAACGAAACAATATCAATCAGGACAAGTCATATCGGAACTGAACATGATGGAACAAAACGAAACAATATCAATCAGGACAAGTCATATCGGAACTGAACATGACGGAACAAAATGAAACAATATCAATCAGGACAAGTCATATCGGAACTGAATATGACGGAAACAAACTGGTACGATATCAATCAGGTCAAGTCATATCGGAACTAAACATGACGGAACAAAACGAAACAATATCAGTCAGGATAAGACATATCGGAACTGAACATGACGGAACAAAATGAAACAATATCAATCAGGACAAGTCATATCGGAACTGAACATGTCGGAACAAAACGGAACAATACATCTATCAGAACAAGACATATCGGAACTGAACAGGACGGAACAAAACGAAACAATACATCCATCAGATCAAGACATATCGAAACTGAACATGTCGGAACAAAACGAAACAATACATCAATCAGATCAAGACATATCGAAACTGAACATGTCGGAACAAAACGAAACAATACATCAATCAGATCAAGACATATCGAAACTGAACATGTCGGAACAAAACGGAACAATACATCTATCAGAACAAGACATATCGGAACTGAACATGTCGGAACAAAACGGAACAATACATCTATCAGAACAAGACATATCGAAACTGAACATGTCGGAACAATACATCTATCAGAACAAGACATATCGGAATTGAACAGGACGGAACAAACTGGTACAATATCAATCAGGACAAGGCATATGCTACTTTAAATATATGTTTTTCTTTTAAACAGTATAACGTTCAAAACAGTACAGTGCTTCAAAATTCAGTATCTAGACAGAACTTATACACCAATTCAGGAGTCAGGTTTACTCGCAAGACGCAACAGTACAGAATAAAACCAGGACAGACCATACAACAGAACAAGACAGACCCGAACTGAACAGGAGAGCAGGACAGTACAAAATCATGTTACGTGTAATGCAGTATAAAAATTATGCATTCAGACAGTACAGTATACAAAACAGTACAGTAAATCAAAATACAGTAACTAGACGGTGTACTTATACACCAAGTCAGAAGTTCCAGGTTACTCACAAACTGTTACGGTTATCTCCTTGCGCAAACAATCCGATAACCTCCAGATACGTCAGGCATCTCCATGTATATCCTGAACAATAATCATCAATCATATACAGATCAGAACTCATCCATTCAGGTCTCATTTGTCATCTTAGGTATCTATCGGTTTACCTAAGATAGCCTAGTAGCCTATCGCCCTCTCATCGGGTTTCATCCGGGGCTATTTTATTCTTAAATTAGGCTTAGCAGTCATCAAGATTATAACCCAAGTCATTTAGACTTCAATCGTTATCAGTCAATCACTTATTCAACCTTAGGGCAAAACGGTCATTTTATCACTCTTGCCCCGGGCCATGTCAAGGCCCTCCGAATAGTCTTTATATCTTAAATATAAAGTTCTACGTCTTTTAGACTCCAATAGGTATCAGTTAGGTTCTTATTTTAACCATAGGGGCAAAATGGTAATTTTGTTATTCTTGCCCCGGACCCAATCGTGGTTCTCAGAATATCCCATATATCGTATACATGAAGTTCTAACTCTTTTAGACTTGAATCGCTATCAGTTAAGTGCTTATTTAGCCTTAGGGGCAAAATGGTAATTTGTCCATTCTTGTCCCGGACCCTATCGTGGTCCTCAGAATAGTCCACATATCTTAGATATGATTTTCTAAGCCCTTTGGACTTCATTTGGTATCTGCTTTAGATCGTCGGGACACATCGGTCATTTCTCGTTTTACGCGTTGACTGTCTCGGAGTCTTATTTAGCCCTTCAGTGTTCATAATTATCCCTATGACAATTTATCAGATCAGTTTGACCTTTATTCCACCTCTACTTTGCACTTCATGTGCTCAGGGGTATTTTGGTCATTTTACGTTTCGTAAGATTTTGACTCCGAATCATTATTTAATCATGTTTACAGTCTCACCAGTATCTGGGCTTCTATCGCTATCAATTTCGTCCCAATCGGACTTCATTTGGGCTTCGTACAGTATCAGGGGTAATTTGGTAATTTCACGTGTCATATTTTTCGGCACGTCAGTTCATAAAATGGACCTCACCATTGGGTCCAGAGTGTCCGACATAATTAAGTTGGACTATCTGTTATGTTTAATTGACCCTAGGAATTATTAGGGGCAGTACGGTCATTTACACTTTATGTGTCTGTATTTTTCGGGACTTCGGTTCGTTAAACGGACCTCACCGTTGAGTTCGGAATGCCCGACATAGTCAAAATAGGCTGTCTTTTATTTTTAGTTGGGTTCGGGTACCATCAGGGGCAGTACAGTAATTTACACCTACGTGTCTGTATTTTTCAGTACATAATTTCCCAATTTGGACTGTACCATTGAGTCCAGAATACTTGAAATAGTGAAAATACACTATTTATTTGCTTTATTTGGACTCCGTTTGACATGATTAATGTCCAGGGGTAAAATCGTAATTTAAAATAATTAAATAATTATTTAATTATTTAATTAATTTGGCAAGGGCTTAAATGTATAATTTTCCCAAAATCTGGGCCACTGTGCAATATTCAGAACTTTTGGGGCAGATCCGTAATTTTCAGAAAGTTTCAGGGTCAAAATATAATTTCATTAAATTAGGGTTCAAACCCTTTGGTTTTTGGGTTCAAAAATTGAACCAGTCCAAAACCTCCAAAAACCAACCGGTTCAGTTAGGCCAGAGAACCGGAATTACATATCCCCTTTATCCCCAATTTGGCCCCTATCCACGGTTAGGTTATCTAGTTCCCAATTTTAATTTGTTATCACCGTACCCAAACAGGCCGAATTTGATTTAAAACAAATCAGGTAAGCCCAAAACGGTGTAGTTTCAATTAAGCAGTGGCACGCTCATGCGTTGCCACGTGTATGAGTCGGTTGGGCATGACTCGGCCAACTCGGCCGAGTCGACTCCATCTTCCCCGTTTCTTCCAACAGTGTCGCCCTAGTTTCAGTCACGGTTTTTTCCAATTTCGTGGAGTTTCAAGTACATTCTTCAATCTGTTTTGATCCCAAATGGTTCCTGGTCGTCATGCCAACACTTTGGCATCGGTTTCATGAGTCGAATCAAGCTCAATAGCTTGATACATGAAGGAATAACAGAAAAGATATTTCGGCTATTAAATCCTCATTTCTCCACCAAACTTCATGCTTCTTGTCTCTTTGTGACCGTAGTAACAGGGGCTTCATTTTACCATTCTCACATTTCAGTTTGGAAGCCTATTTTAAAGTTTGGGTTCCAATGGCCGAGACAATAAGTTCGGTTTTGAGGGTCTTCCCATGCGATTTTGGATCGCGGTTTAGTGGTTTTTGAACCATTTTCGTGTCTAGATCAGTTCTAGACCATCAGGGGTTAGCTTGGTTGAGGTCGTATCAGACCTGCAACTCATGGTCATTAATGGCGGATTGCTTATGGTTTGGGTGTATTCAGGCTTATCCGACCCTTCTCAATTGTTCTATAATAAGTCTAGGCCTCACAGGAACATATATATACGGTTCATATGGATTAAAACCATCAGAAACAGTTCCAGATTTAAACAAAAAATTATGGCAGTTGGTTGGTTTACCTTGGTTCGGTGGCTTCCTTTCCTCCCATAGCTCAGTTCAGACCTTGGCACCTCAGGTGTGCCCCAGTGCAGTCGTGCTCCTCAGCCCTCAGTCTTCTTCCTCCTCTTGTATCTCTTCACATGGCCATATACACACATGCACACCATGTTTCTCTCTCTCTAGCCCTCTTTCTCACTCTAACAGATCTCATACAACAATTTCTGATTTCTCCCTCCTCCATACATGCACATATAATCTTGTATATGGCAGATTATTTGGGTTGCATGTGATATGGTTGGTGGATTGGTGATAAGGTGTTTGTAGAGAGATGATGACCTAGGGTGCATAGGCATGATGGCCTAGGGGCATAGGGTGATGCATGGGTGAGGTGTTGCATGTTTGGTTATTGGCTACTTGGGGGGGTGACCAAATCAGATTTATAGTTATATATATATATCTTTGTATATTTGTACACAAAGATACCCCTAGCCTAGTTGGTATTTTTTTTTTTGGATGAGGTTTCCTTTCACTCAAAGGTCAAGGGTTCAATTCCCTTGGCCTCCCCTTTGGCCATTTTTCCCATATTTTCGGTTAAGGCCACGTTTGGTTGCGCAGAAATTCAGTTTCAGTGTTTCCTTCGTAACTTTCATTCCGTAACTCATTTTTCGACGCGGTTTGTTTCGAGAGTTCCGTATTTCAGTATTCTTCAGTGTCAGAGGTTCCGTGTCATTTATTAATCATTCAGGATTTCCCGGGTTAGCTAATTCAGGTTCCGTTAGTATTAAAACGGCGTTATTTCACCGAATTAATCAGTAATTTGAGTTCGGGTAAAGTACCCTTCCCTCCAGACATTTTCTTTATTTAATCGGTCTATGGCGACCGTCGGAATTATGATTAATTCCCTAAATCATTCTGTAAGTCGGTATTAATTAATAGTTATTAATTAATTATTAATTTCACGGGATCGGGGTGTTACACATGAAGCACATCTATTCGATACCGTTGCAGATGCAAGCCTTTTCCCGAGGCCTTCGGGCCTTGGGGCGGCGGTCCAATCCGGGATCTGTGCGAGGCAGATTTCGGGTTGTGACAAGTTAGCAGGATGGATGTTTTCACAAATATGCTCGGGTGCCAAATGGGATCAGGATGGATAGGATTTAATTCTTTTTGCTTTTGAAAAGTCGTGGGTGATGCCAAAATCAGTAAAAGACATGTTGTTCGTTTGGGCTGATAGTAGAGTTAGAAAAAATGCTTAAAGGGTTTGGAGATTAGTTCTTACATGTCTTATGTGGTGCCTTTGAAAAGAGAGAAATAAACGTATCTTTGATGGGGGAAGAGTAGCCCAATTTTTTGTTAAAAGTTAGTTTTCTCTGTTTACTAACTTTTTTGGACCAATGAGGCTTTACTTGTAAATGCTCTCTCCTTGGTTGATTTTTTAGGGTCTTTGAGACCTTTGTAATTAGTGCTTTCTTGTTATGAGTTTCCCTCCCTTGGGCACCATTTATAATACTTTACTTATCAAAAACAAAATATAATTAATGATTATATACATGCATATATATATATGTAACAATATGTTTATTGATATGAAAAATACATTAAAAAATAGGGAAAATACAAAAACGTTTCTAAAATAAAATTTTCAATTCAAAAAATTCATAATACATTTTTTCTATTTAAAAAGTCCAAAAAAGAAACTTTTAATACAAAAAGTCCAATTGTTAACTTCCATTTTAACACCATTAAAAAATATTATCGATTATACTAAAATGGCCTTCAAGATAAAAAAATATAAAAAAAAGGACTAAAACATATGTAAAATAAATTTTTTAATCCAAAAAAAAGCATAACATTTTATAAAGTAAAATTTTATTTTTTTGGCATTTTAGATAAATAAAAATGTTATGTTTTTTTTTTTGGATTGAAGAATTTGTTATATCTATTATTTAGTATTTTTTAAAATATATTTTGAAGGTTATTTTGGTCTAATTAATAATATTTTCTAACGGTGTTAAGATGAAAGTTAACAATTGGACTTTTTGGTATTAAATTATTTTTTTTTGGATTATTGAGATAGAAAAAATATATCTTGGACTTTTTAGATTGAAAAAATTATTTCAAGGGTTTTTTAGTATTTTTTCCTAAAAAGTGTGGAACATATAAAAGAAAGAAAATAAATTTGAACAATGAAAAAAAATCTGATTTTTTATCTTTGAAGTATTCGTCCCTCTACATTGCGGCAACGTAATTTTTTTTTTTTATGTGTCATATTATTTTTATTCCAGTAGGATGGGTTAACTCAAATATCACCACCCCTTTGTATAAGTCATATCCCACCCGGGTGGAATGTAAATAGTTTATGGGATATAAAATATTCAATTCAAGGAAGACACCAAACATACGATAGGATAACATTTATCTTATCCAATCTTCTTAGTCCATTGTCCAAACATGGCCTTGCAGATGTAAAAGGGAAAGGAGAAGGGAGGATAACATCACAGTTCGTTTGGAAGTTTTGGAGAGGAAAAAAAGGAAAGTTTAAAATAGAAGAAAAAAAAAATAAATGATAAAAAATTATATGATAGTTTAGGAGTGAAAAAAAGAAAAAAGAAAAATTGTCATTAGTTCTTGTTTGAATGATTAGTGGGAGAGAAAATTAAAAAAAAAAAAGTATAAAAAAATTACTTGATAATCATACTCTTCTTTTTTATGTTTAGAACTTTTAATACTCTCATTTATGGATATTTTTGGGATTTAAAAAAAATTCATTAAAACACTTTCTTTTCTCTCTACTTTTGGAGAAATCAGAGAAGTGGATTACAACCTTCAAACTTTCTCTCATATTCTTTTCTTTTCTTTTCGTTAAAAACTTTCAAATGAGAGATTTAACTCTCTCTCTCCACCTTAATGTTAGTTATGAAGGAGAGAAGAGGAGAGTGTAATTCCTCTATCATACTTAGATAACAAATGAGAGAAATGAAAGCCTAATTCTCTCATCTTATTTGCAGACAATAGAAGAAATAAGGAAAAAATAAAGTATTATATTTTCTTTACTATTATGTCATAAGATGGAGGTGTCTTTTTTTCTTTTTTCCATTATAATTTTAAGGTTAGAATCGGTATTATAAAAAATTCATTAAAAGGCTTTCTCCTTTCCCTTATTCTCTGTCCATTTTTGGAGGAGAGAAAATTGGATAAAATAAGGATTCAGAAACCCCCCATCTCCCATCTCCCTCTATCCTCTTTCCCTTTCTTCTCTAATTTTAAACAAAGCATGAAATAACCACTCATTCATTCCCCTTTCCTTTCCTTTCCTTTCCTTTCTTTCCAAACCTTTCAATTCAAGTTGAGTGTAAAAGATTATATATATTTATACTATTATGCCCTAAGATAGGTTGTCTTTCTTTATTTTTTCCCTTTATAATTTTAAGGTTAGAATCGGTATCATAAAAAAATCATTAAGAGACTCTCATTTTCCTCCGTCTCTGTCCACTTTTAGGAAGAGAGCAAATTGGATATAATAAGGGTTAAGAAACTCCTCCCTTTCCTTCCATCCCCTTTTTTTTCCTTCTCTAATTTTCAACCAAGCTCTTTCATTCCCCTTCCCTCTTCTTTTTTTCCAAATCCTTCGTATAAAAAAGAGTGACAATATGTGTTAAAACAATTAAAGGGTACAAAAGACATTATAGACACTTATCTAGAAAAATTCTGCTTTTGTGATCAAAATTATAAAGAGATAAAAAAAAAATAGAAATAAATCAACATTATATCTTTGATATTTCAGATGACAAATATACCATTTCAAAGACAAGGAATTGACAAAAATACCCTATGGGTATTTAGCCAATTTAATTCTTATAAGCTCTGGGTAGGAAACAAATTTTTTTAACAAACCAACCATAGTTTGGTTCTTCAAAATCCACCAGTGTCTTGTGAACTCTCTACTGTCATCGTCTTCGACCCCATTGTAATGATCCAAAAAATTGAATAAGGGCAAACCGGTAAGTTTCAAGACTAATTTAATGTCAAATAATTAAGGAATTGAAAATAACTTAAATAATTGACGAAAATGATATTTAAATGTTTAATGAGATAATATAAAGTTAAAATAAATTTTTAAGAATTTTTATAGGATTGGTTTAAGTCATGGGGCTACATAGTCCAATTTAAAACGCAGATAAAACCAATAATTTAGAAAATTAATTTTTAAGAAACAGAGTGCGTTTTCAAAATTAGCTAGCCAATCAATTTTGGTGTGATTCCGAAATAGTTTATTATCGAGCGCATGTGCGCGCACTTTTGTTCAACTGGTTACGGGACGCATGGGAATATGTTCCAAAGCTTCCCAAAGAAACTAAATAAATAAGTGGTGAAATTTAAATGGGACAACTGTCAACAAGAGGGTGGTTGAGACAAGAGTAATATGGTGTTATGTTGTGCATGGTGGACCATGTGTGTGTGATTTAAAAAAGGGGAAGAGAGATATTTTCTCTCATTTTCCAGCTGAATCTCTCTCTACCGTGTAGCTCTCTCTCTCTCTAATTTTTATCTTTTTTCTTCTTCTATTTTGAAGAATAAACCCTAACCACTCTCTCTTTCCCTCTCCCCCTTTAATCATTTTTCTTCTGTTGAAATGATAGTTGTTAGAGGCCATTAGAGAATGTGTATATATGTATGTGTGAGTATATTTGAGGGTTTCTTCATGAAACCCAAAATCAAGGACTAAAAAGAGAAAATAATAAGGAAATAAGAAGGAAATGAAGAAGAAGGAAGAAAAGTGGAGCAACCAAAACCCTAGGTACCATTAGAGGGCACACCCAAGGTTTCTTTCTCTACAACTTTCATGAAGTAGGGATTTTTTATACATTCTAGGATTCTTGTCTTGACTAATCATTGAGATATATGAAAATCTATGTATTTATGTAGATATATATATATATATGTTTTTGTATTGATATGGATGCATGCATATATGTGTGTATATGACTATGAATGTAAGATTACAATTTGGAAACCCAAATGGGTCTCCCTAAAGAATGGTAGGGTGGACGGACGGAGTTTTGGAGTAAATTGTTAAATTGGTAATTGAGTTGGACTTGATTGAGGGGAATGGTTGTTGGTATGCATGTACGGATACATGTGGGTAGGAATGGTACCCTTGAAAAATTATAGGCTAAATAAAAAATGGACCAAAAAGGGAAAGCAATGCCAATCGGCACACACGAGTGTCGATCGGTACTTGGAACTCAGAAATACCCCTCTCTATGTCCCTATCGGCACACGAACCCAGATGATGCATTTTGACCCCTTTTTAAAATTTTGGGTCTTGGACTATGTCTTAGGTGTGTTTCTACTCATTCTAGACACAAAAATTGTACCTTTCTATGTTTGTGTATTTATCACTTTAGGAGAAAACCTTATTCTTAATAAATGAAACATTAAAGGCCATTGAACAACCTCTAATCCTCAAGTAATGCGTGTTTATAAATGAAGGTCCATCTAAATGTTTGTGAATAAGTTGTGTGCTATTAATGGTATTATTGGTGAAGTTTATCTTGATATACATATTGTTATGTGGGAAGTATATGTTTACCAATGTAAATCATGGTTAATTTTGATTGGAATAAAAATAAAAATTCCTTATAATAGCATAATTATAAACCTTTAATGCTCCATCTAAATTGTGTGTCTTATGAATTGTCAATAATACACATAAAATGTGTATATCTAAATATGTGTGTACTCATATGTAGATGTATCTACAAGCATAAACGTTTTTCAAATGCTACCTTAGTTGGTTGAGATTACATAAGCGTCCAATATACTTTTATCCAATAGAAGGTTTGGGACATGATTGGTTGCATGTCTATCATTGATACTTATGATCTAACTATTGTTTTTCTATTGTGATATCATTAGTTGTATACTTACCTTTAGTACATGTGGATACTCTGCTGATTATATGATTTTTGTATGTTGAGATATCATGTGTTGCATTATGTGACCGCTGATATGGATGTGGTGAGAGCTTGTGTGGCCATCACATGTTATGAGATGTTGATATTTTAGATGGAAATGAAATTGTTAAATCGTTGAGAAAGGGAAAGTTATGAATGAGTTGATAATAAGTTGAGAAATGAGAAGTTGTGAATGAGATGAATTACAAGTTGAGAAAGGGAAAGATATGGATATTAACGGGATTTTGTGATAAGGATTGTGTCTCCCTTCGGTTTCGAACTATAACCCGGTGTGGGTGGTTATATGTCTCTATCAGGTTAATAGCTCAAAAAGGTTTGGGACATGATTGGTTGCATATCTATCATTGATACTTATGATCTGACTATTGTTGTTCTATTGTGATACCATTAGTTGTATACTTACCTTTAGTACATGTGGACACTTTGCAGATTATGTGATTTCTGTATGTTGAGATATCATGTATTGCATTATGTGACTGTTGATATGGATATGGTGAGAGCCTGTGTGGCCACAACATGTTATGAGATGTTGATAGTTTAGATGGAAATGAAATTGTTAAATCGTTGAGAAAGGGAAAGTTATGAACAAACTGATAACAAGTTGAGAAATGAGAAGTTGTGAATGAGATGAATTACAAGTTAAGAAAGGGAAAGATATGGATATTAACGGGATTTTGTGACAAGGATTGTGTCTCCCTTCGATTCCGAACTGTAACCTGACTCGGGTGGTCGTATGTCTCCATCAGGTTTGTAGCCCGAGAAGCACTCAGGCTTTACCAAAAGCCATTAAATAGTCTTGAAGGATTGTGAAAGAATTAGAGAGAAATATAGTTGATGTCTAACTTATTGTGTTGTGGATTTTACTTGTTGTAGACATGGATGGTGTAATGATTATATTGAATATACTATTATTGGATATCATTGTTCTGACTGATTTGAACATTAAATGGAGATGTTTCGTGAGGTTTGTATATATTGATATACTTAATGTTGGATGTATGTCGAATAACTTATCACTACTATTGTACCATATAGAGTGGTGTCTTATTCTATTAACTGTCATATCTATATTTGTGATCTTGTTAATGATATTATTGTGTGCTTGGGATTGCATACTAGACATTAGGGATGGTTCTCATCGGACATGCATTAATCTTTGCACACTGCTTGCTTATGTGTTTTGGGAAACCCTACTGAGCATTATGGCTTACCCTTGTTGTTCATAGGAATGACAGGTACTGGACTGGTAGAGGATAGTTGTTTGAGCAGCACGAGATGGACAAAAACTAAAGTAGCATTAGTTTCAGATAGTTGTATTGATTCTTTGTATATTATAAAGGGTGTCTGTACCTTTCTTTGACATAATGTACATGTTGTATATTGGACCAGTAGAGTCAGCTCTGTAAATTACTTTGTTATATATTATCGAAGGATGTTTTTAGCTTAGTTACACCTTATTGTGATCTATTTCATTTAATCTCGTTATGAGACTTGAACAAGTCTAATCATGATAACGAATCGGAATCAATTAAAGGGAAATTGTTAAAGGAAAATCAACTTTAAAATAAATGGACTATATTAGATTCACTTGACTAAAACGATTAGTCTCAATGACCTACCTTTCGGGGTCCCAAAGACCCCTTAGTCCGGGCCCTCTAGGTCCAGGGCATTACACTCTATCTCATTTTTTTAGACTCTCTTTCTCTCTCTCTCTCTCTCTCTCTCTCTATCGTGGATGTATGCAAGTGTGTATATGCATATGTGATATATGTGTGTGTTGTGAGGAAGTCAAGGGAGAAAAAAATATTGAGATAGTGTGTGTGGGCATGTGACAGAGATAGCCATAGGAGGTGAGGGAGAATGTTGTATGTGTGTATTAGTGTGTGTTTGAGTGTGTGTAACACACATAATGAAGCCGAGACACAAAAGAAGAACCAGAAGAAGAAAAAGAAAGAAGAAAAGAAGAAGAAAGGAAAGAAAGAAGAAGAAAAGAGGAAGGACAGTGGCTGGACAACCTCCCAAGCTTTCTCTTTCTACTCTCTCTCTAGAAACAACGAGCATAAAGGACAGGTAGCGGCTTCTAGACCTTCTATTTAGTATTGTTGCTTGATTTTGAGCATGATGTTGGTATTTTAAATGGCTGAATGCATGTATATAATTGTATATACGTAACTATATGTGTGTGAGTGTGTTTAGTGTGTGTTTGAAAAAAAAATCTCATTTTTGGGCTTCCAAGTGAATCGAAGAGTTCTGAATCTTGGGAAAGTTGTAAAATGTCTCGGAAAGAGGAACGAAGAGAAAATAAGTGAAAAACGGTGACCGGAAGGGGGGGAAATCACGAGTTACAAGGACTCATTTGAGAAACAGATTCCCTTTGTAAGTATTTGTTTTAATCCCTTTTGATCAACGAAAATTATACATGAAGGTCTCAATTGAGGCTTAGAATCATCTAGGATTGAAAAAGGGTAAAAAATCATCAAGAAAAAGCAAGAAGAAAACTTTGAAATTTTGATTTTTCGGCAAAGGTCATTGGAGAAGAAAACCGGACCTTCGTCGCCGCGGGGTCAAATGATCAATGATCAAACTAGGTCAGTCAACGGGTATTCAGGTCAGGTCAATGTGTTAGATCGGGTCAATGGGTTATGCGGCCTTAGGGACTGTTTGTTTGTGCCGATTAGGAAAATTGGGTTTTTGGGGCTAAAGGCTCAAAATATAAAAGGTTAATTGTTGAACCGGTTCAAAAGCATAAAATTATGAAAATGTGCCTCTTCATAATATAATGAATTTTAAATGCAAATAAAATGAAAAAGGGGGCTTAAGATTTTTAGACATTTTGGACTCAATGGCAAGGTTTGGACATTTGGGGACCCAAAGTGGCCCCACGTAAATATGTAAAATTACAAAAATACCCTAGATGGTAATTTAAGAAACCCAAAGGCGAAATAAAATTCAAAAAGGGGTGTTCTAAGGTTTTTGGATACCCGAAATTCAAATTCATGGTTAGATTGGACAAATTGGGACCCGATAATGGTCCTACATTAAGTGAGAAAATGACGATTAACTTATATTAAGTAATTGAGAACCAAATTAAGATCCGGAACATGCATTTCTAAGGTTTTTGGATGCTAGGAACTCAAATGTGACATCAGAATAATGAAATGGGGACTCAGGGTGGACCCACATGAATATGTAAAATTATTAAAATGCCCCTATACATGTAACATATATCTAGAAGAGTTAATAAAATGTAAAAAGGACATCTTTAAGATTTTTGGACCTTTTGGATCCGATTCCAAGGTTTGTTTTGTGAGACAGTGTTCCGGTAGACACGAAACTTTTCGGTAAGTTACAAAAATGCCTTATGCGTTTAAAAGATAATCAAATGACTTAGAAATAATATGATAGGGCCTTTTTAGGGTTTTTGAGGCCCATGAACACGTTTTTTATGTTCATTTGGGAAAAGAAGTACCCGATATGTAGGCTAATATGTGATTGGCCATACGAAAATCTTGGGACTTGACAAGATCCCTTAGTGTTAAGGACCAAAGCGGTCCTAGGAATGGAATAATGATTGTGTAAGACATTTGATGTGCCTTATGAAAGACAGATGTAGTGTCTTCTTGTAGTGGGTGATGATTGGGACTATGTTAACGTCCATGATCCATATGATATGTTTGTCAATATCATTTTACATGTTGTGATTAATTTATCTGTATGATACGACTATTATATTGATTACTATGTTATTAGACATTTGATTGATATTACTGGATAAATGTGATCACCATGTTGATGTTGATTGTCATTCCTATTTTTGTTATGAATATATAAGATTATTGTTGCTTTTGTAATTATTTGTTAATAAGATATCCTCTCTTATATTTATTAGTGATTGTTGTGGACGTTGATGACATTGATATTGTTGAACACACCTAAGTGGTGTGAGATTTAAGGAGATATGATTATGTTAGGCACCCGAGTGGTGTGGAATTGAGATACTTGGGGATTATAGAAATGGATGGTTTATGAGGAAAGGACTTGGGATTGAAATTAGTAAATTCTTTTGTGTTATCTTGAGAGTGGAAATATTGCACTTTACCCAGGGTTCTATTTGTGATAAGGATGGCGTCTCCATTAGCTTGCGAGCCGTAAACCCGCGCGGGTGGTCGTTTGTCTCCATCGAGTTAATAGCCCGTAAAGCACTCAAGCTTACCGGGAGCCAAATTAGGTGGATACTTATTGGGATTGAGATTATTGAGAGATGAAATGAGATGCTTACTCATGATACTTGTTGAAACTGTGATTCGGTCGTGCATATATATTGTTCTTGTGGCTTTAAACAGGAAATAGAGGTGTTTCATAAGTTCGTATGCTTACATTTACATCTTAAGATTCAGTCATGCATATATATTATTCTTGTGGATTTAAACAGGAAATGGAGGTGTGTCATAGGGTTTGTATGAATATACCTATGTCTTATATTCGACCTTACATATATTAACTACTTAGTTATTATTGCTATACCACGTGGAGTGGTGTCATGTCTTATGAATTATATTGTCTGAACCTGTGATTAGTAGATGTGCTATTATATGTCTGTAATGTATACTGAACATTAGGGATTGTCCTTTTTGGACTTGCATTAGTTTTTGCACGCTGCCTGCTTGTGTGTTTTAGGAAACCCTACTGAGTGTTTTGGTTCACTCCTGCGATTCAATGGAATGGCAAGAAATGGATTGATGGACGATAGTTGTTGAAGCATTGTAGGATGGATTTATACTAGGGTAGCATTTAGTTTACCTTAATGTATTTATTCAGTTGTATTTATTAAGGGTGCATGTACCATTCTCAAACATTGATATATATGTCATGTATATATGGACAGTAGAGTCAGCTTTGGACATATCTTGTTTAATAATGTTGATAGACGTTTGGTATATCTATCTTTGATAGAAATCAACTTCATTTAATCCCGTTATAGGCCTTGAACAAGTCTAATTATGAAACTGAACCAAATCCAATTAAAGGAAACGATTTTAATGAAACTAATTAAAGGAAATCAATTTAAAAAAGGCCTATATTTTATACACTTGACTAGGATGGTGAGTCCTATTACCTTCCTTTTGGGGTCCCAACGACCCCTTAGTCCGGCCTTCCAAGTTAGGGTTGTGACACTCCTCATTGACATCCCTAAAAGAAACCAAAGATAAGAAAATAGTTCCCAAAATTTAGCTCGCAATGTAGGACTTTGCGCAATGGCAATGTAAAAAGGTGCACAGGATGCAAGGTTTCAAGGCTTGGTTTATTGAAAGAGTTGCGTGAGGAGTAATGAGATATAATTCAATTGGTATAAGCCGGTCATATTTAAATGAGGAAATCAAGGGTTCAGGTGCTAGGAATGAAGTGTGGGGTGGGGGTGGTATATTTGGTAGTTTTCAGCATTGGGTTGTCTACAGGTTTCTTGGAGTCTTCCTTTAACCTAGACCAAAAAAAAGAAGAAGAAAGAGTTGTATGAAGGTTTGAGAAATAGATTCAAGAGTTTAGATAGAGAGATAAAGGGGGGCAATTATGCAAGTATGGGTGCAACTTGGGCAGGCCAACCCGAGCCCCACCCAAATTTTAGGGCTTAGGCTTCATTTTTTACACTTTGAGTTGGAGTTGGATAAAAGAACTCATACCCGATCTAAATTAGAGTTGGCTTGGGTTGAGACTTTGGAAACCTGAATCCAACTTAAGTCCAAATTCAATATTTTATATATTATTTTTTATACTTTAGTTATCCAACATTAAATTAGTAAGAATTCCTTACAAGAATTACTATTTACATTTTTATAATTTCAATTGTTTTTACCTTTAACATTTTTTTTAAAATTAAAGTATGTTAAAAGGATTATATTAACATTTTTTAGTTTCTTTTAGAAGGAGAAACTGAAAGAAATTATTGGAGCTTAGTGTATAATAAAAATAAGAAAAAATACATCAATTTATTGAATAAATTGTGAATAAAATTTAAAAATTAGAATTAATCATCGGACTCGGGTTGGGTTGTTTAGATTCAGAGTCGGGCTTGGGTTGACTATTTTAGAGCTTTTGAGCTGGGCTTGGGCACGACTCAACCTGAGCTTGGCCCGCTCAAATTGCACCCGTATGTGCATAGAAGAAAGAAATGAAATAATTTTAAGGAGGGGGTCATTGCAGAAGTGAAATGGGTGAGAAAGTATAGACTAGAAAGGAGATAGGGATGAGGTTCCTTTGCTACCAAGGAAGTTGTGATTTTATAGATATGGGCTTTGATTTGGTGTGTTAAAAATTGGTACAATTAGGTTGACTTTTTGACTCCACCATTTTGAGTCACAATATCTCTTTTGTTTGACATCTGATTAGGGTGATTCAGAGGCGGATGAATTATTCATGACGCGTACCTTCTTTTCACAGGACTTTAAAGGCCAACTTTTGAAGATTTTGAATTTTGATTAGAAAATTCTAATTTGATTCCATAAAAATTTGAATTTTTACGCATTATTAAAATTTTATATTTATTTGTCAAAAATTCCAATTTTGCTCATCTCTTTCTAAAAATAAAGTCTGGACAAAATGGGGTAGTTACAAAAGTAAAAAGACTATTGCGACGGTAGTAATGGTGTGATGCTTGTTCAAATTTTAGGAGTACGTGGTCTCCATGTGAGTCCCACCCGCTTGTTGAAATTCGGGTGGTCATCACACGATGGAGTAATTCTATGTGTTCTAATTTTTTTTATCAACATTGTTACTAAATGATGTGCCAATATTATGTTAAATGTATATCATTTGATGATTTGATGGATTGCAAATGAGATATTGTAATGTTATTTAAAATTTGTTTTTTTTTATAAAAAGTTTTGAAAGAGTAATATTATTCCACACGGTTCAACGATGGTACCAAATTTACCATCAAATTTTTTTTCGGGGAAATTACTTATAACTCTCCTGTGATCAAGCCCGTTTTCACGTAACCTCGGTTTAAAATTGACACTTAAGCTTCCTAAGATTAAGACCAGAGTAAAATTCATGACGACGTTAATAGAAAATACAAAAAGACTAATTAGCTTTGTCTCCTTTCCTGAATTAAAGTTTGAATTAAGGTTTTGTATATCTATCTACGCACACACACACATATATATATATATAAATATATATATAGACACACTAAATATATATATATATAGATGTATATATAAACACATGCTGAAATCAAAGTGAATGAATGTTATTAACATTCTCATGCAGCATGTGAATCAAATAGAGATAGTTGAATAAATATTATTAACATTGAAAATATGTTATATATATCCATCTTTATCTCAATGTTTTCTCTATCATTCAGTGATCTCAAGTTCACTCCATCTCAGCGTAATCTCTCTCTCTCTCTCTCATTCAACAATCTCAAGTTCTCTCTCTCTCTCTCTCTCTCTCTCTCTCTATATATATATATATATATATATATATATACACACACACACACACACAAATCTGATGCGATCTCATGGTAACACCATGGTTGTTGATTTCTTCTCAATTTCTTGCGATTACAGATGTGGGTTTTTGAATTTGATTTTGGAACAATGTGTAGCATGCAAATGTGATGTTGTGAGGTTACAAAAGAGTGTTGTGGCAGAAGGTGCAGGAATGGATGGTTGCTGCAATGGAAGAGAACATGGTTGCGCTGGGGTGGGGCTCATTAGCAGTGGAGGAGGGAAAAGGGAGATGACTGTTTCCTCTCTTTTTTTATCTCTCTCATTCTGGTTTTTTTCCAAACCATAATTCCTAACTTTAAGGGTATAATTAAAAATTCATATGCAAAAAAAAATTCAAATTTTACCCAAAATCACGTATTTAACGCCTAAAATCCACGTATCATATGTTTGGATGAAAAAATTAACAGTTTCACTTTGGTCTTAAGCTTAAAGAAGTTAAAGTGTCAATTTTTAAATCACATGATTACCAAAAAACGGGCTTAATCACACCGGGTTACGACTAATTTCCTATTTTATCTTCCTTTTCTAAAGAAATGAAATGACATATATATGAAGTTGAATTGTTTTTTATTTAAGAAAAATACTAAAAAGTTCTTAAAGTAAATTTGTCAATTCAAAAAATTTATGATACATTTTTTTTATCTAAAAGATAAAAAAAATAAACCTTTAATACAAAAAAAAAAAAAATTAAATTGTTAACTTTTATCTAAAGTAGCCTTCAAGATATATTTTAGAAAAAAAATATTAAGAAAATATATAAAATAACTTCTTCATTTCAAATAAATCATGAATTGGAAATTTCTTTTTTAGGCTATCTAGATAAATAGAAAATGATATGTTTTTTTTAGATTGAATAATTTATTTTATCAACTATTTAGTATTTTTAAAATGTATATTGAATGTTATTTTAGTCTAATCATTACTATTTTTTAATGGTATTAAAATAGAAGTTAACAATTAGATTTTTTTAAATTAAATTTTCTTTTTTGAATTTTTTAGATAGAAAACATATATCTTTGACTTTTTAAATTAAAAATTTTCTTTTAAAGATTTTTTTCGTATTTTTTCCTTTTTATTTTTTAACTTGGTAAGTGGTAATCTACGCCTAACGGTCATTGCCCCAAAAAGATGGACGGCGTTCGCTCGACACTCAACATTGGAACGAAGTCACGAACCGCGAGGACTGAGAAATCCCGTGATAGACTCTTGGTCGCATGCGTGACAACGATCAGAGCAGGCCGACTCCAAAAACGACGGCGTGTCGACATCATGAATCCCTCCCAGCATACGTTAGCACACTCCAATAGAGTTTCTATTACTCACCCCGATACCGGCCTTCTATTTTCTATAAGGAATCCCTTAGAAATTTTTTTAGATAGAAAGTAGAGAGAGAAACATATAATAAAATGGGGTAATTAAAATTCAATCAAAATTTTGACTTACTTTTAGGATTCAGTCATATTTAGAGTCTAATTTGAGAAAAAATCATGTTTTGTACCTAAATTAAAAAATATCATAAATATTATTGATATGCTAAAAATAGATGACTAACCTGAAATTGACACGTGGCTAAATTTGCTGTGTGCAGGTTACGAAGTAAGTTCTTATATCGATCTGACATCAGTTCAGCAGGTTCAAAAGAGGTGCTTCTTAGGGGTACCGACCTCAGTAACGCTAACCTCATTGTTATCATCATTTTGGCCTACCGACCTCGGAACAATGATGCAGGTAGTAGCGTGGAACAGTGAAACAGGTAGCGATGACAAGACTGTGGAGCAGGTAGCGATGTGGAACAGTGAGGCAGGTGGCCATCATGGGACTGCCACCTCCGGATAGCAGTGAATCCCAAATTTCACGGTACCAAATCCTACCCACCTTGAAAGACAGCTATCATATATTTATCATCAAGGTACACATCAAAGACAGAATGATTTGTCTCTTGATCAATTTTTTACTCACTCTCTAACTTAAGCATCGGAGTGGCTACCGCCGGAGCCATCCCCGACGGCACTCTAACCCCATTTCTTTTCAGATTCCCTCCTAGCGAAGAACAGAGCCTCGACAAGTCAGAAAAGTGCAGCAACAGCTTGTCGCCGTCTGTGGGAACCAGCAGTCGTTCTCGTTAATTCTATTGTCTCAGAAGCAACTCATTGGTCATGGCTCTAAATCTTCGTTTAAGACCAATTTCTCAAAACCAACCTTAGACCGAAAATAAGGAGGGGGAAACCCCCAATCATGTACAGTAGCAGCTTGATCAGATCCGGCGACAATCTGACCAGATGCAGGAACAACTCCTGGCCATATCTCAGGTTTTGGCCTCTCTAAGCTAGAATCTGCCAAGTCGCCCTATCTACCCTCCACCAGGCATCCCTAAAGGAGAAACTCAACTCTTTTCTACCCCCGGCGGAAGGCATCATGAAGAGGCCCTGAAGGAGGTGATCCCTATGGCGCCATCCGTGCCGGAGGTGATCCCCATCCATCCAACGGCCTTGAAGGAGGGATAACGAATCCTCGTCCTACCACCCACTGTCATAGCAGAACAAGGATCTTGAGCCCTGCGAACTCGGGGGCCAACCCAATACGATTGGATGTTCAGCCGCCGCAGGCATCAATTCCCCCGCTCTGAAGGCAACCGGATCATATTCTTCCCGGCCAAGAGCATCCCTTATACACGGGACCTGAGGCCAACGTGCCAGGGCAACATCAGTCAGCCCCGTCTAGAATGCCTTTGAGAGCGCAACAAGTAGCTGATTCAGTTGAACAAGCGACCCTGGCCAGGGAAGGTAACCTCCCTCCCAGGCAGGACGAGCTAGGCTACTCGGGAGATTCACCATTCCGTTCACCTCGACCGTAATGGCAGAGGAACGCCCCCAAAAATTCATTGTCCTGAAGTTCACCCCATATGACGGATCAGAAGACCTAAAGGACCACCTTTCTCACTACCAACACACAATGGCTCAACATGGGGCCACCGACGCCTTCCTGTGCCATACCTTCGTAACAAGTCTCAAAGGCACCGCTCTGAGGTGGTTCCACAGTCTCCCACAAGAGTTAGTCCCAAATTTTTATGAGCTCAACAGATGATTCCTTAATCAGTTTCTAACCAGTAGAAGACTCCGAAAGGGCCCCGAGTTTCTCCTGTCGATAAAACAACAAAAGGGGGAGTCACTTCGGGAGTACATAGCTCGGTTCACTCTGAGCTCACGGAGGTTACGGATTGCAATCCGAGCTTCTTAGTAGCAGCCGTCCACGCAGGACTGGGGCCCGGGTGATTCCATGATTCCTTAACAAATAACCCTCCCGCAGACATGGCGTCACTTATGGAGCGGGCGCGGAAGTACATAAATCTGGAGGATACAAGGACGTCCTTCCGAAAAGCTAAGGAGCAAGCTCAAAAGGATGATAATGCCCAGAAACGAGGCCCTAACAGCACCACTAAAAGGCGACGGAGCCTAGACAAGAAGACAGCACCCTGAACTCAAAGTAACCCTAATTCCGGAAGATTCGAGGCACTCACATCTTTGAAAGCATCGCTCGCTCACATCTTCCAATAGGTCAGAACCAGTGAGAATCTGAGGCGACCGGAGCCTTTGAAAGGCAATCCGGACTTTAGAGATCGAAGTGAGTACTGCAATTTTTACAGGGATCACGGACACACTACCGAAGAGTGCAGAAACCTCAAACAAAAGATTGAACAACTGATCCGACGGGGACGTCTAAGGGAGTTTTTCCAACGAGATGGAAGGCAGAATCCTCGAGATGACAGGCCGCAACAAAAGAGACAAGATCAGAGGCCTAAATAGGGGGAGGCTCGGAACGAGCAACCCCACCAGAATAATCAGGTCATCTTCATCCTCCACGCCAACAACTCGTTAGCTGGAATGTCCAACCGAGCAAGGAAACGATACGTTCGGGAGGCGAAGGTAGAACCAATTGCCCTCCAGATCTCAACAATTGAGAAGAAGCCAAAGCCCCTGCCTCATATCCAGTTCTCAGAGATGGACCTTGTCGGCGTACACTGTCCCCACAGTGATGCCCTTGTCATTTCACTAAAGGTGGCAAATTTTGAGATCAGAAGAGTGTTGGTGGACACAGGGAGCTCTGCCAACATGCTGTTCTATGAACCTTTCCAGCACATGAAGCTCAGCAATGACCTGAAGGCCACTACTGTAGTGATGGCAGGGTTCGACGACAGTCTGAGCTCGCCAATGGGAAGGATAGATCTACCAACCACGGTGGGAGAAAAGGATGATCAGAAGACGCTAATCTCGGAGTATATGGTCATGGACTCCCAATCTCTATATAATATCATCATCGGGAGGTCGTGGCTCCACCAGATGGGGGCGGTCACTTCCACCCTTCATCAGTGCCTGAAATACATTCAGAGTGAAAAGGTTTGCACAATCATAGGCTCCCAATCAACAGCTCGGGAATGTCACGCCGTGGCAATGAAAGGGCAGGTCCAGAAATAGTAATTATAGGGATCTTGGGAGGATCGAGGCCTTGTGCCTTTGGAGCTTCGCGAGAACGCGGAATGCCCTATCGAGATTGATGAGCCATTAAGCCCCAAAGGGATAGAAAGCATGGCAACACTGATCCAAGAGCTCGTCAAAGCACTGGTGAGTTCTGAAGAAGGGGGCCACTACCTAGAACTCGGTGAAGACCTGTCCCAATCTGAGCTAGAGGAGATGATCGAGTTCTTAAAGGATAACCTGTTAGTCTTCATTTGGGAAACCAAGGACATGGATGAAATAGACTCAGCTCTCATCTTTCATAAACTGATGACTGACCCGAGCCATCCCCCAATCAGACAAAAGCGAAGGACTTTCGCCCCCGAGAGGCACAAGATCATCAACGATGAAGTCCAGAGGCTGTTGGACGCTAGGACGATTAGAGAAGTATTCTACCCAGAATGGCTTGCCAACACTGTCCTCATCAAGAAAAATAACGACAAATTGTGATTCTGTGTCGATTACACCGATCTCAACAAGGCATGCCCTAAGGACAGCTTCCTCTCCCGAGAATCGACCAACTGGTAGACACGACTGCAGGTCACGAGCTAATGAGTTTCATGGATGCGTACTCCAGATACAACCAGATCCAGATGTATCCCCTAGACTAGGAGAAGACGTTCTTCATCTCTGAACAAGGTCTCTACTGCTATAGGGTGATGCCGTTTGGACTGAAGAATGCTGGAGCCACGTACCAGCGGTTGGTGAACAAAATGTTCAAGCCCCTGATCGGTAGCATGATGGAGGTTTATATAGAAAATATGTTGGTCAAGAGCCAGAAGAAGAACGAACACATCCAGCATTTGAGGCAGACCTTCGACATATTGAAGCAGCATAAGATGAAGTTAAATCCTTCAAAGTGTACCTTTGGGGTCAGTAAAGGTAAATTCCTTGGATTCTTGATTTCGCAAAGAGGGATAGAGGTGGACCCCTCACAGATTAAGGCGTTGACAGAGGTAGAGCCTCTGAGGTCCAGGAAGGACGTCCAAGCATTAAACGGCAGGATCGCAGCTTTGAATAGATTCATTTTCAGGTCCATCGATCGCTGCCTCCCTTTCTTCAAAGCTCTGAGGGGAAATAAAGCCCTTGAATAGACCCCTGAATGCGACAAGGCCTTCCAAGAAATTAAGCAATATATGGCATCCCCAGAGCTCCTATCTAAACCAGTACAGGGGGAAAAGCTCTTTCTATACCTCGCGGTGTCAAAGAACGAGGTGAGCTCTGCACTTATCCGAGAAGAAAGAGGGATTTAGAAGCCCGTATTCTACGAGAGTAAGGCACTCCTAGGCTCCGAGAAAAGATATCCCGAGGTTGAAAAGTTGGCATTTGCCTTAATAATATCTGCTCGAAAGCTCCGGCCTTATTTTCAAGCTCACCCAATTGTGATCCCAACATCATATCCCCTGAATGCGGTTTTGCATAAGCCTGTTACCTCGGGACGTCTAGTAAAGTGGTCTGTGGAGCTGGGGGAATTTGATTTATCATACGTACCCCAGACCTTCATTAAAGCTCAAGCTCTAGCAAATTTCGTTACAGAATTCACTCCAGCGCTACAAGGTAACCTCGGGGTAAACGCAGGCACGACGCTATGGCAGCTCTTCATCGATGGCTCCTCGACCGACAAAGGCTCCGAAGTCTGTATTGTACTCCAACCTCCAGACGGGATCGCAATGGAGAAGGCGGTTACCCTAAGGTTCAGAGCTTCGAACAATGAAGCTGAGTATAAAACACTGATCCTCAGTATGAGGCTGGCTCTAGAATGCAGAGCTCGGAGCCTCGAAGCATTCTCTGATTCCCAACTAGTGGTAGGCCAAGTCCTGGGCGAGTTCACAGCCAAAGATGAAAGAATGATCAGGTACGCAGAATTAGTGAACTCACTAAAGAAATCATTCTCGAACTTCACTATCTACAAAATCAAAAGAGGACAGAATGCCTAATCGATGCCTTCGCAAACATGGCCTCTCACCTCAAACCAGAGGGCAATTCAGAAATCGGTATTTCTTGCCAAGATGGACCAAGTATGTAGCAGGTTCAGTCCACACACTCCTCATAGCAAAATCAAGATTGGAGGACTTCTATCTTCCAATACTTGAAAGAGGGACAACTTCCCGAAGACAAGAATCAGGCTTGAAATATTCGGATCATAGCAGCACGGTATCTCGTCCTAAATGACAAGTTTTACTGCAGGTCCTACATTCAGCCCCTCTTTAGATGCTTGTCCCTAGAGGAGTCTGAATATGTCCTGGTCGAAACCCACGAAGGGATATGTGGGAATCACAACGGAAGCAGGACCATCACCCATCGAGCTTTGACTCAAGGGTACTATTGGCTTGGCATACTCAGACACGCTAGGGGATATGTGAAAAAATGCGATAAATGTCAACGCTTCGCCCTGTATCAGCATCAACCACATCATAATCTCACACCCATTGCCAGTCCATGGCTTTTTTCCCAATGGAGGATGGACATTATAGGGCCGCTGCCAAAAGCCCCTCAGAGCAGAAGATATTTGCTCGTCGCCATCGATTACTTTTCCAGTTGGGCCAAAGCAGAACCCCAAACTCACATTACCGAGACAAAAGTGAGAAATTTCACGTGAAAAAACATAGTCTGCAGGTTTGGTGTACCCCATGTTATCATCTCTGACAATGGCACCCAATTCACTTGGAAGGTATTCAGGAAATTCTGTGACCTGCATATTAGCCACCACTTCTCCTCACCAGGGCACCCCCAGGCTAATGGACATGCCGAAGTCACCAAGCGGAGGATCCTCGATGCTATCAAAAAGAGGTTGGAATAGGCCAAAGGAAAATGGGTTGAAGAGCTCTTAGGAGTGCTCTGGGCATGCCAAACTGCAAGAAGAACATCAACCGCCGAAACGCCGTTCTCTCTTGCATACGGTATCGAAACGGTCATCCCCGTCGAGATCGGTATGCCCACACTAAGGTCGGAAGCCTTCACTCAAGAAGCCAATGATCACTAACTGGCAAAAAATCTCGACCTACTAGAAGAAAGAAGAAAGCAGGCTAGAATCAGGGCTGAGGAGTATCGGTGTAGAATAGCCAAGAGCTTTAATCAGAGGGTGATACCCACGATTTTTCATCTCGGTGACCTTGTCTTAAGAAGGGTTTTTCCCAACACTAAAGATCCCACCATGGGGAAGCTCTCCCTGAATTGGGAAAGGCCCTACAGAGTTGTCAAAATTGCCAGGCCCATGACCTACTGATTAGAGGATATGTCTGGTAAGCCGGTTCCAAGGCCCTGGAATATTGGGCACCTAAGAAGATATTATCAATAAAGCCTCTCTCTCATTTTAAAAGTGTTTCCCACTCCAATGCACAGATCTCTAGATCTGGTCCATCTTAAAAGACCCCTACGAGCACAAGTGCTGTAAGCATGGTCCCAATCCAATGCACAGATCCCCAGATCTGGTCCATCTTAAAAGACCCCTATGAGCACAAGTGTTGTAGGCATGGTCCCAATCCAATGCACAGATCTCCAGATCTGGTTCATCTTAAAAGACACCTACAAGCACAAGTGATGTAGGCATGGTCTCAATGCAATGCACAGATCCCCAGATCTGATCTATTTACTAACATGATCTCAAGTATATTAGGTTTAAAGTTTTATCAATTATCTTGTTTTATTGCAAGTGTCTTACTAATGCTCTCAGGACTGGAGTATCGTTCATCATCTTATTAATTACACAAATGTTTTGCTCCTAAGTCCCCAATTTGGGGATAATGCATTCAGGTCGATGTCTTATCGATCATTAGGTCTAAAGATTTATTAAGTAACTTGTTTTGTTGCAAGTGGATCCCCGACTGAGGGATGGTTCTTTAAAATCAGAAGTCTTATCAATTATTAGGTCAGACTGATTCATCAATTACCTTGTTTCGTTATGAGTGTTTTACTTTTGAAAAGCGGTTTCAGGTCTGGGGTATTGTCAATTATCAGGTCTGAAGTCTTATTAAGTACCTTGTTTATTGCAAGTGTTTTGCTTCTGGATCCCCTACTGAGGGATAATCTATTCAGGTCTGAAGTATGATTAACTTGGTTGTTAAAT
This sequence comes from Nyssa sinensis, assembly GCA_008638375.1. Classification (NCBI taxonomy): domain Eukaryota; kingdom Viridiplantae; phylum Streptophyta; class Magnoliopsida; order Cornales; family Nyssaceae; genus Nyssa; species Nyssa sinensis. The sequence goes on from CM018031.1 coordinate 48,329,400, forward strand.
TACAAGTATTTCAGATCCACACAATACCAGAATCCTTTACAGAAGAACAAGCGATAAAAAATAATTGCTTTTTATTAATGAAAGCCCGAAAAGGCTGAGGATTACAACAAAAAATAAAAACAATAGAATCTAATCTAAAGTAACTGAGGGAATGGCAGAAATGGGCACTGCATCCTCAACCACGGTACCCTCAGCTGGCTGGACTGGAGCGGGCTCAGGAGAAGTCGAATTTGAATCTTCGACTTCTACGTCCTCGACCCCTAAGATGCCCAGATCAGGGTAGAGCTTCTGGATCCTCTTCCTAAAGAGAAGGTATCTAGTATCCACAAACTCATGCCCCATCTGGTTCACCTCATCCAGCAGCTCCTTCTCTGCCTTCGCCTTCGCCGCTGCATGGGCCTCGGCCACGCAGGACTCCAGCCTCTGGGCTGCCGCCACCTCAGCCTCCTTTAACTCTTGCTTTAGTGCTTTAGGCGTTGGGCATTCTTGTTCCTCTGATTAAGCATGAGGTCCAAGCCCCTCATTGCCTTCTTGTACTTTCCATCAAGGTACTGGCATTTTTCTTCCAAGGAACGAACGGCAGCCCGGGAAGCCTCGAGCTCAGCACGGGCAGCCTCCAGCTCACCCTAAAGATGATTAACCCTTTCAAAATCTTCAGGGTGGTCCAGAATGGCGGCTAATGCCTAAGCAGCTTGCAGACTATAATAGAAGAGTTAGTCAAAATAATAACAAGTAAACAACGATAAATATCTTTCTGCAAAGACGCTTACCCTTGCATGGCCCACGATGAGATCAATGGTCATTTGCCACCGGCTCATACCTCAGAAGGATGCCGACCATGATGCCTCGAAGGCGTGCTTCATGGATTCTGCTCCCGAGGACGAGCTGGCGACGGCAAGGGGGACGACGCTCGGCCTCTTCGTACCTCAGTGTGCTGAACTGGCCTCTGGAGGTGGAGGCGGGATGGTCTCTTGAGGAGCAGGTGGAGACTTTATGGTCGAGGCAGGAACAGTAAGAGCCACCTCAATAGGGGCGGCTGCCGTAGGTTGGGACACTCCGGCTTCCGTCCTCCTCTTTTTTTGGGGGAAGGAGCAGCCGCAGAAGAAGACGAGCCCCCAGCCATCTTCTTTGTGCTCGGAATGTAACCCGACAGCATTGACTTCTTCAATGCTACCACCCTGTTCTTTACCAACTGTGTCTCCATCAGGTTCTGTTAAGAGAGGATCTGGTCGTGAGGTCGGTGGAAAGGCTGCAGCAGATGCCGATACTTCTCTTAAATTTCGGAGGTGAGAGTTGGCCTCTTCCAAGCCTTCTTATCTGCAAAACAACATGAAAGACAAAGAAAAAGAGCAGGTCAATCAAAGAGAGGAAAGAATGGGAAAAAGTAACCGTTACAGATCTGAGGTCTCACCTTTGAAGCAGGTGTGCCGAGGGAAGAGACTCAACCGGTGGTCAAAATCTTTGTGCTCCCAGCCTCCTCCGACAAAAAAGTACCACTTCTTCTATGTCTTATTGGAAGTGGGCACTAAGGTCAGGGGCCTGAATCTTTTATCAGAGGACATGTAGTAGAGCCCCTCCGACCCGAGGTACTTCATGTCCATACTACTCTGGATGAGGTCCAGGTCTACCTGGACCCCGTTCTTATGACCTAATACTAAAAAGGCCATAAATTGCCTCTAGTTGTTAATATTAAGCTCGGCAGGACAAATGTTAAACCAAGTAAAGAATTTACTCAGGAAGGGGTGCAGAGGAAATCGTACGCCTATCTCGAACCACTCGAGATAGGCATAGATCTCCCATTGCTCAATGTCAGAGGGACGATCATACCTTCTAGGAACCCTACAGGACACATTTTTGGGGAACATATACTGTTTCCTAAGGGTTTTTAGCATCCCCTCGGTGATAGCACTCTCTCCCTCTTCTCTCTGAGACCGGCCTGATGTGCCGGCCTCCTTGTTCCCAAACTCACTACCGGACCTTTAGCTAGATTCAGAAGAAGGAGAAGAATAAACCCTATCACTACCCATTTCTATATTTTCCCTAAACCCTCCGCTGTCGGAATGAGTGTCCGAATCTGACATGATGAGAAACAAAAAAGGGGGAAAAGTGTAGAAAAGGAAAAAGAAATGGAAGGAAACAAGTAAAGTAGGGAGGAAAGAGATTACCGTATCGTCAGAAATAAGGGAATCGGATGTCGGAGATCGCACTAGGACGCCGAAAATCGCAGAAAGATCTCTCACAAATGCCTCATAAGTGTTTGAAAATTGTAAACAGAGAACCGAATAACCACCTTCGCTATTAATAAGAGGCGGTAGAGGTAGCATTTAATGCCTTAAAAATCGCATGATGGCTAAGTAATAAATGATCTCGATTGTCGAAACGACACTACGTGTGATAGTTATACCATTACGGCTGTTGTCCCCTCGAAATACGAAAGGGAGCATTAATAGTTATACGCGTGACCTTTCAGAAACCCTAACCTGAGTTCTGTACGCATGCTTAGAACTAAGGCTCAGGGGGGGGAGTAGCTGATATGCCAAAAATAAATTACTAACCTAAAATTGACACATGTCTAGATTTGCTGTATGCAGGTCACGAAGTAAGTCCCTATACTGATCTGACGTCAGTTCGGCAGGTTTAGAAGAAGTGCTTCTTAGGGGTACCGACCTCGGTAACGCTGACCTCATTGTCATCATCATTTTGGCCTACCGACCTAAGAACAATGATGCAGGTAGCAGCGTGGAATAGTGAAACAGGTAGTGATGACAAGACTGTGGAGCAAATAGCGATGTGGAACAGTGATGTAGGTGGCCATCACGGGATTGCCACCTCCGGACAACAGTGAATCTCAAATTTCACGATACCAATCCTACCCACCTTGAAAGACAACTATTATATATTTATTATCAAGGTAAACATCAAAGACAAAATGATTTATCTCTTGATCAGTTTTTTACTCACTCTCTAACTTAAGCATCAGAGTGGCTACCGCCGGAGCCATCCCCGGCGGCACTCTAACCCCATTTCTTCTCAGATTCCCTCCTAGCTAAGAATAGAGCCTCGAAAAGTCAGAAAAGTATAGCAACAGCTTGGCGCCATCTGTGGGAACCGACAGTCATTCTCGTTAATTCCATTGTCTAAGAAGCAACTCCGTGGTCATAGCTCCAAATCTTCGTTCAAGGCCAGTTTCTCAAAACTAACCTTCAACCGAAAATAAGGAGGGGGAAACCCCCAATCATGCACAACAGTAGCTTGATCAGATTCGGTGACAATCTGACCAGATCCAAGAACAACTCCTGGCCATATCTCAGGTTCTGGCCTCTCTAACCCAGAACCTGCCAAGTCGCCCTATCTACCCTCCACCAAGCGTCCCTGAAGGAGAAACTCAACTCCTTTCTACCCCCAACGAAAGGCATCATGAAGAGCAAAATCCCTCCGTCGTATCCCCTTGGCACCGTCTGTGCCAGAGGTGATCCCTATCCATCCAACGGCCCTAAAAGAGGGATGACGAATCCTCGTCCTACCACCACTATCATAGCAAAACAAGGATCTTGAGCCCTACGAACTCAGGGGCCTACCCAATACGATCAGATGTTCAGCCATCACAGACACCAATTCCCCTGCTCTGGAGGCAATTGGATCATATTATTCCCGGCCATGAGCATCCCTTATACACGGGACCTGAGGCCATTGTGCTAGGGCAACATCAGTCAGCCCCGTCCAAAATGCCTCTGAGAGTGGAAGAAGTAGCTGATTCAGTTGAACAAATGACCCTGGCCAGGGAGGGTAACCTCCCTCCCAAGCAAGACGAGCTAGCGAGGCTACTCGGGAGATTCACCACTCCGTTCACCTCGGCCATAATAATGGAGGAACGCCCCCAGAAATTCATTGTCCCAAAGTTTACCCCATATGACGAGTTAGAAGACCTAGGGGACCACCTTTCCCACTACCAACACACAATGGCTCTACATGGGGCCACCGACACCTTCTTATATCGTACCTTCGTAACAAGTCTCAAAGGCACCGCTCTGAGATGGTTCCACAGTCTCCCACAGGAGTTAGTCCCAAATTTTTATGAGTTCAGCAGATGATTCCTTGATCGGTTTCTAACCAACAGAAGACTCCGAAAGGGCCCCGAGTTTCTCCTATAGATAAAGCAGTAAAAGGGGGAGTCATTGCGGGAGTACATAGCTCGGTTCAACTTCGAGCTCACGGAGGTCACGAACTGCAATCCGAGCTTCTTAGTAGTAGCCATCCATGTAGGACTGGGGCCCGGGCGATTCCATGATTCCTTAATAAAGAACCCTCCCGCAGACATGGTGTCACTCATGGAGCGGGCGCAGAAGTACATAAATCTGGAGGATATGAGGACGTCCTTCTGAAAAGCCAAGGAGCAAGCTCAGAAGGATGACAACGTCTAGAAATGAGACCCTGGTAGCACCACTAAAAGGCGACGAAGCCTAGACAAGAGGACAACACCCCGAACTCAAAGTAACCCTAATTTCGAAAGACTCGGGGCACTCACATCTCTAAATGCATCCCTCACTCACTTCTTCCAATAGGTCAGAACCCGTGAGAATTTGAGGCAGCCGGAGCCTTTAAAAGGCAATCTGGACTTCAGAGATCGAAGTAAGTACTACAATTTTCACAGGGATCACGGACACACTACCGAGGAGTGCAAAAACCTTAAACAAGAGATTGAACAACTAATTCGGCGGGGACGTCTAAGGGAGTTTTTCCAACGAGATAGAGGGCAGAATCCTTAACAGAAGAGACAAGATCAGAGGCCCAAACAGGGGGAGGCTCGGAACGAGCAACCCCGCCAGAATAATCAGGTTATCTTCGTCCTCCACGCTGACAGCTTGTTAGCTGGAATGTCCAACCGAGCAAGGAAACGATACGTTCAGGAGGTAAAGGCAGAACCAATTGCCCTCCAGATCTCAACGATTGAGAAGAGGACAAAGCCTCTGCCTCATATCCAGTTCTCAGATATGGACCTTATCGGCGTACACTGTCCCCACAGTGATGCCCTCGTCATTTCACTAAAGGTGGCAAATTTTGAGATCAGGAGAGTGTTGGTAGACACAAGGAGCTCTGCCAACGTGTTGTTCTATGAACCTTTCCGGCACATGAAGCTCAGCACCAATGACCTGAAGGCCACTACTGTAATGATGGCAGGGTTCGACGAAAGTCTGAGCTCACCAATGGGAAGGATAGATCTACCAACCACGGTGGGAGAAGGGGATGATCAGAAGACGCTAATCTCAGAGTATATGGTCATGGACTCTCGATCTCTATATAATATAATCATCGGGAGGCCGTGGCTCCACCAGATGGGGGAGTCACTTCTACCCTTCATCAGTGCCTGAAATACATTCAGAGTGAAAAGGTTTGCACAATCATAGGCTCCCAATCAACAGCTTCGGAATGTCACGTCGTGGCAATGAAAGGGCAGGTCCAGAAATAGTAACTACAGGGATCTTGGGAGGATCGAGGCCTTGCGCCTTTGGAGCTTCGCGAGAACGCGGAATGCCCTATCGAGATTAATAAGCCACTAAGCCCTAGAGGGATAGAAAGCATGGCAACACTGATCCAAGAGCCCGTCAAAGCACTAGTGAGTTCTAAAGGAGTGGGGCACTACCTATAACTCGGTGCAGACCTGTCCCAATCTGAGCTGGAAGAGATGATCGAGTTCTTAAAGGATAAACTGTCAGTCTTCGCTTGGGAAACCAAGGACATGGATGGAATAGACCCAGCTCTCATCTCTCATAAACTAATGACTAACCCAAGCCATCCCTCAGTCAGACAAAAGCGAAGGACTTTCACCCTTGAGAGGCACAAGATCATCAACGATGAAGTCCAGAGGCTGTTGGACGCTAGGATGATTAGAGAAGTATTCTACCCAGAATGGCTTGCCAATACCGTCCTCGCCAACACCTAATATGTATTAGTTGCATATTAAATTATCAATAACCCATTTACATCAATTGTGTTTATATGTTTATTACATAAGTTTCTCAATTCGCATCTAAGTGGTGGAGTGACATGATAGGAGAAGAAAGAACTCCATACATAGATGCATCAAGGAAAAAGTGGAAAGCCTTCAAGGCAACGGTTCAAGGTGTTCCAATGAAAGATGAAGGTATAGAATTTTACTGTATCATATCCAAATTTTAGAATATTATATGCAACTCATTTTGGGTATTGATAATGTTTATTTCATTTTCAAAAATCTTCTTTTCAAACTAGATGCTCCCCAAATATGGTGATTGGGTTGTTGAATGAAATTAGAAATGATAAAAAGAAGGTGGAAGCAGTGAAAGCAATGGGTTTACATCTCTGATGTTGTTGGGATGCTGTTACAACCCGTAACCCATCCTATGCAGATCAGGGGCCCGCAATTGGGGGCAGTGGCCCGTGAGCTGTCCCCCACTAAAGGATCTCAAACACCAATTTGTTAATTATCACTGCATGTCATGGCATTAGTTAATTTAGTATCATCATCAGAATTTAGTTATACATGCCAAAATGAAAGTAAGTGTTTAGTTACAGATCCTCAAATACAAAAGCCTAGCTGGGACATGGACACATGAGAGAGCTGAGACTACTTCACACTTAGTCAATTGCAATTATTGCAAAAGCGTCCACCATTACTTGCAAAAGGACGGTCTGTGGCCAAAATGAGGCGCCTATTCGAAGTGCACACCCTATGGTCCCTCTACAGTATCCTGCCTTGAAAAAAATGACATAATTGGAGTGAGCTAATTTTGCTCAGTAAGTAAATTCCCTTGCTCTGCCATAGGTCAAGGTTAGTCCAAATAGAAGGATATATACAACAATAGCAAGCAAAGGATATAATATCACAATAGCCAGTCACCAAGAGTGTGAATCAATAGAAATGAGCTGTCGGTCCAAAAGGCACATCCCAAGGTAGAATGAATAATAGGGATTGGCCCATACGATAGTAAGCTACCACAAATCACAAGATAGCAATTTTGAGTCTAAAGATAGGCATGCAAAGCATACCAACAACCAAAGAGTGCATTATCAGAATATATTCAATAAAAGATATGTGATATTAACAGAATAGATGCCATTAATCAGAAAGGCCCAACTACCCTCAAAAGCACTCATTCAAGTTCACCCCTCTATCGAGTTCCTAAATAGCATTAGAGCTCTTTACATATATCATGTCCTCCATGGACTAAGTGTTGGGCATCATTCTTAATCACCGACCCGTAGATCCAAAAGCATCTATATAATCAGATAGACGTAATGACAGACATAACTCTCGACACTCATAATAATATCATGATCAACAAAATTCTACAGAAGATGTACATATATGTGGAATAACAAATTCTCAGCAATGGGAAACATAAAAATTTTCCAATATCCAAGTAAGATATAGAAATGAACAAGTAATCACAAAGGATATTGGCAATCAAATTTTCATCAAATCCACAACGTAGAACATGCATCAAATTGTGAAAATCAACAATGTCAGGTATGTGTAGAATACAAATTGGCAGCATCGAGGAAATAAACTGTGACATGGCTAGGAATTACCACATGTTAGAGTTTGAGTTTTACTTACCTCAAAATAGTCCCTCCTCCCTCCAAGAGGAAATCAGACTTCCTTTTCTTTCCCTTTTGATGTCCCTATAAACCAGGAAATATTATTTAGTTCAATATCATTCATAGACTTAATCTGATTTTATTAATGATCTGTAGTCTTTTAGTCTCGTGTGTCATATTTTAAGTCTATAGACTCATTACCCCCTCCAAGTCTCATCGTTGTAGCTTCACAGTATCCTAAAAATAGTTAATTGTATATATCAGTATTTTAGGTATTTTATTTGGCAAAACGGACTCCACCGTTGAGTCTAGATCATCGAAAAACCTTAAGATAGGTACTCTCATAATTTTTGAAAGTCGTTTGGTATCTTTATTTGGTCTTTAGGATATTTTTAGAATTAACCCCGTTTGTCCGTTCACATTTTTTGAGATTTAATTTTGTAACTTGGACTCCGCCATTGAGTCTGGAATGCCCAAAAATATTGGGTCACATTGTCTTTTTATTTTATTTGGACATCAAGAATAATTTACTAAATTAAATTATTTTATATTATATATTTATTTAATCATTATTTTAAATAAAAGACACAATGGCACACGTGTGGGGGTTAAAACTCACACGCATAAGGTCTACGGTTCGAATCTGGGGAGCTGCGGCTCCCCTTTATTTTTCTGATTTTTGATAAGTCAAACAGCAGACAAGGGAGCAATTTAGGGATAGGCTATCCCTATTCCGTCCGTAGCTATTAAATCAAGTCTCGTATCCATGTAACCAAATGAATTGATTCTGTTTTAAATTTAAATTTAAAACTTAATAACCCTAAATGATGCCATCCTACTTAACCACATTAACGACTGGGCGAGTCCCAATCCGAACCTGAACCGACCCGAAAACCTGACTCGTCACTATTCATCTTCTTCCCCCTTCCCCACGTGACTGTTAGCCTAATTTCTAAAATTTAAGTTCTATTTCATGGAGTTTCAAGAGTCCATTTCCCATGCTTTCTTTTCTAATGACCTTTTGGGACTCTTAGGAAAGTTTTCACATTGGTTTGGAGCTTTGAATCAAGCTAAATGGCTCCATTAGAGCTTTAGTGCTCTCTATAATAATGGCTTCATTTATGCTTTATACTCCATGAAAATCCATGGGTTTGAGCTTATAGTGATCCTTATTATAGGGGCTTCAAAGCCACGTTCCAAAAAATAAGTTTAGTGTTCAAATTGTGAGGTTGGGTTTGTTGGCCGGGACTTGCAACTCAAGGTTCTAAGCTCATCTTTAAGCTTTATGGTCATGGACCATCATTTCCGTAACCCTCACAAGACAGAGTTTAGGTTTTAACAAACCAAACTCAGCTTGGTTTTATTTGATTCAGGTCTGAACTTTTTGACGATCCATCAATGGTGGTCTTCGAATTTTGTATCTTAAACCGTGTCAACTCACTCCTATTCTCTTGTAACACACACCAAAAGTACATGCATAGTAATTTTGAGTCATCAATGATAAAAAAAAAAAGTGTTATATCGGACATGTTTTCCTAAGAGAGAAAAATCAAAATTGAGGGTTTTTTTACCTTTAAACAGTACCCCTTTTCTCCTTAGGTTTTGTTGAGCTTCTAAGCATGCTCAACATTCTTCTTCCTCTCTTTTCTTCTTCTTCTTCTTCCTTCTTCAATTCCTCTCACTCTCTCTCTCTAAACACGCACACAACACATACCTATGTTTGTTTATTTTACATACACTACATGCAAAGCATACACACACACACACTATACATATATATACACATTGTCTATCATAATATATATATATATATATATACACATGTTGATGTGTTGCATGTATTGCAAGTGGGTAAGAGTGTGGCCCAATGGGGTGCTGGCACTTCAATTTTGAGCACGCAAACTTGGAGCTAATTAGGGTTTATATATATATATATATGGTGGGATATATAACACAAAAGTGCTTGTAGCCCAACTAGTAATTTTTTAGGCTTCAAGTCCTTCTTCTTTTTCTGGTCTAGGTTTCAAACCCTTTGGCCAACATTTGGCCTTATTTTCTCCTCATGTTTCCTTCTTATGCCTTGTTTGGCATTTTGGGTATTGTTTGTCAAATTTTGGAAATTGTGTTTCAATTACTTTAAAAACCTCTTGGTATTCTCACCAATTTTTTTGATTTTGTGTGCTTCCTTTTTCCGTTATAAATTTTATTTTTGACCTATCTCATTGGATTTTAATCGTACCAAAAATATATCATATTTGTCGGCAAATTTTGACTAAATTTATTTTATTTACGTACCGTGCTAATTCGCCCAGTTTCACTTCGTGTATCAATTTCAATATTCGTTGGCTACTAATTTCAATCTAACATTTCCAATTAATCAACACATAATTAATTTCATAAAAATGGCAATAATGTAAATTACTTTGCCTAATCGGGTCGGGATAGTTCAGATGCCATGTACTTCCTAAAGATTTTATAATACTTTTACTAGAGCATTTTGATCCGAAGCAGATGGTTTTTCACGTTAACGGGTTTGACCCCATTGCTATCATTGAAGTTGACGTGGATCTTGTCTTAGGGGTATATTGTATAGGAAAATGAGTGCCTCGAAAGGTTGAGAAGGTGGATCTACAACAAGTACAATCACAGATCCCTTCAATGTCTTTGAAGGCATTACATGACGTTGTTGAAAATGGTGAATGGGACTTAAACTTCAGGTCGATGTTCCTTCTTCTTTTACTTGGGTACTTCTTCTACCCGACAACAAAGGATGTTGCCAGTCCTCGCCTATTGCCTACGAAATCAGTTGCAGTCTTAGCAAAGAAGTACAATTGGGCTGAATTTATACTTAATTGGTTAGTGAGCGAGGTAAAAAAATACAAGCAGTTGGTGCAACAGAAGAAAAGTACTGGTTGGGTTGGCGGTTACCTATTTTTCCTTATGGTATATGCATCCTACTTATTGGGTATCTAGTTTAAGTAAGATTTTTTTTCATGTTACAGTTGGTTTAGTAAATTTTTTTTATGTAGATTTTATATTTTCATCATGCCCCACTGGGTGAAGCACTCACTGTTACTAGCAATTGCCTTCTTGGTGCATGGGATAATTTCACTATCAAGAGACGAGTTCAAAACGAATTATCATCCGTACCTCAACAACGAAAGCCCCTAAAAAAGGAGCAAGTTGCTAGGAAGCAGCCATCATCATCCACTTTGTTCAAGAATCCAGTTTGTATACGTCTTTTCAATGTGCACTTATAAATGTCCTTTATAATCATTTATTTTTTAACACTTATTCAATGGTACCTCATTATAGGCTATGCAAGAAATCTATGATCACATTCTTACAGATGCGCACGAGTTTATAGAAGGTTTTGCACAGTCCATTGAGAGGCAGTTTATAGAGGGTTCGTGATTGGCCACCGAGGCCTTTTTCAATGATCACAATGCTTTCCTTATTTTCATGAATCAAATGCAGCGGAATAAATTACTTTTTCAATTGCGGAAGCGTCAATACACTAATCAACATCAGTCATCCATATATACATTCCATAATAATTTCAAAAGTACACGATGTAAATTTTTCCAAGTCTGCTAGTACCATATTCGATATACAATCCATAACTTCCAAAAGCGACTACATCATGTCCTAACAAAATTCTATTACAAAAAGGGTTCATAACTTCATAAGCTTTCGCCTATTCTGACTGAAACCGCTATTCCCTTGTCACTATTGATACCTGAAATATATTGGATAAAAATCCTATAAGCTCAACAGCTCATGAGTATCCCAGCTCGTGAGTATTCCATAACATACCAAGGGTTTCAAAACCACTATATAATTCAATACTAAAATGTCAATGATCAGATGTCATATGTTATCTTAATTTATAGTACAAGATAACGGTATCAAATTCACTTCCAATAAATCTCAATTCAACGATAATCGTAAATCGATAATCAATAACATAGTTCAATAGATTAATATCACAGTTCAATAACATAGTTTGATAAATCATAGTTCAATAACATAGTTCGATGAATCATAGTTCAATAAATCATAGTTTGATATCATAATTCAATAAATCATAGTTCGATGAGTCTTGGTTCAATAAATCATAGTTCGATAACATAATTCGATAAATCATGGTTCAATAAATCATAGTTCGATAATTCAAAATCATGGTTCGATAAATCATATTCAATCATGGTTCATATTCAAAATCATATATTCCACTTCTATGGCCAGCAAATTAGAACCTCGCTGACTGAGATCGATAGACTAGCTAGTTCGATATGCCGTATCAACACCGGCTCACCACAATATACCCTGTAGGAAGGGTTCGATAAATCACAACCTACTCGATAGTGACCAATCATAGAAGAGTGTTCCATTCAAAGCATCAAAATCATATCCAAATCATATCCAAAATCAATAATCATCAATAGCAGTTCAATTACTCAAATCAAAATTCTTTATTTGATATTTAGTTAAAACAGTTTAAACATATGTAAGAAGATCATTTAACATTTGAGTATCTTACAAACACATTTTCTTAAGTCAAAGAAGGCAATATAGTTGTTAATAGGTCATTCAAAACGTATACAGTATAACTGTTAAACAAAGGTTATAAAGGAAAACGATTTCATATGTCGATATATCATAAAAGAGTTCAATATTTATATCTATAATGAAAATGTCTACCTCAATATGGTATGAAACACTCACCTGAAGTCCAAAGCTTTTACCCAAAAATCTTTCCTTTAACTGAAGGTTCCTAAAATCACATTTCAAAGTCCTGTTACTTTCTTGTTCAAAGTATCACATAATTTGACTGTCAATCTAGATCCCGCTCTATTCCAATTACCCTCTCTCTATAGCTTCATTACGTCCTAAGGACTCATTGGTCATTTTTCAGTTTGTTGCCGGGCCTTATTTTCCCCAAAAAGATGTCACCGTTAAGTTCAAAGTGTCGAATATAATTGGTTTAGACTTTTCTAGATTTAAATTTGTGTATTTATTGTTTATTTTAAGCCTAGGGCGTTTTTGTGATTTTATGTTCTTGACGTGTTATATTTTTCGGTACTTCGTTTGCTAAAATGGACTCTACCATTAAGTCTAGATTGCCCAAAATAGTCAAAATGGACTGCCTTTTATATTCAATTGGCCCCGGGTATCATTAGGGGTAAAATGGTAATCTTACATTTCACGTGTCTTAATTTTTGAGACTTAATTTCACAAATCGAACTCCACCGTTGAGTCCGGAATGCCCGAAAACATTGGGTTACACTATTCTTTTATTTTATTTAGACTTCGTTTGACTAATTTTTGGCTTAGGGGTGTTTTGACAATTTTCTAAATTTAAAAAGGGTTTTAAATCAATTTTTATTTAATTTTTTGGGTAATTTTGTAATTATCCGAAAGTTGGGGGGTCAAAGTGGAAATTCTAAAAACTATTAAGTGAACTGTCCGGTTCAGTCCTAATCCAATTGGGCCGGTCCGATTCGGTCAAAAGCCAAAGGGTTCAGTTCAGTTACTGCGTCAACATGACGTCACTATAACGTCAACAGTCATTTATTGATGCGGCACCGTTTTGTTATTTTCAGGATCTGTTTTCAAACGGGCCAGGACCCGAACTGATTTTTAACCCGATACCCGACCCAAGGCACTGTTCATCGTCTTCCTCATCGAAGGAGACGCGAACAGTCGAAACCCTAAATGTTTCTTCTCAATTTCGTGGGTTTTCAGCCATCGATTCTCATTGTTTTCACCTCTAACCCATCACTGGAAGGTTTGTAAGTATTTTGGCATACATTTTGTGGCTTGAAACAAGCTCAAAAGCTTAATCCAAGCTTTGATGGGCGACTGAATAAATCTTCGGTATACTTTTATTTATTCACCAAACTATGTGAAACTTGGTTCGTTATGATCCTACGGCTATGGGGATTCAGTATTCGATCAATAAATTGAGTTAAAGACTTAAATGGTGAGATCGGTTTTAGATGTCGCGACCTGTAACTCCCTCATTCTCCCTCGTCTATCATCCTCCCGATCTAGTTTTTGTAGATTTAGAACCCTAGCGATCTGTTATATCAACCCCTAGTATTAGAAACCAATTTGGTTTCAGTCGATTCAGAACCACTTCGAGGTCCTTTAATGGAGATTTGGGTACGGCCTAGGGTTTCTAAACTGTTTAAGGTCCCGTTTTCCCTCCTTATTCAAGCTCACAATTCCTAAATGCCATGCATACAACAATAAAACCATACAATAGCTTGTGCAAGAAGAAATTCTAGAGAGAGAGAAAATGCTTGGTTAGTAGTGTCTTTACCTCAACAATGGAACCTCCCTTTTTCTTACTTTGATTCTGCTCCTTCTTATGCTCCTAGGGTCTGATTCAAGCTTCCATGTAAGCCATTTCTTCCCTTCTTCTCCCTCTCTCACTTTCTCTCTCTAGTTTTCTCTCTCTCTACCCGAGCACACACCTTCACTCCTGCGGTTGTTGAACCATGCACACAACACCACTATACACACTCAGCCCTTCACTCATTTAGCCAACCCACTCTCTCTTTTCTTTTCTTTTTAGTTTCTGAATTTCCCACCCACTCTTTCTCTCTTTTCTTTTCAATTCAGATTTTCCCACACACACACAGGTAATGTGTACAGCACACTCAACCCCTAGTGTACTCATGACCTACAATAGCCTAGGTGTATATATGTGTGTACATATATATATATATATATATATGTATGTATATATATACATTTGCAAGTCATTGGGTTGGTGGGGTTTCCCTTTTTCCTTTTATTTTATTTTCTTATATATATATATATATTTATTTATTTATTATTATTATTATCATTGTTGTTGTTGTTGTTGTTGTTATTATTATTATTATTATTATTATTATTATTATTTTATCTTATTATAATTATTTATTTATTTATTTCAGTTTAATTTCTCATAACTTTTTATTTACTACGCAAAATTTCTAATACCAAGTTAGAAATCTTAATTTCCCGGTAAACGGGTCGGGGTGTTACATCCTCCCCTCCTTAGAAGAGTTTTGTCCTCAAAACTTAAGCTAACTAGGGGTGTGTTGTATATTTCTTACTATATTAATCCCATAGTAACTAAAAAATCAACGATTCAAAAATAGGGTCTCACCTCATGTCTTTTTGTTAGGGGCGGGACAATTGTTGATCAGCTGATAGACTCGTGCTTGTTCCATTCTTTTTGGGCAATCCTTTACTAGATGCCCTTGCTTGCCACATCCGAAACAAGCTCCTGTGTTCCATCGGCATTGGTCAGTCGCTGTGGCGACCTCCACATGGAGTGTTGTACCACAAGGTCGAATATGTAATGCCCCCGGTCTCGAAATTACCGGACTAAGGGGTCATCAGGACCCCGAATTATAAGATAGGTAGGTGATTGAGAATAATCATCCTAGCTAACTGAATAAGGCACAGTCCATTTCTTTATTATCTTGGTTTCTGCAAATCATTTTCCTTAATTTGATTCGGTCCGTTGACATACTTATACTTGTTCAAGTCCTGTAACGGAATTAAATGAAATAAATTATAATAAAATCTAACTGAATTAAAATATTCATCAACATTGTATAACAAGGTAAGGTTTAGAGCGGACTCTAACGGTCAATGTACAACATATACGTTATGTCAAAGAAGGGTACAAGCACCATTTACAATATAAAATGAATGAATACAACTATCTTAAACCAATGCTACTTAAGTCTCTATTCATCTTGTGCTGCTTTAGCAGTTGTCCTCTACATGTCCAGTACTTGCCATTCCCATAAATAGCATGGGTGAGCCATGTGGTACAACACTCCATGTGGTACTATAGCAGTAATAAGGTACACAATATACATCGAACATGAAGTACATCAACATATACAAACCTCACGAAGCACCTTCATTTCTTATTCAAATCAGTCAAAACAATGATATCCAATACAAACCGACGACACAACCAGTCAATAACGTATAATTACTTCACCATCATATAGACAACAAATATAATCCACAACATAACAAGGCCGAGTAATATCTACTATACTCATCAATACAGTCCATGCAATGCTATGATGCTTAATACAAAAACGTAAACGTGTATGATTTAAACTACAAATTCATATCCTAACTTCATCTCTCTCAATTCATAATGCAATCACCTAATGGCCCCTTGGAAAAGCCTGATGCTTCTTGGGGTACTAACCCAATGGCAATGCACCACCTCTCGTGCGGGTTTACAGTTCATAATAGATAAGAGACACAACCCCCGTCACAAAATAATCCTGGTCTTTAATCATAATCTCATCATCCATTATTCATTTGTCCCATTAATCCATCCACACCACTCACATGTGCTCAATCCATACTATAGAGGTCTGCAATATAATCCCCATTAATTGTCATGCAATGCAATAAATGATATCTCAATGTACAAGAACACACAATTATAACAGATTATTATAATAGTAAGCACCGGAATAATAATGACAATCTCATCATAACATCACATAAGATTCAAGCATCAGAATAGTAATGGTAGTCACATCATAAGCATCAATGACAAGCATGCAATACCAACTAATCATGATGTAATCCTAGTCCCAGTCATCTCCCGACTATAAAGAGTCGTTACTTATGTCTCTCACAACGTATATTAGAACCTCACCCTCTTCAGGTTCAACTATCTGGCTACTCTAACTCTAAATACTAAGGTTCTGTAATGATTCTTTAAGTTCTCTTAGGTTAATTAGGCATTGGCTAACACATTGAGTGTCCGTTGTCCTAGACAGATGTCAAAATTGTGTTCTCGGGCCTAAAAAATCCTAAACAAGCCCTATCATATTTTTTCTAAGTCATTGAACTGTCTTTTAAAACCATAAGGGTATTTTTATAATTTATTAAATAAGTTACGCGTCTACCGAGATGTCATCTCTCAAAACATGCCTTAGAATCGGATCCACACAAATCTCAAACCGCTTCGGTATGATCAAAATCCTCAATTCCATATAATCTTGTACCACTCTAGTACGCTCGGTAGCCTCATATCCATTCAAGCTCGTATCACTCTAATATTCTAATTTCTCAATGTCATAATATCCACTCAAATCTCACACCACTCAGTCATGCTCAATAGTATAAACAACAGGGAACATCAAGTCCACAACAACAGCCAATGAATGTAATACATGACATTCAATTCACAAGTAATCACGTAAGCCACAATGATCATATATATATATATATATATATATAGTATAACTGTAACCAATAATAAGCATCACGCTCATGGTATAATACCAAGCACGAGTCTAACATCATAATAGTCATGATGACAGTCATAGAAGGCTGATAAATAAATGACAAGAAATCTAATAATAATGACAGACATATCTTTCAACAGGTCAGGACTTCACCCTAGTCTCAATCATTGTCACACAATAAGGAAACACTACATATGTCATTCATAATGTGTCTCAGATACCTTACACACTCATTGTTCCATCCCCGGAACCAACTTAGTCTTTAACACTTAGGTATCTTATCAAGCCTTAAAGTTGTCTATGACTAATTTCACATTAGCCTACATATCGGTTATTCGTTTACCCAACCAGATATAAAAAACATGTTCCTAGCCCTCAAAAACCTTAAGGAGGCCTTATTGTATGGTCTCTAAGTCATTTGATTGTCCTTTAAACCCACAATGGCATTTTCATAATTTACCGGACAAGTTACGCGTCCACCGAGACACCGTCTCTCAAAATCAACCTTGGTATCGGATCTAGAAGGCCCAACAATCCTAAAGTCGTCCTCTTTATATTTTATTAACGCTTCTCGGTGTATATTCCATGCCTAGAGGCATTTTAGTAATTTCACATATTTATGTGGGACTACCCCGAGTCCTCATTTCATTAATCCGATGTCATATTTGAATTCCCGGCATCCAAAAATATTGAAAATGCCTCTTCTGGATCTTAATTCGACTTTCAATTGCTTAAAGTAAGTCTAAGCATATAATTGTCATTTTTTTAATTAATGTTGGACTATCACCGGGCCCCAATTTGTTCACTCTAATCATATATTTGAATTTCGGGCACCCAAAAACATTTGAATAGCCATTTTTGAATTTTAATTAGCCTTTAGATTACTCAATTTATCATTAAGGGCATTTTCATAATTTGTCATATTCATATGGGACTGCCTCGGGTCCCTGAATGTCCAAAAACCTTAAGAATGACCCCCATTTCATTTTAATTGCATTTAAATTTTAATATTTTAAGGAAATGGTATTTTCATAATTTTCTGCCCAGAACTGGTTCACTATTAAACCAGTTCTCTTCCAAAATCGGTTCAAAATAGAACTAGAACCCCTAAAACCAGTTTTCTTTTGACCGTGTAACCACACAGGCCCTTAGACCAATGACCTAATTGACCAACCCGAAGACTAGACCCGGTTGACCTTGACCCGACCCGAGTTTTACCATTTACCAGACCCGATTGACCGTTGACCGGGTCAACCGCTAGAATAATGTCTTCTTCTCCGGCGACGGCAAAGGAAATAATGATTTTTCCAGTGATTTCTTTATGTTTTTTGGATTTTTTTTACCCAAGGTTCCATTTATCAATTTATCTTTTCATTTAGCTCAAGGATTAGAGTTTTAAAAGCCTAAACACAGTCGGCTCCGGCGAAGCCCAACTTTTCAGCAAGGTGGTTTTTCTTCGCCTTTCTTGGCTGATTCGATCCCAACTTTTTCCCCAAAGCTTTTCTAGCATGTCTGTGGTTTCATATCTATATATTTTATGGTTTAAAAATGAAAGAATCACTCCCGGTAATAACTTTTCTAAATTTTCGGCCACCTCTAAACCCACTATTTTCCTCAGTTTTCTTCTTTTATTTCTTTCCTATACCATCGATTCATCATGCCACGTAACCCAAATATAGACTACCATCCTTCAACCATCCAAAAACAAAAAATAAAAAGGAACCTAATTGGGTTCTCTCTCACTCCACAGAGGTTATACACACACACATTTACAGATACAATCGCATTTACAAGCATGCAACAGCCTCTAATAATCCACAACAAAAGTCCATAAAACTGTTAAAAGTCACTACCTCTCATCCGAGCTTCCATGGTTAAAGAGAAAAAGTAGGGAGAGAGAAGTTCCAAGCTCTTTAATGGCTGCTCATTTGCGGTTCTAGTTAAGTTAAGCCCCTTTTCTTTTCCTTTTCTTCTTCTTTTTCTTTTTCCTTCTTCTCTTCTGTTCAGTGATTCACAAAGTATGTGTGTCACACACACACACACAAAAACACAAACACAAACACACACTAGTATGCACATTGTGTATCACTGTTTCTGTCTCTCTCTCTATTCAGTTCTCTCTCTTGGGTCCTCACCTCACACACAGTACAATCACACTTTCTCTCTTCTCATTCTTTGAACCCACACACAAACACACATGAATACACACACTCTTCTATATGCATTCAGTTAGAGAGAGAAAGTCTGAAAGATAGGAAGAGAGAGAGAGAGAGAGAGAGAGAAAGAGAGAAGTATTTTCATGTGAGAGGGAGAGAATCAGAAAGATGAGAGGGAAAAGGGAGGAGAGAGAAAATGAGTTAGTGGGGTTGTGTCATATCATGACACATCAAGTGTCAATTTTGTCTCCTTACAATACACCCTCACACACACAATCACTGTCTACCCAACCACATGCCAACAAGTTTCCACCTTCTAGAAGATCCCATTAGCTTCCTTGAGAAGCTTTGCATGCATTCACATGTGCCACGTGGCCAGTTGGCCAACTACGCGTGCATACTTGCCCGAATTGAAATTGTCTCAGAATCGTACCAAAATTGGTATACTAGCTAATTTCGGTGCTCTAATTCCAAATATGCAGTCTGTTCTCCAAATTCCTCCATTTAGATTTTCATATTTATCTATGTATTGTAAATGACTATGTAGCCCAGAAGCTCACACCAGTCTCGAATAAATCACCAAAATTATTTTTTTGGCCTCATTATGTCATATTGATGACTTATCGACTCATTTTATAATTTATCTAACTCATCTTTGATTTATCTCATGTTTGTCCTAGCTTATGCTGGCAATTTACCGAATTGTCCCTTTAATAGTTTTCGGGTCTTTATAATCTCCACCCTTTATAAAAATTTCATCCTCAAAATTCATTGATCTAAAGAGGACATTATTAAATCACCATTTGATAATTTCTAGGGTTGCTACAATCTCCCTGCCTTATAAGAATTTCGTCCACGAAATTCAAGCTATCTCTTGTTATACACCAATCTGTGAGAGAATCCAAAATTCCCTACACTAAGTAATACCATCCAATGCTATACCTCAAGTTACTTTTCTCATTTCCATCACAAATTGATCTTGAGCATAATTGGGTTAAACCACTAACTCAACTAAACAATAAGAAAACTAACAAGGTCTATCACATACAGTCTCTAAGGTAATGGCTCACTCTGTCACTCAATACTCCCCCGTGAGTGAATACTATCCAAAAGTAATACATCTCTTGAAAAGAGAGTTTAACACAATAATATCTCTAAGTCTCAAATATGGAGTATACAAAGCATCCACTGCTCCAGTCCAAACACAAGAATCTCAACAAATATTGTTTTCTTATTTAGCATTTTACAGTTTTATATGTCTTTTACTTAGCAATTTACAGCCTTACCGACATCTCTTTCATTTAATGCTTCCTAATTCTTGATTATATTTTCATTATCTTTCCACTATCATAACTAGGTGATAACCCTTCATGGATTACAGCTCTTTTTGTTACTGGCTGATGGGGTGCCATCCATCAACTGTAACGTAAGACCTGAGACCAATCTGGTCTGTATAGTATATCATAGTTATAGTACTATAATCCATGAATATCGGATACTAACCTCGCACATATATTTAGTGAATCACCAAGTAACAAGTAATAACTGATAGATACCAACCAAATAAGCGCATAAGCGCAGAATCCATCCCAATGACATATATATAGATCTATGAGTACACGGTCTACCATATAGATAACTAGGCACATGGTCTATTTCATAGAGAGCTAGGCATACGATCTATCCCATAAAATATACAGTCTACCTAGTAACCACAAGCATCTAGTCTCACTCAATCAACATATCAATCAGATCACACACTCCCAATCAATCAGGAGATCAAGTACAGTGCATAACCACACACATCGATGCATCAAGCACACAAATAACATGTAACCCAAACTAGCCCAAATGAACCGAGGTAACCTCTTCTACTATCCCTAGGTATTAGAAACCGAAAGCTCTGATACCATTTTGTCACGCCCCTGACTCGTAGGGTCGGACTAAGGGGTCATTGGGCCCCGATAAGGTGGGTAATAGGACTAACTATCCTAGTCAAGTACTTAAAATATAGGCCATTTTTTTTAAAATGATTTCCTTTAATTATTTTCGGTTCGGTTTCCTTATTAGATTTATTCAAGTCCGGTAATGGGCTTAAATGAAAGTGATTATAATAAAATGGTCCCCACTAATCATTCAAAACAAAGTATAATATGGTAATTTCCAGAACTAATTCTAACAGTCTTTATATACATAACATATATAACAATAGTCTAAAGGGTACAGACACACTTATTAAACGTAAATAAATAAGTACATGAATGTAACTAAGTACTACAGTAACTTCAGTCCATTCTATATTACTCCTGCAGTGATCTTCCATCAAGTCAATACCTGTCATTATCATGAACAACAGAGGTGAGCCATAACGCTCAGTAGGGTTTCCCAAAACATACAAGCAAGCAGCGTGCAAAAACTAATACATGTCTGACTAGGACAATTCCTAATGTCTTGTCACGCCCTGGCCCTAGATGGATCGGACTAAGAGGTTATTGGACCCCGATAAGGTAGGTAATAGGACTAACCATCCTAGTTATGTACATAAAATACTAGGTCATTTTTTTTAAATTGATTTAATTTCTTTAATTAGTTTTCCTTTAATTAGTTTCGATTCGGTTCCCTTATTAGACTTGTTCAAGTCCCATAACGGGTTTTAATGAATTAGATTACAATCACAATGTAACTATGTCAAGTATCCATCAACTGCATCAAATAAGGTATATCCAGAGTTGACTCTACAATGCTTATATATATGATATATATACATGAATAGTTTGGAGGGTACAAACTCCCTCGATAAATTAATGAATAAATACAAAAAAGTAACTAAACAATACAATGACTTTAGTCTATCTCTCATTTCTTCCCATCAGTCGCCCATCAAGTCAATACTTGTCATTCTCATGAACAGTAAGGGTGAGCCATAATGCTCAGTAGGGTTTCCCAAAACAGCACAAGCAAGCAGTATGCAAAAACTAATGTAATTTTGAAAACACACCCCATAGTTCAGTATGCATCATAAGTACACCACATCATCATATTTCAAACACAGGCACAAACATATGTATCAAAAAGGCATCACACCACTACATGTGGTTTGACAATAACAATTAGGTACTCGACATATGGAGGGTCAGACACATGACATAAATATAACATATAATTCCACGAAGCACCTCAATTTCCTATTTTAATGCCACAAGAACAATGTATATAAACATGTAATCAATCACAAGACCTGAGTACAAACTTAGCAACTCCACGAAATACCTTCATTTCCTGTTCCAAACCACAAGAACTATGTATACATGAACCGCTAAACAATCATTCATAAGTGCCACAGTATCACAGACTGGCAGTATACAATCTATCAATTATTATAATGAAGTATCACAGATAAGTCATGAGAAATAACCTCGAGTGAATCAATCTACAGCAAAAAGGGATAAATTCTAATTCATCTCATTCCATTTTCTCAATAATCTCATTCCCATGAGTATTCACCAAATTTGGCTCCCGGTAAGCCTATGTGCTTCACGGGCTACTAACCCGATGGAAACAAACGACCACCTGTGTGGGTTTACAGTTCACAAGCCGAGGGGCGGCACCATCCTTATCATAAATAGAACCCCGGGTAAAGCGCAATCTCACTATGCTTAATAGCACACAAAAGATGTGACTAATTCTCATCCCAAGTATTTTTCTCATATATGTTCTTTTCTACAATTCCAATATCTCAATCCACACCACAAACAGTGCTCATCAACATCAATATCCTCTCAAATCTCACATCGATCAGGTATAGTCAACAATATGCATATCAATATCATTCACATCCAAAACCATAAGAGAGGATATATGATTTAACGAATAGATACGGGAGTAACAATAGTCATATATATCCATGACAAAAATAGAAATCATGATAAACATCAACATAGCAATCACATGTATCTGGTACCATCATGCAATTATCCAACATCATCACATTCAATATAACATTCACATCATACTGATAATGTAATGGCAAGGTATTAAATGATACAGATAAACATATCATGTGAATAACATAACAAGTATACACATCAAGACATTGCCTTAGTCCTAATCCCCACTCTACTACAAAAAGACACTACCTGTGTCTTTCATAATGTTTGTCAATTGTCTTACGTATTTCCTATTTTATTCTCAGGGACCACCTTGGCCCATAGCACTAAGTTATCGTATCAAGTCTTACCGTTCTCTATGGCCAATTACTCTTTAGCTTACATCTCAGGTACCCATTTATCCAAACGAATATCAAAAATGTGTTCCCATGTATCAAAAATCCTAAGGAAGCCCTATCATATTGTTTCTAAGTCATTTGACTATCTTTTAAGCCCATAAGGGCATTTTCGTAATTTATCAAACAAGTTATGCATTTACCGAGATGTCGTCTCTCAAAATCAACTTTAAAATCAGATCTAAAAGGTCCTACAATCCTAAAGGTGTTTTTTTATATATTTTATTAATGTTTCTCCGTATTTGTTCCGTGCTTAATGATATTTTAGTAATTTCACTTTTTTATGTGGGACCACCCTGAGTCCCTATTTCATTATTCTGTTATCATATTTGAGTCCTTGGTATCCAAAAACATTAAAAACACCTCTTCCGGATCTTAATTCGATTTTCGAATGCTTAATATAAGTCTAGGGATATAATCGTCATTTTCTCATTTTATGTGGGACTATAATTGGGTCCCAATTTGTTCAGTTAAATCATATCTTTGAGTGTCGGGCATCCAACAACTTTGGAATAGCCTTTTCTAAATTTTAATTAGCCTTTAAGTTTCTTAAAATATCATTAGGGATATTTTCGTAATTTATCGTATTCATGTGGGACCAACCCAAGTTCCCGAATGTCCAAACCGACTTCGCTATTGAGTTTGGAATGCCCAAAAACTTTAAGAATGACCCTCTTTCATTTTAATTGGCTTTAATTTCAATTTTATGAATAAGTGGGCCTTTTAGTAATTTTCCCTAAATTGTCCACCCATTTGTAATTAACTAAATCAATTTAGCCCCTTTATAATTTTCTTAAATTCAATTTCTAATCCCTGTCACCAAACAGGTAAATTTTAACTGTAATTCCAATTTCTGGAATAGGGCTGCCCCTATTAAAATTCACCAGCCCAAACAACGGATGACACAACCTTGTGCCCAAATACCCCGATTCAGGATCTAGCAGCCAAACAACCCTTAAGCCCAACTGCTAAATGGGTCGGCCCAAAACCCGCCCCGAATACTTGTTGGCTAGACTTGTTGACCTTTGACCCGACCCATTTGATAGTTGACCGGTCAACTCACCAAGTTAACCATCGACAGCCAACTTCCAATCGTCTTCTCCAATGGGTTCGTTGAAAATTGTAGTTTTTTTGTGAATTTTTTTCCAACCTATTCTCTTAATGTTTTTTACCCTCTTTCTTTCTAAACTATTTTAAACATCTTCCCCAACATCTTTAATGAGTTTTCATGGATCAAATATAGGTTTTCGGAAAAACTTGATTTTTTGGTGAAGGGGTTGTAACTCCTCAATTATCCACTCCCGACCACCATCCTTCACCCAGTTTCCTTCCTTCCTCTTTTTAGAACATAAAAAAATCCACAAAACACAACAAAGCCCGTCAAAATGTCCTTCACAGTTAAGACCCATAATGGGTCTGTCACGGTCACACATAGTGAAACACACACCATTGTGTTCACACACATTCATGCACCCAATCACACTTCCAAGCATGCAAGGATCTCAGATACTTAAATAGAATCTTAGAAGGGTGAAAGATCCCTACCTCAAGCTTGCAGCTCTAGAGAAAGAAAATCCAATAGAGAGAAAGCTTGGAGAGGCCATTCATGGCTGCCACTACCGTTGTTCCAGCCATCGAACCCCTCTGTTCCCTTTTTTATTTTTCTTCTTTTCTTTCTTTCTTTCTTTGCTTATTCTTCCTTTCTTTGCCTCTGGTTCAGTTTCTCATGGTGTGTCACACACACACACACACATATATATATATAAACATATTGTCTTTCACGCACACACATTGTTTTACATAATCACAGACTCTCACTATTGTTGTCTCTCTCTCAAATACACACACAAAATACATAGCACACACACCATTGTCACACATTTACACTATGTCTAACACATACACTCACACTCTCACAGATCTGGCCATGGGGGCTTCTAGAGATAGAGAGAGAGAGAGAGAGAGTGTGTGTGTGTGTGTATGTGTGTGTGAGTCTGAATGAGAGAGAGTTACGTGGGGAATAGGGGAAAGAATTCAGAAATGAGGGAATAGAGGAGAAAGAAAGAAAATGTTATGGAAGTGATGTGTCTCATCACTCCATCCATGTCTCCCTACCATGCACCCTCACACACATTAGCACTTCTCTTTCCACCAACACAATGTTGACACATGTCCCTCTCTCAAATATCTTGTTAGCTTCTCATGGAAGCCTTGCACAATTCCCAAAGCGCCACATAGCCAGTTAGTTGATTGCTCGCGCACACGCGCCCGAATTGAAACTATCTTGGAATTGTACCAAACTTGGTACAACTAGCTAATTTTGGCGCTCTAATTCCAAATATATAATCCGTTTCTCAAAATTCTATCATTTGAATTTTCATGTTTACCTACATCCTGTAAATGACTGTGTAGTCCCGTGACTTGCACCAGTCCCGAACAAAAATCTCATTGCTCAACATCATAATATCCATTCAAATTTCACATCACTCATGCATGCTCAATATCATCGTAACTATTCAAATCTCACACCACTCAAGCATACTCAATAGTATAAACAACAGGGAACATCAAGTCCACAACAATAGCCAATGAATGTAATACAGGACATTCAATTCATAAGTAATCACGCAAGCCACAATGATCATATATATGTATACATAGCAGAATTATAACCAATAATAGGCATCACGCTCATAGTATAATACCAAGCACGAGTCTAACATCATAATAGTCATGATGACAATCATAGAAGGCTAATAAATAAATGACAAGACATCTAATAATAATGATAGACATATTTTTTAATAGGTCAGGACTTCACCCTTGTTTCAATCATTGTCACACTACAAGGAGACACTACATGTGTCGTTCATAATGTGTCTTAGATACCTTACACACTCATTGTTCCATCCCCAAGACCACCATAGTCCTTAATACTTAGGTATCTTATCAAGCTTTAAAGTTATCTATAACTAATTTCATATTAGCCTACAAATCGATTATCCGTTTACCTAACTAGATATCAAAAATGCGTTCCTAGGCCTCAAAAACCCTAAGGATGCCTTATTGTATAGTTTCTAAGTCATTTGATTATCTTTTAAACCCATAAGGGCATTTTAGTAATTTACCAGACAAGTTACGCATCCACAGAGACAACGTCTCCTAAAACTGACCTTGGAATCGGATTTAGAAGACCCAACAATCCTAAAGATGTCCTTTTTATATTTTATTAACATTTTTCGGTGTCTATTCTATGCCTAGAAGCATTTTAGTAATTTCACATTTTCATGTGAGACTATCTTGAGTCCTCATTTCATTAATCCGATGTCATATTTGAATTCCTGGCATCCAAAAATATTAAAAATGCCTCTTTTGAATCTTAATTCGGCTTTTAATTGCTTAATGTAAGTCGAGGGGTATAATTTTCATTTTCTCTATTTAGGTAGGACCATCACCGGGCCCCAATTTGTTAACTCTAATCATATATTTGAGTTTCGGGCACCCAAAAATATTTAAATAACCTTTTTCTAGATTTAATTAGTCTTTAGATTACTCAATTTATGATTAGGGGCATTTTCATAATTTTTCATATTCATATGAGATCGCCCCAGGTCTCCGAATGTCCAAACTGAGCCTGTCATTGAGTTCGGAATGCCAAAAAATATTACGATTGACCCCTCTTTCATTTTAATTTCATTTTAATTTTAATATTTTAAGAAAAGGGTATTTTCATAATTTTTTGCCCAGAATTGGTTTATTGTTGAACCAGTTCTCTACTATAACCGGTTCAGAATAAAACAAGAACCCCAAGAACCAGTTTTTCTTTGACCGTGTAACCAAACAAGCCCTTTGGCTAATGACCTAATTGACCAACCCGAAGAGTCGTTGACCAGACCTAGTTAACCTTGACCCGACCCGAGTTTGATCGTTGAGCAGACCCAATTGACCATTGACCGGGTCAACCCGTCGGAATAGTGCCTCCTTCTCCGGTGATAGTGCCAAAAACAATGATTTTTCTGGTGATTTCTTTACGATTTCTGGATTTTTTTTTTACCCAAGGTTCCATTTATCAATTTACCTTTTCATTTAGCTCAAGGATTATAGTTTTAGAAGCCTAAACATAGTCAGCTCCGGCGAAGCCCGACTTTCCGACGAGGTGGTTTTTCTTCTCGTTTCTTGGCTGATTCAATCCCAATTTTTCATCCAAAGGTTTTATAGCATGTCTGTGGTTTCATATCTATACATTTTATAGTTTAAAAACGCATGAATCACTCCCGGTGGTGACTTCTCTAAATTTTCAACCACCTCTAAACCCACTATTTTCCTCAGTTTTCTTCGTTTATTTCTTTCCTATATCATCGACTCATCATGTCACATAACCCAAATATAGACTTCCATCCAAAAATAGAAAATAAAAAGGAACTCAGTTAGGTTCTCTCTCACTGCACAAGGGTTATACACACATACATTTATAGATACAAAAGCACTTACAAGCATGCAACAACCTCTAATAATCCACAACAAAAGTCCATAAAATTGTTAAAAGTCCCTACCTATCATCCGAGCTTCCATGGTTAAAGAGAGAAAGTAGGGAGAGAGAGGTTCCCAGCTCTTCAATGGCCACCCATTTGCGGTTCCAGTTTAGTTAAGCCGTTTTTTCTTTCTTCCTTCTTCTCTTTTCTTCTTCTCTTCTGTTCAGTGATTCACACAGTGACACACACACACACAAACACACATTGGTACGCACATTGTGTATCACTGTTTCTGTCTCTCTCTGTTTGGTTCTCTCTATTGGCTCCTCACCTCACACATAGCACACTCACACTTTCTCTCTTCTCCTTCTTTGAACACACACACAAACACACATGGATACACACACTCCTCTATATGCATTCGGTTAGAGGGAGAAAGTTTGAAAGATAGAGAGAGAGAGAGGGGGGGGATTTGCATGTGGATGGAGAGAATGAGAAAGATGAGAGGAGAGAGAAAATGAGTTGGGAGGGTTATGTCACATCATGACACGTCAAGTGTCAAAGTTGTCTCCTTATAATACAACCTCACACACATAATCATTCTCTACCACCACCACATGCTGACATGTGTCCACCTTTTAGAAGATCCCATTAGCTTCTTGGAGAAGCTTTGCATGTATTCCTGTGTGCCACGTGACTAGTTGACCAACTGCGAGTGTACACGTGCCCGAATTGAAATTGTCTCAAAATCACACCAAAATTTGTATACTAGCTAATTTCGAGGCTCTGATTTCAAATATGTAGTCTGTTTTTCTGAATTTCTCCATATGAGTTTTCATATTTATCTACGTCTTGTAATTGACTGTGTAGCCCCAAGGCTCACACTAGTCTCGAATAAATCACCAAAATTATTTTTTTGGCCTCATTATGTCATATTGATGACTTATCGACTCATTTTACAATTTATCTGACTCATTTTTGATTTATCTCTAGTCTGTCCTTAGCCTATGCTAGCAATTTACCGAATTGCCCTTTGATAGTTTTTCGGGTCCTTATACAACAACCAACCAAAACCAACACAAGTAATCTGAGGTCTATCCTATCCCACTATCCTAGGTATTCGAAACCTAAAGCTCTGATACCATTCTGTAACGCGTCGATCCTAGAATTACTAGACTAAGGGTCATCGGGACCCTGAACTATAAGATAGGCAAGTGATTGAGACTAATCATCCTAGCCAACGAAATAAGGCACAGTCCATTTCTTTATTAGCTTGTTTTCTTCAAATCATTTTCTTTAATTTGATTCGGTTCGTTGACATGCTTATACTTATTCAAGTTCAGTGACGGGATTAAATGAAATAGATTATAATAAAGTGTAACCGAACTAAAATATTCATCAGCAGTGTATAACATGGTGAAGTTCAGAAATGACTTTAACGGTCAATATACAACTGATATGTCATGTCAAAGAAGGGTACATGCACCCTTTTATAATATACAATAAATGAATATAACTATCTGAAACCAATGTTACTTAAGTCTCTGTCCACGTCATGCTACTCCAATAGCTATCCTCTACAAGTCCAATACTTGTCATTCCCATGAACATCAAGGGTGAGCCATAACGCTCAGTAGGGTTTCCCAAACAGACAAGCAAACAGCATGTAAAAACTAATGCAAGTCTAATAAGGACAATCTCTAAAGTCTAATATGCAATCCCAAGCACGCAATGATCATATTAACTAGATCACAATTATAGAAATGACAATCAAGATAATAAGACACCACTCTGTGTGGTACAACAAGAGTAATAAGGTACATAATATATATCGAACATGAAGTATATCAACATATAAAAACCTCACGAAACACCTCTATTTCTTGTTCAAATCAGTAAAAACAATGATA
Source organism: Nyssa sinensis (assembly GCA_008638375.1). NCBI lineage: Eukaryota > Viridiplantae > Streptophyta > Magnoliopsida > Cornales > Nyssaceae > Nyssa > Nyssa sinensis. Next base: position 48,359,091 of record CM018031.1, read on the forward strand.
TCAAATACAAATCGATGACACAACCAGTCAATTACATATAATCACTTCACCATCATATAGACAACAAATATAATCTACAACATAACAAGCCCGAGTAATATCTACTATACTTATCAATATAGTACATGCAATGCCATGATGCTCAATACAAAAAGGAGAACGTGTATGATTTAAACAACAAATCCAAATCCCAACTTCATCTTTCTTAATTCATAATTCAATCACCTAATAGCCCCTGGAAAAGCCTGATGGTTTTTGGGCTACTAACCCAATAGCAATGCACCACCACCCGCGCGGGTTTACGGTTCGTAACCAAAGGGAGACACAATCCCCGTCACAAAATAATCCTAGTTTCTAATCATGATCTCATCATAAAATATTCATCTCTCCCATCAATCCATCCATACCACTCAAGTGTGCTCCATCCATACCATAGAGGTCTGCGATATAATCCCTATCAGCTACCATGCAATGCAATGCATGAATCTCAATGTACAAAAATACACAATTATAACATATTATAATGATAGTAAGTACTGGAATAATAATGACAATCTCATCATAACATCACATAAGATTCAAACATCAGAATAGTAATGATAGTCACATCATAAGAATCAATAACAAACATGTAATACCAACCAATCATGATGTAATCCTAGTTCCGATCATCACCCGACTATAGGGAGATGTTACTTGTGTCTATCACAACGTATATTAAAACTTCACACTCTCTAGGTTCAACTATCATGATACTCTAACTCGTAATACTAAGATTCTGTAATGATTCTTTAAGTTCTCTTGGATTAATTATGCATTGGCTTACACACCAAATGTCTGTTATCCCATACAAATGTCAAGACTATGTTCCTGGGCCTCAAAAACCCTAAAGAAGCCATATCGTATTGTTTCTAAGTCATTTAACAGTCTTTTAAACCCATAAGGACATTTTTATAATTTATCAAATAAGTTACGCATCTACAGGAGATGTCATCTCTCAAAACTGGCCTTGGAATCGGATCTAAAAGGCCCAACAATCTTAAATATGTCCTCTTTATATTTTATCAATGCTTTTAGGAAATTGTTCCATGTCTAGGGCCATTTTAGTAATTTTATATTTTCATGTAGGACTACCACAAGTCCCTTGTTTTATTATTCTAATATCATATTTGAGTCTCTGGCATCCAAAAATATTGAGAATGCCTCTTCTAGATCGTAATTCGGCTTTCAATTGTATAATATAAGTTTAGGGGTAAAATTTTCATTTTTTCACTTTATGTGGGACCATTACGGGGTCCCAATTTGTTTACATTTGATTATATACTTGAATCCCGAGCACCCAACAACTTTGGAATAGCCCATTTTGAATTTTAATTAACCTTTAAGTTGCTTAAACTATAATTAGGAGTATTTTTATAATTTTCCGTGTTCATGTGGGACCGACCCAAGTCCTCGAATATCTAAACCAACTTCGCCAATGAGTCTGGAATGCCTAACAAACTTAAGAATGGCCCATCTTCCATTTTAATTGGCTTTATTTTTAATTTTATGAACAAGTGAGCCTTTCTGTAATTTCTTAAAAATTTGTTCACTAATTTGTAATTATCTCAAACAAGTCATCCTCTTTTTAATTTCTTCTAAATTAATTTTCAATCCATGTTTCCAAAGCGGCCTTAATCAATTTCAATCTCAAATTTTGGAATAGGGATTACCCTATTCAAGTTCTAATCAATTTTGGATTTTGAATTCAAGCATAGCCAAATAGTCCCTTAAACCCAACTAACCACAGGCCAAACCCTAACCTAAGACCCGACCTGGTCCATGAACTGAGACCCGATTTGACTGACTCGGGTCAATGTTTGACCATTGACCGGTCAATGTTGACTCGCTGTCGACCGACCTCTGGTCGTCTTCTCCCACAGGATTCGCCAGAAACTAAAAATTTTGTTTTGATTTTTCTCTCCTATGTTCTTGCACTGTTTTGAAGCCCCTTTCACCGTGAATCTTTTTAAAACTGTTTAAACATATTTCTTAGTGATTCTTGAGGATCAAAAAACCAAGAAATAAGGGTTTCCAATGAAACCCGAATTTCTGACAAGAAAACACAATTATTGTTTTCTCCCACTTCTGACTGCCATTTTTGGTCTCATTTGTTCCATTCAATTTTTGGAACTCTCACGACCTGCCCCAACATCCATAACTCCCCAAATCTCTTTTTCTTCCCAACCCAAATTCACCCATATAGGTATGTAAATACACATATACTCAAGCATGCCCCTATTAATTGCAGCCTCTGAAACTAAATAAGAAGTCTCAAGAGTCCCTACCTGTTGTTGCTGCATCTAGAGAGAGAGAAAGCTTCACTAAGCTTTCATGGCTGCTGACCTTTTGGTCCAGCCCTTCTGCTTCTTTCTTTCCATCATTTTCCTTTTCTTCCTTTCCTCTTTTTCTTTCTTGATTCTCTTTCTTTTCTTTTCTTTTCTGTTTTTTCTTCTTTCTTTTTCTTTTTCTCTTCTTTAGTTTTGGCTTGGTCACTGTGTGTTCACCACACACACAAACACACATTATCCTTCACACACACTACGCCTTTAAACCCACACTCCCCATGGTTGTTTCACAACCCTTCAACACATACAATAGACACACAGTCCCTTCTCACATACACACACTCAACTAGAGAGAGAGACGGAAAGAGGGTTTGCCGAATATGGGAGGAAAAAGAGGGAAAAAGGGGGAGAGAGAAAAGGGTAGGTGGTTTTTCTTGTCACTTCCATCACATGCATACACACCACTTTATCCCCTTCCTATACACCTCACCTACACACAATCCTCTCTAACCTTGGATTCCTTGAGAACCAACCAAAAGAAGACACTTGACATTGTCTAGAAAATCCCAACCAAGCTTCTTGAGGAAGGTTTACACATCTCTCAATGAGCTACGTGGCTAGTTGGCCAAATGTGCACGCACATGCGCCCAAATCCAAACTGTCTCGGAATTACGCCAAATTTGGCACCCTAGCTAATTCTAACACTCTGATTCCAAATATGTTATCCGTTTCTCAAAATTCAATCATTTGTATTTCCATACTTATCTATGTTTTGTAAATGACTGTGTAGGCCCGTGACTCCTACTAGTCCCGAATAAATTATTAGAACCTCAATTTTGTCTTACAATGCCACGCTAATGTTTTAACAATCGATTTCATAATTATTCTATTACATTATTGATGAATTGACTATCTGACCTTACTTAGAGCTGGCAATCTACCAAATTGCCCTTTATGATTTTCAGAATCCTTACAACCTCTACCCCTTACGAGAATTTTGTCCTCGAAATTCAAGCCACATCAACCATTCACAATCTCTATCTATTGAGAGAATAAAAATTCTATCTTCCAATAAGATCACCCTACACTTGTCTCGTGACTACATCACCCTATCTCTATCACAAATTGAGTCTGAGCATACTAAGGTTAAACTACTAACCCAATCTAATTGACTAGAAGATCGATAAGGTCTATCGTACGTAATCTCCAATGAAGTAGTCAACTCTAATATACAAGATACAATCTTAATCGATCATGGTTCACAACATCGCACCTCTCGACAAGAGAGTTCAACGCAAGAATAGTTCTAAAGTCTCAAGCATAGACTACACTGAGCAACCACTGCTCTGTCCCAAACATAGGTTAGTCAACAAGAAGTTTTATTCCTTACTTAATATCTTACAATCTTATGTGTCTTTTACTTTATGATTTTTAGCCTGCCTAGCATCTTTTCATTCAATACTTCACATTTCTTTATTAACTTCTCACTTTCATAGCTAGGTGATAACCCCTCATGGATCATAGTTCCTTTTGTTACTAGGTGATGGGGCGCCATCATAACTTGTAATGCAAAACCTGAGACAAATCTTGTCTGTATAATATATCTTAGTACAAATAATGTAACCTATGAATACTTGGGTACTAACCTAGCATACACATAGAATCAATCAATCAATAGGTAATAGCTAATGCATAACCCACCACATAAGCACATCGTCATTGAATTTATCCCAAGAATATACATACATATATAAGTACGAAGTATATCATATCGACAGAAGATATAAATCTCTACCATATAAATAATCAGGCACACAACCTATCCTATAAGACATACGATTTTTCATATGGACATAAGAACATACAATTCTAGCCAATCAATTAATCAAGCATAGTACACAACTGTAAGTACCAAATGCAATAAGCACACACAACAACCAACCAAAACCAACCCAAGCAATTCGAGGTCAAACCTCTCCTACTGTCCTTGGTATTCAAAACCTAAAGCTCTGATACCATTCTATAACGCCCCACTCCCAGAATTACCGGACTAAGAGGTCATCAGGACCCTAAACTATAAGATAGACATGTGATTGACACTAATTATCCTAGCCAACTGAATACGGCACAGTCCATTTATTTATTAGCTTATTTTCTTTAAATCATTTTCCTTAATTTGATTTAGTTTGTTGACATGCTTACACTTGTTCAAGTCCCATAACGGGATTAAATGAAATAGATTATAATAAAGTGTAACTGAACTAAAATATTCATCAACAGTGTATAACAAAGTGAAGTTCAAAACTGACTCTAACAATCAATATACAACATATACATTATGTCAAAGAATGGTACATGCACCCTTTACAATATACAATGAATGAATACAACTTTCTGAAACTAATGCTACAAGTCTCTGTCAACCTCGTGTTATTCCAATAGTTGTCCTCTACAAGTCTAGTACCTATCATTCCCATGAATAGCAGGGGTGAGCCATAACGCTCAATATGGTTTTCCAAAACACATAAGCAAGGAGCGTGCAAAAATTAATGCAAGTCTGACGAGGACAATCTCTAATGTCCAATATACAATCCCAAGCACACAACAATCATATTAACCATATCACAATTATAGACAAGACAATTAAGAGAATAAGACACTACTCTGTGTGGTACAACAACAGTAATAAGGTACACAATATACATCAAATATGAAGTATATCTACATATCAAACCTTACGAAGCACCTCCATTTTCTGTTCAAATCAATAAGAATAATGATATCCAATACAAATGGATGACACAACCAGTCAATAACATATAATCACTTCACCATCTTATAGATAACAAATATAATCCACAATATAACAAGCCTGAGCAATATCTACTATACTCATCAATACAATCCATGCAATGCCATGATTCTCAATACAAGAAGGTAAATGTGTATGATTTAAACTGCAAATCCAAATCCCAAATTCATCTCTCTCAATTCATAATTCAATCACCTAATGGCTCCCCACAAAAATCTGATGCTTCTCGAGGTACTAACCCGATGTGTCACGACCCGAAACCCACCCTGTGTGGATCTCGCATCGCTACCGCCACCCTCAGGCCCGGGGACCTTTGGGCGAAGGCTCACATAAGCAGCGGTATCGAATAGATGTGCGACACATGATTGCGGAAGCGTGAAAAACTTTTTTCTTTTCTTTTCTTATTTTTAAATTATGCACATCCGTCCGGTACTGCCGCTCTTTGCATAGCATACATGATTTAACATTCAGAGTATAACTAAAAGCTAAAGACTTCATAAATACAATACATGTTCAGTTGCCCCGTGGGGCTTATACATAACAGTGTACCGATCTTCTAGTACAAAATGTACTAATAATGTTCATAAGTTTCCTAAAGAAACTACTGAACATGTCTTCCCAAAAATGGCAGATTCTTCATCATCGTCTTCTAATCCAAACTGCCCTTAATCACCTAAAAGAGGGATCCGAACAAAGTCCGGGTAAGCTAATCTAAGCTTGTGAGTAATTCCAGTATTCGTCAGTGGGGTTTTCAATTAGCAGTGGTTTTTAGTACATAAGAGTTTGTAAAACATTCACTGCCAATTGCTCGTATACTTGAACATAGAACATATGCATTTCTTAAAACAGATAGCTTTGAAACATTTAAAGTATTCAAGCTAAATTCGTACTTCATCAAATAGAGTATATAACTCGAAACATATGTATTTCATAAAACAGATAGCTTTGAAACATTTAAAGTATTCAAGCTATACTTATACTTATGAACTTCAAAACATATAACATAACATGTATTTCTTAAATAGGGTATATAAAACACAAAACATATGCATATTGAAAATGAGGGTAAAACTTGCTTCTATTTTCAAATTCATTTGTCATCTTATCACTTCCATTAGTGGAATCCGTTTTGAACCTGTAATACCCCGACCCGAGTTAGCTGGTATTCGACCCGAAGTAGTCAGTACCCGACCCGGGTGAACCGAATCATAACGCATAATCCCGAGCTGTACCAAAATTTGACTGCGTAAGTAAAAAAAAAAAATTGACGCTCAATTTAATAACCAACATTGCATGGGTGTAAATGGCAGACAGCCACAAGTAACTAGGTGCCGCCGCACTGGAAACTCGGTTATGGAAAAACGTGCAAGTACGTGTATACAAGTTTAAATTTGTAAATAATAACTATTAATATATATATATTTATAGAGAGATATATATATATATGTGTATATACGGTTAGTATAAATATACATATATATATATCATATATGTAAAGAAACCATGTACTAACAGCACATGGTTTGTGAAAGGAAGCTGACAAGTGGAAGATGAGGTGTTAGTGCTGGCAGGAGAAAACTCAGAAAGCAACAAGTGTTAGTGATGTGTTGAGTTTGCATGGACGGGTGGCATTGTCTTTAATCCAAGTCAGTGGAATTGGTAAGAAATAATAGAGATAGAGAGAGAGAGAGAGAGAGAGAGAGAGAAGGTTAGAAAGAGAGAAAGAAAAAGGAAGAAGCAGGAAATTTAGGAAGAGAAAGAAAGAAGCAGTTTGGAGAAACCGAGAGTTGGAGGAGGAAGAAGCAGCAACCAAATAGGTATTAATCCATGTTAGTTTGTTAAACTTCTCTCTTAAAATTTATCATGAATGCATGCTAAAAATAAGCAACCGAAGCATGAAGAAAAATCAAGAAACTCAAACTAGGTGCACGGTTAACAATGGTAGATTTTTGTATGTCGAATTAATCTTAATTTTAAGACTGGAAATGAGTAGGAAACATCTTCAGGAGTCCAACGCAACTTGAATCAGTTAAAATGGTCTCGGAATGACCAAGTTTGGTCAAATTATTTGTCACCGGTGCATGGCCGGAATAGCTAACCGGGTATTGAAAACTGTATATTGTAGTGGTATAAAACAGGTCTAAACTGAATGACTAAAGATTTAGGATCATTTGATATGAAAATCAGTAAGAATAGACAACGGAATGTGTAAGAAAACTGAGTTGGCCGGAGGTAGAGCAGTGGCCGGAAAACCGATTATGGGTGCCGGAAACGGTAAGAAATCAGGTCAAATCTAGTTTAAACGAGTTGTTGAGATTGTTAGAGGTAATTTGATATGAAAATCGGAGGAAATGGACGTCAAATGAGGTGGAAAACAGTGGGGAAAGGTGGCAGTTCCGGCGACCGGCGCCGGAAGTGGCAATCGGAGTAATGGTCGGAAAATCCTGGGCCATTTTGTTGATTGAGTTCACCTGAACCGGTCGGTTCAGTGGGGGTTTAAACCGGTTTAGGGTTTCTAACCCTAAACCAGTGGGTTCAGACCGGAACTATTGGTAATTGCAAACCAACCCCAATATTTATGAGAAATCCCGTTGAGGCCCAACAGAAAATTTAATAAATTATAAAATTACCCCTAAGTCAAAAGTAGGTCAAACGAAGTCCAAACGAGGCAAATAAATAGTCAATTTTTATTATCTCAAGCCTTCTGGAACCAATGGTGAGGTCAAAATGTTGAAAAGAGGTCCCGAGAATAAAAGACACGTAAAATACAAAATGACAGTTTTGCCCTTTTCAATCCAAGAGTCCGATTTAAGATCCGTAAAAGCCTAAACCACTTGTATTCGACGTTCCGGATACAATGATGACATCCAAATTAGTAATTAAGATACCGATAGCCAAGATAAGCAAATTTGAATATATAGCATAGATGAGTTATGATTATAGACTGAGTACATTTCCAATGACAGGCACGTCAAAAGATAAAGGAGAGGGAATAGCTTGAATTCTAAGGATTGGTAAAAAGAGTAAGTAATCTCTGATCTCTGTATGTGCTACATTCCAAGCCAAGTCATAGCTCTTTCCATATACATTGCTTATTGTACTCCTTACACGGTTATCAGAATTTATAGAACCACATCGATATTGTTCTATCATGTGGGAAGCATTTGATGATGTTCATACATATATCTTGATCATGATGGTACATTTGTATATTGAATTATTGTTGTACATTCGTACCTAGGGCTGTAAAGGCCAGACAGTTGTGTTCAATCATAGTTTCACTTTATTCTTCATGGATGATATTTAAGTGCCGGATTTGTGATCAATCACATTTCCATCTGATGCCAGTTAAGACCTTCGGGTCTAGATATGACCTTCGGGTCTAGACATAATTTACTTTGGATCCAGATATGACCTTCGGGTCTAGTTAAGACCTTCGGGTCTAGATATGACCTTCGGGTCTAGTTAAGACCTTCGGGTCTAGTTAAGACCTTCGGGTCTAGATATGACCTTCGGGTCTAGTTATGACCTTCGGGTCTAGCATCATGGCATCGTAGATTCGTTGCTATCAGTATCTTATATTGTTGATGTTATCGATATTTGTAACTTGAACATATTCATGTTTATGTGTGACTTTGAAACTTCACAGCTTTTATTCAGCACATATGATTATATTGTCAGACAGATCTTCCTTGTTTATCTTTGAATTTCTTATCCTCTGATGATCATAGATGAGTTCAGTATTTATGACTGGCTAGCATATCTGCATTTATCCTAATTCTTTCATGGATAGTGCCTCTATTCTTGTACACATGACAGAGCAAAAGAGAATTACTTACTGAGCTTTAGTTAGCTCACCCCAAACTTACCACCCCTTTCAGGAAATGAAGTTGTAGAAGAGCCGCAGCAGTTGCAGCTATCTAAATAGCAGTGGACATACTTTTGAAGTTACAGGGTAATGCTTAGTACAGATAGTCTTATAGCTCTCCCACGTTATCCACATCCTGGAAAGATTAGTTGTATTAAGAAATTTTGTATTCCACATTTTGAGAACACTTTATGTATAACATGCAACCTTACCTAAATATTTATTTAAGTCTTCCGCATATTTAGTTGTTGCATGTTAGTGACACTGATTGTGTAGCAAGATAAGAACCCTTGATTCGACACCCAATGTCGGATCGGGTGCACGGCTTGAGATCCGCATAGGGTGGGTCTCGGGTCGTGTCAGAACCGGACTCCCATATTACTTATAAATGGAGATATCTCATGCCTGGGGGATTAGATCCTGCTACCTGGCATTTTACAGGGCAATTGAGTTCTGTATAACCCAAAATCCTGCCTATTTTACAGGGCAACTGAAAACTCAAAATCTTGTCTAAGTGCTTATGCACCATTCATCTTGCATTAAAAACACATTTAACATATAAGTATGTTAAATAGATATTTCTCATGAGCACTTTAAAATATAACATTTATAACTTCGTGATAAACATTTGTATACTTGAAATAGGCAAACTCAGAATATTTAACAAGATTTGTATTCTAACTTAGACATGCTGAAAACACATTTTTAATAAAACAGTAAAGAAAACATTTACTAAGCATGTCACAATAGGGTTTATAAGAACAGAAATAATTTAAAACTGAAATCATGTAAATATTGAATTCGGAATTTCAAACACTTCATATCTTTGCATTTAAAACCTTTTCAAATCCATGGAGTTAAATCTCCACTTCAAATACAGGGTTACTCACCTTGGTCCTTTAGGGTTAGTGTTAATAATACGCTTTCCCACTTTCCTTGTAGTTCCTAAGAACAATTCATAAACATCTCATCAACTTCACATTCATTGTAATATCATCTCGATATTCCTTAACTTATGCTTAAATCGTATTAGATCCTAAAACGATTTCATAAATTCATATGTACTTACCTTAATTCGTACTCTTAACCTATGACACAATTTAATGTGTTAGAAATTAATTTATTTCAACTTATACTCTTCTGGTAGCTCCATTAACTTTAAATTAAAGTTATTTATTTCACATGTTTACGTGTCGTGTCTTTTCATAATTCATTTCCTCGTATACGCCTTAGATAAGTACTTTGGCATTACTTTAATTTATAGTCATCTGACAGATGCTATTCAAAAAATTTTGTCTTTTTATTTTAGACATTTCTTTTGGTCTAATAGACTCTACCATTTAGTCCGGAGCGTCGAAGAAAGTCAATTTAGGCATTCCTAAAAGTTAATTTGGACTTTCATATGTAAAAGGGTAAAATGGTCATTTACCGTTTTACGTGTCACATTTTTTCGTACTTCGTTTCGTAATTTGGACCCCATTATTGAGTCCGGGGGTCGAAGAAAGTTAATTTAGACCTTCCCTGGTTTTAATTTGGCTTTTGAGATACTAGGGGTAATTTGGTCATTTTACCCCCTTACGTGTCTTTATGTCCAGGACTTCATCTCGTGTCGTGGACCTCACTGTTGGACTCAGAAGGTTCGAGATAGTAAGAATACACTAATAACTTGTTAATTTTGGACAAGGGGTATTTTGGTCATTTACCCATTTACGTGTGTCTTTATTTTTTGGGCCCCGTCTCGTAAAACGGACCCTATCATTAGTCGCAGAATATCCAAAATAGTAAGGATACACTATTCATATGTTTAATTTGGACTTCATTTGCTTTATATATGACCCAGGGGCAAAATAATAATTTTACTTTATTTATTAATAATTAAATTAATTATTTAATTATTTTTCAGGGGTGTAATTGCATAATTTTCTCATCAGTTGGGCCACAGTATAATTTTTCTGAAGTTTAGGGGTCAATTCGTTAATAACAAAAGTGTTGGTTTATTGAATTGGATTAAAATCAAAAACCAATGGGTTCGGTCAGATTTTAAGTGAACCGGTCCGGTTCACTTGCAAACCAACCGGTTTAGTCGGTTCGCCACGTGATACTGACGTCAGGATGACGTCAGCCCTAATATCTTAAAGTTTAAAACAAAACGTTGCCGTTCTACTAAACCCATAATCCGTTGGATCCGGTTATAACCAAAACCTGAATCCGACCCGTTTTTAGACCCGACCCGAACAATGTCATCTTCCCCATAAAGTCGACACTGTTCACAGTAAGCCCTAGTTTTTACAGTTTGATATTTGTGGCATTTTTCAATTCCATTTCTTCTGCTTTCCTTTCCAATAATTTCCTAATACCCTAAAACATGTTTTAGTATCGATTTAGGGCTCCGAATATGGCTCAAGCACTCGGTTTAAGCCATGATAACCAGACCTGTAACCCCACGGTTCATGCTCATTTCTTGATGGTTTCTCATGGGGTTTAGCTTGTTTTGATCCCCTATTCATGGGGATTTAGTTTTCATTTAAAAAAATGGATTAAATCATGAGTTTAAAGGTTTGGGGTGTAAACCCGTAACCTGCAACTTGAAATTTGAGGGCCAATTCTTTTGAGTTTTGATCGCGGTCATAGGTTTTTAACATGCTTATAATGTCTACTTGAAGTCTTGATAAGCCAAATCAAGCTTGAAGGAAATCGATTCAGACCTGCTATGGGCAAGGTCTTCAATGGAGATTTTTCGTGGGTTAGGTGTTTTTCACTGTTTTCATGACCTGTTTTCATGCCTAATCATGTCTTAGACATATATTAAACATCATACGTGCATAACAAACTTAAAAACAGTTCCTATCATGCTCAAAGTCTTAGAGAGAGAAAAATGTAAAAATTTGAAACTTACCTATTTACAGTGATTTCTCTCTTATTCTACTTCCGGCTCTTCCTCCTCTTCTTCTCCTTCAGTTCCTTAGTTATTTTCTTACAAAACAAGCATGCAATGCATGCTTGTTTCTTTTAAAGAAGAGGCAACCGACCTCTCTCTCTCTCCATTCTCTCTCTCTCTCTCTACAAATCTGACTCCATAGCCCTACCTTAGCCCTCACAGCTCATCAACTTTTCCTTCCTTCATTTAATTTTGTTTCTCCCAATTTCACTTTACATTAAATTCATTTTGTATTTTGCTTGATATTTTACATATAATATATACATATATATATATATATATCTACACACATATATACTTGACAACACACACACACACACACACCAACCGGCACACACATATATACATTCACACTACTGTTCACTTTATACCTTTATTTATATTTTATTTTATTTACATACATGCATGCATACAAGCTTGGTTACATACATATATATATAACATGCCTTCCATACAATGTGTGTTTCAATATATTAAATTAAAATTTAAAATATTTATTTCATATAATTAATTAATTATTCAATTAATTAATTACTTTCTCGAGTCTCAAGATTTTACACAATCTTTTTCTTAACTTCATAATTCGTGCCATGTGACCTGGTATCCCGGGTTGGGATATTACACGATGGCAATGCACCACTACCCAAGCGAGTTTACGGTTTATAACCGAAGGGAGACACAATCCCTGTCATAAAATAATCCCGATTTATAATCATGATCTCATCATACATTATTCATCTGTCCCATCAATCTATCCACACTACTTAGGTGTGCTCAATCCATACTATAGAGGTCCGTGATATAATCCCTATCAGCTGTCATGCAATGCAATGCAATGCATGATATCTCAATGTACAAGAATACACAATTATAGCAGATTACAAAGATAGTAAGCACTAGAATAATAATGACAATCTCATCATAACTGTGGGCGCCAGCATCAGAAAAAAGGAAAGTGTGTCATCCTTTTTATGAATTTAGAGGGATCCTAGCTGTCTTCTTCCCAAAAGGTGGGAATGAATGCCTCTTATGAGAGATAGAGAATTTGAGGAGTCGCTAGCTTATTTTTGGGCAAGAAATAAGCAAACCCATTACAGTAGAAAATAAATTAAAGAAAACTAAAAAGGAATGAAATAATTTAAATTTACATCACCTTGTCTCCTAAATACATTCTAAAGATCCCTTGACATGGATCAAATAAATAAAGCACTGAAATAAAAAAAACAAAAACCATAGAAAACATAGATCTGGGGGCTAAGGTACAAAATGGGAAAGGTGTTAGGCACCCACCCCGCCCGATCCAAATGGATTATGGAAGAAACAAATAATAAAGATCTAATGTAAAGAAATAAGACAGAATAGAAAAGACAGTAAATAAATCTGACTCGGGCCCAAAGGCTTCCTACGTATCCGTTCAAAAAAACAGAATCAGAGTCACTTAGTTCTCCGGTTTACCCTCTTTTATCAAGAGTGATAAAAGATATGAGATCAACCGGATATAAAGAAAAAGAAACTGTTAAGGGTTTGAGAGTGTACCTTATTCAGTCGTGACAGTCGGGTAAATCTCCATCTTGTTCTTCAGTTCAGAAAATGTCATTTTGATTGGCTTCGTGGAGAAAGGCTGTCACTTTGGCAGGGCTTCGGCCTCAAGAGAGGGAAGGTTCTTGTAGAGAGAACCCTAGAATTAACCTAACAACATAAGGCTATGGAAATCGTCTTCCCTTTGCATATTTTCGTGTCCCTCAAACTGATGGCCTGGGGGCTCCATTTATAGAGAAATATAGAGATTTTGATCCAAGGCTCTAAGATGAAACACTAAAATGGAGGCCTAGGATTATATCTTGAGTGATAATTATCTAATTAAATAAATAAAAAATTAAATAAGAATGATTATCCTAACTAAATGAATTAATAAATAATTATGACAATGCACGAATCAATAGAATTGGTGTCTACACGTAAGAGCCAATAAAATAAAAGAGAAATAGAACTTAAATAGAAAATAAACTCTAAAATGAAAACGTCTAGGTTCAATGTATTTCCATTTAAAGGAATATCAAGCAACTAGATTTATAGAAACTCTAAAAGTGGAAAGTCCTAATTAAGCCTAAATAAATTACTATCACTTAAGATTACCAAATTGCCCCTAATTCGATGAAGAATCTCTAGATTACTACCAGACATGTGAAAAGACCAAATTACCCCTGATTCGTCACCAAATGGCTAAAATTACCAAAATACTCCCATGTGGGTAAAATGATATAAAAATTAAAAAACTTCCCTTCAAGTAACAATGAAGTCCTATTGAGGATAGGATTGTGCCAAAATTACCAAAGTGCCCTTAGTGGGCAAAAAGGTGCCAAAATTATCGAAATGCCCTTTGATGGGCAAAAGAGTCCTAACAGGAGTGGCACTATATCATGAAGAGTCCTAACAGGAACGAGATTCTATCGGAAAGAATCCTACTTGGACTGGGACTCTGCCAAGAGAGTCCTAAAGGAAATAGGACTGTTGGGAAGAGTCCTACTTAAACTGGGACTTTGACATGAGGAGTCCTAATAGAACTAGGACTTTGGTAAGAGAGTCCTAGTAGGAGTAAGACTTTGTTAGAAGGAGTCCTAATGGAACTGTGACTCTGGCATAAAAGTCCTAATAGAAATAGGACTTTGTCGGAAAAAGTCCTAGTTGGATTGAGACTCTAACAAGAGGAGTCTTAATGGAACTAGGACTTTGGCAGGAGAGTTCCTAGCAGGAGTAGGACTATGTTAAGAGGCGTCCTAATGGAAGTGCATTTCTTGGTATAATTACCAAATTGTGACCACTTAATCAAAAGTTACAAAATGAGATGTCTACAATAACATCACACAAGATTTAAGCATCAGAATAGTAATGACAGTCACATCATAAGAATCAATGACAAGTATGCAATACCAACCAATCATGATGTAATCCTAGTCCCAGTTATCACCCGACTATAGGAAGACGCTACTTGTGTCTATCACTACGTATATTAAAACTTCACATTCTTCAGGTTCAACTATCTAGCCACTCTGACTCGTAATACTAAGGTTCTGTAATGATTCTTTAAGTTCTCTTAGGTTAATAATGCATTGGCTTACACACCAAGTGCCCGTTGTCCTAGACAGATGTCAAAACTATGTTCTCGGGCCTTAAAAATCCTAAGGAAGCCCTATCGTATTATTTTTAAGTCATTTAATTATCTTTTAAACCCATAAGGGCATTTTTGCAATTTACTGGATAAGTTACACGTCTACCGAGATGGCGTCTCTCAAAACCGATTGTGAAATCGGATCTAGAAGGTCCCAACAATCTTAAAATGTCCTCTTTATATTTTATCAATGCTTTTAGGTATCTTTTCGATGTCTAGGGGTATTTTAGTAATTTTACATTTTCATGTGGGACTACGCCGAGTCCTTGTTTCATTATTTTAATATCATATTTGAGTCACTAGCGTCCAAAAAATTGGGAATGCCTCTTCCATATCTTAATTTGGCTTTCAATTACTTCATATAAGTCTAGGGGTATAATTATCATTTTTTCACTTTACGTTGGACCATTACCAGGTCCCAATTGTTTACTTTGATCATATACTTGAATTTCGAGCACCCAACAACTTTAGAATAGCTCATTTTGAATTTTAATTAACCTTTAAGTTGCTTAAACTATTATTATGAGTATTTTCATAATTTTATGTGTTCATATAGGACCATCTGAGTCCTCGAATGTCCAAACCGACTCTGTCATTGAGTTTGGAATGCCCAAAAAATTGAAGAATGGCCCCTCTTCCATTTTAATTGACTTTATTTTCAATTTTATGAATAAGTGGGAATTTCTATAATTTCTTAAAAATTGGTTCATTGATTTGTAATTATCTCAAACAAGTCAATCTTTTTTTAATTTCTTCTAAATCAATTTTTAATCCCTGTTGCCAAACAGGCCTTAATCAATTTCAATCTCCAATTTCGGAACATGGATAACCCTATTCCAGTTCTAATCAATTTTGGATTTTCAATTCAATCGTAGCCAAACAGTCCCTTAGACCCAACCAACCACGGGCCAAACCCTAACCCGAGACCCGACCCGGTCCATGACTCGAGACATAATTTGACTGACCCGGGTCAATGTTTGATCGTTGACCAATCAATGTTGACTCGCCGCTGACTATGTAATGACATGAAAAATTTTTTTTTTTTATTATCACTTGTTTTTATCATTGTTGTTGTTATTATTATTATTATTATTAATTAAAAATGTGTATATTATTATTATTATGTGCATGGATGTATGTATATGTGTAGCATGTATGTATGTGTGGGATATTTGAGAGATGTATATGTGTAGACTAATGTATATACATGTGTAATGTGAATATGTATATGTATATATATATATATATATGGCAGTGCATGGGTGCCCTGGAAGTGTGCAACAGACCTGGTGAGTGAGGTGTGAGGTGTCGGTGGAGTGTGTGTCTAGTGTGTGTGTGTGATGATTGATATATATATATATATATATACATAGGTGTATAGGGCAGCTTTGCATTAAATGCAAAGCTGCATGGTGGGAAGAGAGCAAGGTGGCTGAACAGAGGGGGAGAAGTCAAGAAAAGGGGCTAGTGAGAGAGAGACGTGTGAGGGTGGTGTGTTGTGTATATGTGTGATCTCGGTTGGGAGAAGAGAAGGAAAGAAAAGAGAGAGAGAGAGAGAGAGAGAGAGAGAGAGAAAGAGAGTTCTGGAAAGAGGAGTTTTTGGAGCTTGATACAAGCTTGGAACCAGAGGGTGAAGGAGGACACGGCTAGAGAGAGAAACCAATAGAAAAACCGTAAGTGACCATTCTGTTTTGATTTTTTTAAAAGCATGATAATTAGTTTAATGTATATGATCTTAGAGAGTATGTTGTAGGGTTTATTTTGCAAAAAGAATGGAAGAAAATGGTTAAGAAACGAGATAGAAAACTCTAGTTGCAGGTTTCGGTCATGGTGGTTGGGTCTTGTCATTTTATGTGTAGAACTCAGTTTAAATGATAGGGAATGAACCCTAGGAGGTGCAGAAACCATTTGGAATTAAAATGGGGGTTAAACCAGGACCGAACTGTCACAAAAATGAAGGGGAAAGAGTCGGCCGGAAGTTTGACCGAGGGGTTGACCCTCTATTTCGTGAAAATCTAATGGGTTGAATCCAAAACCGAACCTATATATGAAATCCTTGAGAAAAAATGAAGAAAACTGCATTTTCAAAACCTTGAAAAGTCGCCGAAAAAATCTCGTCGGCGCCGGAGAACCCTACCGGAGACTCACCGGGAAAACGGGGAAAAAGGGGCACTGTTCGGGTCCGGGTCCGAGTCCGGTTCGGGTTCGGGTCGGGTCCGGGCGGTCCGCCCCTGCCACGTGTCGTTCAGTGGTTTTAAATTAAAAATCAATTGGGTCTGTTTGGTTACGGACTTAAGAAATTAAAAAAATTTAAATTGAAATAGGAACAGGGATATCCTATCCCTGTTCTGGTATGATCCCTGTTTGGTTATCCGAATATGGGATAAGGGTTTTTAAAATTACAGGATTGCCTCTGGACTTTTTGAGAATTAAACCTTGACCCAGAACTTTCAGAATTTACAAACTGACCCCCCAACTGTTGGTTATTATAATTTGACCCTCCTGAATAAATATTAATAAAATATTAATTAAATTAATTAGTTAATTAAATTAATTTAATTATTTAAATATTCTAAAATAATCCGGAGTCCAAATGGGACAAGTCATTAGTGTATTTTGACTATCTCGACCATTCTGAGACCAATGGTGAGGTCCGTTTTATGAGACGAGGTCCCAAAAAATAAAAGACCCAGTAGTGACCTTTAAAATTACCAAAATGCCCCTGAATTGAAGTACAGTCAAACGAACTCCGAATTAAGCAACAAATAGTGAAACTTTATTATCTCGAGCATTCCAGACTCAACCGTGGAGTCCGATTTGTGAAAAGAGGTCACGAAATGTAAGGGCCCGTGAAAAGTGTAAAATGACTGTTTTGCCCTTTTGAACCCAGATGTCCGAATTGAGTTCTACAATAACCTAAACTTATTTTCTTCGACGTTTCGGACCTAATTGTAGAATCTATTTTAGCAAAATGAAAACTTAAGAATTAAAGACATAAAATTTGATGAATAGCATAAATTCAAATGACAATAGACTAAGTTGTAATTTATGCTTTTAGGGACACTAACAGGACAGGAGAGGGCGATCTGATCTCCTGCATTTTCATTGACCAGTTCAGTTACGTGTCGTACACGATCTTCTAGGGTTGAGACCGACCCATCAGGTATGGTGTTTTGCTAATGTTAGAAATGAAGTTAAGTTAGGAATGTTCTGTGAATGACTGGAATGACTTATGTGTTTATTTGGAATGTGTTTACTTGATGATTTGGAGTTGGTTGTTCAAATGCTTACATGTTACTTGTACTTTATGAGAATTTAGTGAATGATGAACGTGAATCATGACATGTGTTTAAGTTGATTATATGAGATATGCTTGCATGTGGAATCAGCTGGTGATTTATGTATTATTGTCTCGAGCATGCTATATTGTGGAAAACCATGTTTCATTGAGATTGCATTGGCATATGATGAATCCTTTGAGAACATGGCGTGGGTGAGCACGTGGTGCTTTGCATTATGAAGGTGTAGATCCTGTGGTGAAAAACCCAAAATTGGCCATTGCATTGGTACTCCGTGCCATCGGGGAGTACCCGTAAACGAGACATGGGTGTGGCATAGAGTTGTGCATGGGTGCGTCACGCATACCATTCATATATTACTGCGATGCTTTGAATGTCATTTAGATATAAATGTACACTTTGCACATGCCACGCCTTAGCTTTATTTCTTGCATTAGCACTTCATCATACCAGCAGTTGAGCTGACCCATTCGTGGGCAACATTTTTCAGATGAGGACCCTCCAACCACTTGAGACTCTGTGATACCCTGATAGGGCTGAAGCACGTGGTGTATATTTTGGTCCATGGGACTTGTATTTTGTAATGTAAGGGCTTAAGCCCGAATGACCTATGAACAATGCAGTTGTGCAATGTATTTTATGTTATTGTATGTATTGATGGGAATGGATGCTTGTTTAGTGGATTTATTACATTTATCCTTTTATTTATTTTATTTTTCTGTCTCGTCAGTCGCGCCTCGGGTTTGTAGAATTCGGGGCGTGACAGACTAACCTCCAGTCATCTTCTCCAACAGATTCACTAGAAATTGGGGTTTTTTTTGAATTTTCTCTCTTATTTTCTTGCACTGTTTTGAAGGCCTTTCATTGTGAATCTTTTTAAAACTCTTTAAACATCTTTCTTAGTGATTCTTAAGGATCAAAAAGCCAAGAAACAAAGATTTTCGAAGAAACCCAAATTTTCCACGAGAAAACACAATTACTATTTTCTCCCACTTTTGTTGCCGTTTTTGGTCCCGTTTGTTCCATCCAATTTATGGAACTCTCGCGCACCTGCCCCAACATCCATAACTCCCCAAATCCATTTTTCTCCCCAACCCAGATTCACTCATGTGCTGACATGTAGGTCTGTACATATATATACATATATACACACACTGAAATACACATATACTCAAGCATGCCCCTATTAATTATATCCTCTGAAAACTAAATGAGAAGTCTCAAGAGTCCCTACATGTTGTTGCTGCGTCTAAAAAGAGAAAGCCAAAGAGAGAGAAAGCTTCACTAAGCTTTCATGGCTACTGCCCTTTTGCTTCTTTCTTTCCCTTATTGTCCTTCTCTTCCTTTCATCTTTTTTCTTCTGGTTCTCTTTCTTTTCTTTTATTCTTTTTCTTTTCTTTCTTTTTTCTCTTATTTGGTTTCAGCTTGGTCATTGTGTGTTCACCACACATACAAACACACTCTATCCTTCACACACACACACACACACACACACACACACACACTCCCCATGGCTGTTTCACAACCCTTCAACACACACAATACACACACACACACAGTCCCTTCCCTTACACACACACTCGACTAGAGAGAGATAGATAGAGAGAGAGAGGGAGAGAAGGTCTGCCGAATATGGGAGGAAAAATAGGGAAAAATAGAGGAGAGAGAAAAGCGTAGATGGTCCTCTCTCTTGTCACTTCCATCACATGCATACACACCACATTGTCCCCTTCCTATGCACCTCACTTACACACAATCCTTACTAACCTTGGATTTTTTGAGAACCAACCAAAACAAGACATTTTTCATTGTCTAGAAAATCCTAACCAAGCTTCTTGAGGAAGCTTTGCACATCTTTCAATGCACCACGTAGCTAGTTAGCCAAATGTGTGCGCATACGCGCTCAAATCTGAACTATCTCAAAATTTCACCAAATTTGGCACCCTAGCTAATTTTGACGCTCTGATTTAAAACATGTTGTCCGTTTCTCAAAATTCAATTATTTGTATTTTCATACTTATCTGCGTTCCATAAATGAATGTGTAGTTCCATGACTCCCACCAGTCCCGAATAAATTGTTAGAATCTCAATTTTGTCTTACAATGTCACGTTGATGTTTTAACAATCGATTTCATAATTATTCTATTACATTATTGATGAATTGCTTATCTGACCTTAGTCAGAGCTAACAATTTATCAAATTGCCCTTTATGATTTTCTGAATCCTTACAAATTAGAAGGAGCATCATATTCCTCGAATTGTGCAACAATAGTAAGAGTTTGTACATATTTTGCAAAAACATTACATTTCTTGCACATTTTAAAATTTTGAAATATTGAGATAGTTACAATACAGTACCACATTCTAATTGATTCAAACAACATTCAATTATAATAATAACTAACTTTGTGCTTACACATGGTAGAGTAGTATGTGTACAATCAGTAATGTAAACATCAACTTTATCATTATTTAAATGACACATCAAACGTAATCCACAATCATCATGCAATCAAACCAACTTTGCATGCTCATTCTTAGTACTACAATGAAACATCTTCCCTACTAGATCAATGTCAAGAGCAATGCAAGTATCATTTAAAAAATCTTCAAAACTAGTGTTGATGTTTATGATAATTAGGTCAATTACACCTCTTTCGTAAATAACACAATCGTCTTTAACTTTTATTTCTCCATCCCAATGGTAGTAACAAGCCAATTCAGTCCACGTGAAATGGTTAATTTTAATTTTACTACCAAAAAATATGCGCAAGTCATTAGTATATTTAAATGATTATAACAATAAAAAATATAGTTGCAATCATGCGTATAATGAAGGTGTAACTTATTTATGCATTGCAATAACTAAGATTTGTAAAGCGTAAGTTATTTTTTGAAATAAGTGTAACTCTCATAACGTTTGTGAAACTATTTCAAACTTACAGAGCAACTTACTACAACCTTTGGTGCAACTCTTATAACATTGAATATTCCACTTATACAAGATAAGTAAGGTGCGACTCTTGTAACTTTTAGTGCAACTATTTCAAACGTAAGATTTAATTTTCATACCATTGGGTGCAACTTCTATAACACTGAATAATTAACTTACACAACCAAAGAAAAACAAAGATATGATGAACTAATTCTTGCTCTCTTTCAGCGTTATATGAGTTAGATTTTAGGTTGTGTAGGTTGCACCTTACGTTTTGTGGGTTACACCTTAGCATTACTATGTACCTCAAGGTTGTGAGGGTTGCACTAGGTGAAAATGATAATCCAGTACCAACCTGATGCAGTGTTACGTGAGTTGTACCTTAGGTTATGTGGGTTGCACATTAGCATTATTGGGTTGCTCTTAAAAGTTGTAAGGGTTGCACTCATGGTGTGACTTTTAATGACCATTTACATATAAACTACCTATGTGTTACATGTTACAAACACCAATAATATTAAAAAGTACAAATAACACAAAAATACAAATAATATAAGGTAATCACAAGAATCACAAATAATTACACAGAAACACAAATAACACAAGATAACTACAACAATCAAATGTTCTTTCTTTTTTCACTAACTTCATTTTCTTTTTCATGGAAGGTCAAAGAAATAGTATAAAAAATACACAAGTCTTCATGTATGTGAGTGAGTGACAGAGAATGTAAAAACCAATGACAAGAGAGGATAAAAGCCAATGTCAAAAGACGGGGAGAGAACGACTTACCTGTTAGAGGCAAGATTGACAGTGATGGGGGTGGCAATCCAACAACGACGACAGGCAATGGTGACGGCAACAACTTTAGTTGGTTAATAAAATGGTGTGACGATGAAATTTGGGCAGAGTTTGGATTAGGGTTAGAGAAATCACTTAGGTAAAATAAAAGTAGAATTATGAAAGAATATTTTTATCTTATAAAATGTCAAATAAAAAAAGTTGATACATTTATAATGTTTACTATCTTTCTATAATTTAGTCACAATGTATAATTTTTTCTCAAATTAAATTCTGAATAAAATTTAAAATTTTGAATTGAATTTTAATTGTACTAATAAAATAAAATGAGCTTTTATTTCGAAGCTCGAATTGGGTGAGGAAAAGATGAACAGTGCTGAGTGACTGTTGACTGACTGATAGATCCACGACCAAAAAGGTCCTTTCACTTTTTCTTTTGACATTTGCTTCGCTTTCCTAACTCTCTCTACCTTCAAAGCCTCTCAGAATCTCAGGTGAATTAAGCTCTCAAATGTCATTGAACTATATAAATACCTGTGCGTATATATGCATGTATATATATATACCTTTCCATCTCATTTTACTTCTCCACATACACGCATGTGCATATAAATGTATATATTACTGCCAGCCGCATTTCTTGGATATATACGAATTTTGATCTGTCGATCTACATTGTTTATATGTTGAATTGAGTTTTTTCTTTGGTGAATTTTGTCTTCACTGTACTTGTACTTCACTGAAGATTGGGTTTTTTTGTGGATTCAGTCCACATTTGTTTCTCAATTTGAAATTCTAGTGATTTACCATTTGGCTTCTAGATGTAGGGATTGTTTGCCGGGTCTTTGTTTGATTTGGTACGGAGTTTGCTAGGTTTATTAACTTTGGGTTTTTCTTCAAACCATATTTTTGCTGGATATAAGCATGAAATTTACCCGAAGACTACTAGCATTTTAAGCAACAGCTAACTATTGCTAAGAAATGTGGAGGTAATGCAGAAACCAACTTGAACTCTTTACTGGTTAGATATTTTTGTTTTTAGCCGAGGAAGTTCAAGATCTGTATCTTATGGCATTGCTATATGAAGAGCTATTGTAACTTATTGTCTCACTGTTTTACACACAGGTTTGAGAATTGCTTTCCTCTCCATAAATGAATAGATATTGATTTTATGTCTAGCATGTGGATACTAACTCCTCAAATATGGTGGCATGTCAGGTCCATAGTGGAATTGTGTATAGTTGTGACATTCTTTCTGCTTCTGCCATTCTAACTTTGTATGTGGCCGTCCTTGTGTTATTCAACTTTTAGTTGTTAAATGTTGTGTTTGTGCATATATGCATTTATATGTGTTTTTTTTTTTTTTTTTTGGGGGGGGGGGGGGGGGGGGGTTTGGCTCTATGTATGTTTTCTATTTCAACTTTTTTACCCTTCTTGAAGGCTGATTTTTTTTTTTATAAGTTTCTTGAAGGCTGATTTTAAAGTGAGATTATAGCTTGGTGAGGTAATTTATGTGTTGCAGGGTGAAAATTGAAGAGGTAGAATGGGAAGATTGTGTTGGTACTTTGGCAGTCAACAGAGACTTAATTTTCGTTGAAGCTATTGCCTTGGAATAGCTAAGATCTTCTGTTTTAAGGTTGATAATTAGAGGTTAGTGATTATAATATCTGTAAATTTTGTTGTCACTAGGGTTCTTGTGAAGGCATTTCTAATTTGAAATAAGCCTCTTGCTGATGCTTCCAGTTCACAATTTTACTTGAATGGCAATCACAGTTATATACATATACCTTGAAATCTAATACACTTCATTATGAAGTTGATGATTACAATGTCTGCACAGTTGTGCATAGCTAAGGTTCATGTGAAGGCATTATTAATTTAAAATAATCTCAAATATATCACTGGACTGTTGTCAGCCATTGACACTTGCGCTTGATTCTTCCAGTTCAAAATTGTACTTGAATGCCAACCATACTACTAAACTATACCTTGACATTTAATACACTTCATTGTGTCTATTTGAGTTTTAATTTTAGTAACTTCGCATAATTTGAACTTTTCTTTTGATAATTATTGTAACACAAGTTGTGCCAACCGTGACAGAGTTTTCTTCTATGTACAACTCTTCAATTGGTTTCTTTTGTGGGGACTGGGGGTGCTAAAATAGTAATGTTTGAAATCATTGCATAACGAAATCAACATGAAATGTGTGGCTTCCTTTGTCTGAAAGAAATAATGAACATTGCCAATCATGTTTTCTTCTGATAGTGATGCTTGAGATATATTAGGGCCTCTCATGAGATTTCTTTCATATGTTGTAGATAGGGGTGTTAATTCGTGTTATCGTGTTGTGTTCGGGTCGTGTCAAGGCATACATATTCGAAAATATGTGTTAATCCTAACCTGACACTATTAACTAATCGTGTCAAGTTTCAAAATCCAAACCCAACCCATTTATTAAACAGGTTACACGTGTCGACATATTTAACCTGTTTATTTTGATTTTTTATTTTTTAAATAAAAAATTTACCTATCTTTCAATATGTATAGATAATTTTCATGTTTAGTAAACTTTGAACATGTACTAAATCAAAGTAGAAACCTCTTTTATAAATAAAAAATCTCAAAACCTTGATAAATTTTCAATATGAGACGAATTACCTTAACTCATGATATTTTTTATAATTAAACGTGTTAAATCGTGTTAAACAGGTTAACACTACTAAAACCCAAACTCGACATGTTTATTAATCGTGTTATACATGTCAACCCGTTTATGACCCAAACCCATTTATGCTAAACCCAAACCCATTAACTCCGTGTCGTGTTGTGTAAAAAATTGACACCCCTAGTTGTAAACAGTGAAAATGTTGATCAAACAATCATCTATGTAGTAGACAAAAAATTATTAAAATTTATGTTGGACAATACAAATAATTAGGAAGTCGTTATTTGAGATTTGGACATGTGTGGCCTTGATCTTCCTTTGCATGACATGGGCGCCCTGATTTTTGCAAAATTGTTTTGGGAAATTGGAAAAAATAAAGTTATTTTTTAGTGATACATAGTTGGACAAATACAATGATTGAACATTAGTTGAGAATTATTATGGTATAGTTCATGCAATAAAGAGGAAATTAGATCTGTAGCCTTCCCATCTTTAGGGGACCAACATTTGGAAATGACCATTTTTATGGAGATTTTGAGCATAAAAAGGGGATAAAAAATATGGGAAATTTTGATTTCTGCTGAGGGATATTGGATGGATTTATGAAATATCTTAAAGGGAACCTTAATGTTACTTCATCTACTGTAGTATTAGCATTCTTACATCAATAAACTCACTGTGAATGGTGCTATTTTGAAGCTTAGGTTTCCTGGCCTAATTAGAATCTGATAAAATGAGGATGCGTTGGTGGCAAACTTCATCACTATTTGAGATAATGGAATAACGCGGGGTCATTGCTTAAGGAGAGATTTTCATAATTGGGAACTCAAGTTGGTTTCGTTGCCTTCAGTTGTTTGACGAATATAGACAAAAGATAGGTGAGAAAGACAACATGAGAAGGAGAGTAGCTAAGGGAGGAATGTTTTCTGTTCGGTCTTTTTATGATGCAATGTTAGAAAGAAGGGATGCTTTGTTTCCTTCAAAGAGTATTTGGATGACAAAAGTGACCTTAAAGGTGAATTTTTTTTTTTTTTTTTGCAGCAGTGTTAGAACAAACTATTCTTACAATAGACAATTTGGAGGGAGGTGGGTTTTGGTCGGTGAATCGTTGCATGTTTTACTAAGAAGAGGAGTCATTGAGTCATTTGTTTTTGCATTGTGCAGTTGCTTGGGCTCTTTGGAGTTTGATGTTTTTGCTTTTTGGGATTGTTTGAGTGATGCCGAGGACTGTCATGGATTTGTTTACGCTGGAGGAGTGGTTGGAAGCTTGGAGCCCAAAAGGGGACAACAGGTATGTGGTGTGTGTTGCAAATGCAATAGGACTTTTGAAGGGGTAGATAGAACAGTGAAGGGGTAGATAGAACAGTGAATGAGTTGAACGGAATTTTGTTACATACTTTATATTTTTGGATTGTAGAAAATTATTATAAAATAGTTTGTAGATTTAATTAGTGATAGGCTTATGTTGTAAGGCTTGCAGTTTATTTATTATTCTGTAAATGGGTGTGTTTTTTTTTTTTTTTTCCTGCTTGGGACCTTTAATGAAATACTTTACTTAATAAAAAAATTAAACTTGCTGAGAAGTGACTTTGTAAATGTGGTAGATAACTTTTGGTCGTGAGATTTTCATTTGATCAATTGGTATCATGGTTATGAAATCTATTTTGTTTCGGTCAGAAAAGGCTGAAACATAAGAGTGAGCTACTACTATTTTGTCCCATGAAAACTCTGACTTTTTTCAGGTTGTTGTGCTTGTTCAAGTGTGTTTTGGGCATTTCAGAAGGAAACTGATGCTTTGGCCAGGTTATTGTGGAATATGGAAACATTGGTGTTTGGTTCTTTTGTAAATATAAGCAGCTTAATAGGCCTTTTATAAAAACTCGTAAAAATACAAGGAAGAAAATAAAAGAAATGTCCCTTCTCTCTCTTCTCGATTAGAAGAATTTCAAACCTTGCTTACTGTCATTCTTCTCTTTTTCAAATTTAACCCCATCAATTGAAGTGTCTTAGAGCCAAAAGTGTTTTCGAGGCACAGTGCAAGGTGAGGTGTAACTGAAAAGCCTTGAGGCGTTATATTAAAAGTGAGGCTCCTATGAAGCGTGTGCTTCATTGTTCGAGGCTACGCCTTAGGCGCAAAAGGCGCACCTTATTAGACAAAGTGTAAGCTTTGTAAGTGTAGCAATTGTATCTTTTTAATTTTATTTTTACTGCTTGCCATGGTAAAAGACAAAAACCTTTTAAGTCAACACTTCTTTTGATATTATTTTTTTTGGGTAAGTAATACCTTTTTTAAACTTATGTGAGGGCACATGGGTCTCTTTTAAAAACCCTTTCCAAAGAAGCATATACCAAAGCAAACTCAAAGAAAGGAGGGAGATGAACAAACTCCCAGAAGCCTCTGCCATTCTGCATCCCTCTTTGTTGCCGTGACAACACTAGTCCTACTGCTGCAATTTTAGTCCAGTTTCCGGTTGACTCCAACTTCCAAAGTGTTCTTTCTATTTAGAGGTAGGATTGCTCTTTTTGTTTTTTGACCTGGGCTTTTTCTTTCTTTCCTTTTTCCCCCTACCCTTACCCATTTTTCTTCCTCTGTTTTTTTTTTCTCCTTTTCTTCAACAGAGCCTTATCCCAACTATTTGAGGTCGGCTACATGAATTCTATCTCATCATTTTGTTCTATTTAAGGCCATCTCCACACTTAGACCACAAGCTATCGTATCTATTTCTACTATCTCTATCCAAGTTAATTTTGGTCTCCCCCATCCCATAGCATGACCCTCAATGTGAATTATGCCGCTCTTCCTGACTAGTGCAATTACCGTTATAAGTGGCCATATTTTACTGTAAGTTTTGTATTTACTTTGAGATTTCTTTCTTTTTTTTATAAATTTATTTATTTATTTTCCATTTTTGGTCCCTCATGTCCAATGACAGTTCGGAATCCCCTCTCCCCTTCCCCCCCCCCCCCCCCCCCCCCCCCCCAACAAAAAAAAAAAAATGTTTGGTCCTTTAAGTTAATTATTCACTTGGGTGACCTGCTAGGTCCACACCAAGGAGTGCTGAGGAGTTTAGTGTAACTGCATTCGTAATAACTATGCATGATGACTTAGTTGATTTCATTGAATGGGTGCTTTACTCTGTGGCCTTTTTCTTTATTCTTTCTACTTTGTTATGACAATGGAGATACCTTTCCCATCCACCAATTAGAAACCCATTGTGGTTGGCATTCAAACAATGTTGCCCCATTATATGTTGTAGTGCCGTGTCATAGCATTCATTTCTGAAAGTTAGGTTGGGATATGTTCTGTCTGTAATCACTGATTTTCTATCATGTTGCTAAGGTGCAATTACCTAATCTCATGATGTTAATATTGAAGCGGTTCACTCTGGATATGCAATGTTCTTTATGGAAGAGCTCAGCTTCAATATCCCTCGTTTTAAGTTGTGCTACTTCAGATTTATTTTTTTCTCTCTTAAGCTTTTTATTCCACTAGAGATATAGTCTATTGTCATGAAACTTAATCTATATTGTCATTGCTCTCATTATCTTTGGTTGTTCCCTTTGCTGATAAGGAAGTTTTATATGACGTGCACATCACATTTGCAGAATTTTATATGCTTTTCTGTGGCAGGTTCTAAGTTGGTAGAGCTAAAGTAACCATCTTCATGGGTGTGTCGGGGAAATGGATTAAAGCATTAGTTGGTTTAAAGAAATCAGAAAAGTCGCAATCTTCAGAGAAGGATGATAATGTGGGTCGTTTTTCAATTAATTTTCTTTCCTTTTTTCTCTGCATGCACATTTCATCTCATATATTCTTACATTGCAGAGAATGTCGGGTACTGGAAAGTTTTGGCACAGGAGAAAGCATTCCATTGAGATTGATACTGACATACTTCAAGATGAGTTCAATCAGAATGCTGCTCCATCAGTTGCAGACACCAACACCCATTCAATTCCAGATGTTGGCTACCCTTCTAGTTCACTTCAAGTGCAGGATGTAGCTCAAATGCAACAGAATATGAGAGAAGAATGGGCAGCTACACGCATCCAAACAGCTTTTCGAGGATTTTTGGTACTGAATTGCTTCACTTCATTTCTTAGTTGTCCCCAATTGGTAGCTAAATGTTTTTTCATTGAGTCTATTTTCTCTATAAACACTTCCATCTGAAAGTTGTTCTGGATCCTGGATCCTGGTCTCTCTTTCTAATAGTTTACCTGTTGCTATGCGGTCTTGTTGAACTATGTGCGTTGTTCTTGTTAGGCTTCCTTCTGCTTTTCTCATCTTTGTCACGATCATGTTATGAACTGATATAGCAAAATTATAGACTCATCTGGGTGATTTGATGTACTGTCCATAAACACGGGTGCATGGTTAATGATAATAATCTACCAGTCATATTGCAACTCTTTAAATCTAAAAGATTCTATTTTCTTTATACTTTTCTTGAATTATTTTCATTCTCTTTTATCTCCTCCATTGTGATTTTGCTCGGGATGGTGTCTTTTATTCTCTTTGTTTTGGGTTCCTTGGGGTGTTGGCAGGGATGGTGGGGAGCATGTCGGCTAGTTGGAGTGGCTCTTGTGTATGGCGGAGCACTAGGAAAGCATGGAATATGGCTCTTCTGTGTCATGTGGAGCAGTTGGAGAGAATGTAGTGGTAGATTTTTTGAGGGGAGTGGAATGTGCTGTTCATAATTTTAAGTTTTTGTTTTCCTGTTCCTTTTTATTTTTGACTCAGTATGGTGGTTCATATGTCTAGATTCTTTGGTAGAGTTTTTGGGAGATTGGTATGTAGCCTTTTGATGTATGCCTCTTGGATACATCGTTGTGCCCTAGTTTGTAAATAAATTTAATGGAAAGCTTTTTGTGGAAAATACTCCTGAATAGCCTCAAAGGAGCCCAAGAGAATAAAAACTTCTAAAAAGCATGAAGCCCACAAGACTATAAGGATCATAAAAGGAGAACTTTCCAACAAAGAAGACTCCAGAAATTCCAAATAGACTTGAGTAATCCCCCCCCACACACACACACACACACACACAGAGCGTACCAAATAATTCAATTCAACTCAACAAAGCCTTATCCCAATATTTTGGGGTCGGCTAACCTTACCAAACAATTGCTAACCTTATATACAAACTATAACCCATATGGATTTTAATCTTTCAAGTATGAAGATTGTTCCAAACAAATCCAAGTTTTTCTCTCTTATTAATATGCTCTATATTTTTATTCTCCTGTTGGGAGAAAACTTAACCTTGAGTTTGTGGTGTTGATGCATAATAAGCTAAGAAGCATGGATACGGATACGGGACATGGATACGACACGACACGGACACGGACACGCAAACACGTTATTTCTCAAAAAAGTAAGACACAGACACGTTAGGGACACGTTGAATATATATAAATTTTTTATATTTTTTATATGACTATATAATAAAAATCTAATGTTATTTCAATTAAAATTGGTATAAAAACACACAAATAACAAAAATATTATTAAGATATTAAAATTACAAAGCCATTAAATAAAAATGAAAGAATTTCTTCATTTAATCATCAACATCCATGATTCAAGTGTCCGACATGTGTCCGGGAAGTGTCCGAGAGTGTCGGTGTTCGACACGGACACGTGAGCCAAAATAGAGTGTCTGTGCTTCATAGATAATAAGCAACATCCAGTTCATGGAACGAGGGGTCCTTGAATGAAATAAGGGAGGTCTCAGAAGTTATAGGATTCCTTGTAGTGGAGCTATTTGAGTTGACATTGATGGAGTATTCTTCAGCATTAGTAACAATTCATGGAGAATTGGGGGGGGGGGGGGTTGAATTTATGGGTTCCCTGGTAGTTGGGCTATTTGAGTTGACATTAATGGATGACTCTTTGCCATTAATAACAGTTAGGAAAGAGGGTTCTACGAAGTCAAATAAGGGTTGGAGTTGGCCATGTAGGCTGAGCTAGATTCAAGGATAAAAAATTTCTTTTGCTTCCATCGAAAGATCTGAAATATTTTTGTTTTCCAAAACATGGATGAAAATTTGAAATTCACATATTTCTGTGGAAACAAATTTTTTACGTAGAAAAGATGTTTCCATCGAAACATATTGAAAATGTTATAAACATATTGAATTTATGGGTTTCCTGGTAGTTGGGCTATTTGAGTTGACATTAATGGATGACTCTTTGGCATTAATAGCAGTTAGGAAAGAGGGTTCTACAAAGTCAGATGGGAGTTGGAGTTGGCCACGTAGGCTGCGCTAGATTCAAGGATAAAAAATTCCTTCTGTTTCCATCGAAAGATCCGAAATATTTTTGTTTTCCAAAACATGGATGAAAATTTGAAATTCATATATTTCCATAGAAACAAAGTTGTTATGTAGAAAAGATGTTTCCATCGAAACATATTGAAAATGTTATAAACATACTGAAATTGTCAATATTTCTCCTTCATCAAAAGGTCACACCCAATTTTGGTCCTGCCTATGCAAGGAGGAGGGGGGGGGGGGGGATCGGGTAAACTAGAGATATAGCTAATCCTTGACATTATTTCTTCACAAAGTGGCTACTCACTTGAACCCGTGTTTTGATTGTCATTTTTTTGTTTTCCAATGAACCAAAACAAAACATGGGTGAAAAATTGAAATTTACATGTTTCCATAGAAACAAAGTCGTTATGTAGAAATGATGTTTCCATTGAAACATAATGAAAATGTTTTAAACATAGTGAAATGGTCTTTTGTTTTTTCTTTCGTCAAAAGTTCACACCTAATGTTGGTCCCGCCTATGCAAGGGGTGGGGTGGGGGTGGGGGTGATGATGGGGGGGGGGGGGGTGTAAACTAGAGACATACCTAATCTTTGATAATATTTTGCACAAACTATAAACTGGCTGCTCAAACTTACCCTTGCACAAAGTAATGGAATTTTTTACTAAACCCTAGTGAGTTTTTTTTTTTTAATTTAACCCGACACACATAGGTTTTCACTTATTTACCAAGTCCATGTAGTTTTTGAAATTGCATCTTGAAGATGCAATTTTAAACCAATAACGATTTGGGATGACTTGCGCAAACCAACAAGGATTTGGGATGACTCCAGGCTGATTATGCAAGTGAGTGTTAAATTTCAGAGATTGCTAGAGAAGGAACGTGTATATAATTTTTTTGTTGGATTTAATCTTGAATATGATCAAATCTGTATTCAGGTTTTTGGTTATGATCGTTTTCCTGCTCTTTAACAAGCCTATTCTCATGTGTAACAGGAAAAGAGTAGGAGCGTTATGCTTCATACATTCACTCAGGATAGATCTGCATTGGCAGCTACTACTCAACGAGACCCCAGGTCCACGCCATCTCGAGTGGACAATAGGAATAAAAATACTAAGAAGGATCAACTGAAATGTGATTACTGTGGCAAAACGAAGCATGCTAGGGATTACTGTTGGAAGGCTTCATGGTCGACCAACTCGCGAACGTGGTGGCAACCAACCAGGGCCTGTGAAGTCGCATGCTCACATGACCGAGATCTTTGAGTCTGTGCTTGCTTCTAGTAACACAAAGGGTGCTGGTCTTTCTAAGGAAGAACTTTAGACTCTTAGGCAATTGATGGCTCGTATGGACATTTCTTCTTCAACCTCTACTTCTACTTCCTCTAATTTTACTCATACATGCATCTTTGGAAGCGCCTTTAGCTCTATCTCTTGTTTCCATCCTTGGATTATCGACTCTAGTGCCACTGATCTATGATAGGTTCTTCAAATCTTTTTTCTTCGTTCTCTACATGTTATGGTAAGGATAAAGTTAGAGAAGCAGATGACTGTTTAACTTCTGTTTCAGGAAAATGTTTTATTCATTGTTTTTCGTCTTTGTTACTTTCCTTAGTCCTCCATGTTCCAAATTTTTCTGCAAATCTTTTGTCTATTAGTTGCCTTGCAAAGTTTTTAAATTGTTCGGTAATGTTTCCCTACTCATTGTATTTTTTAGGAGCTAGAAACGGAGAAAACGATTGGCAGTGGTAGTCACTTGGTGGGTTGTATCTACTTGAGGCTGCACCTTCTTCTTCTGTTCCGGTAGATTTGGTTGGCACGACTTTTCAGGCAAATAGAACTCTTATGCTTCAAGAACTACATCGATGGCACAATTGTTTGGGTCACCCCTCTTTTGGTGTTTTGGGGAAGCTTTTTCCTTTGTTAATTAGGTAGTGTACTCATAATAAGTTTGTTTGGGATGTTTGTGAGTTTGCCGAGCACAAACGAAACTCTTATCCTAGTATTAATAATAAAAGCATTGCTTCGTTTATGGTTATTCATTCTGATGTGTGGGGACCATCTTGAATTGTTACTTTATCTGGTTATTGCTGGTTTGTCACTTTTATTGATTGTTTCTCCCATTTTACTTGGGTTTATTTATTGTGCCATAAAAATGAAGTTTTCTATTATTTCTGTGATTTTCACAAGATGGTGAGCACTCAGTTTAATGGAAACATTTGTGTGGATACTCCTGCGTAGAATGGTGTTGCTGAGTGTAAGAATCGACATCTCCTTGAAGTTGCTTATTCTTTAGTGTTCATTATGAATGTTCCAAAGTCATTTTGGGGGGATGTTGTTCTTACAACAACTTATCTCATTAACAGGATGCCTTTGGCGACACTGGACTTTAAAATCCCACTAGAGCTTTGCCCCTGTATTTAGGTTCTTTTGTTGATTTTGGGTTCCCTTGGCCCTTAAGTGTAGTTCTTTTGTATATGGGTTTGCCCTCCCCGGGCACATTCTCCTATGACTACAATTACTTATCAAAAACAAATCCGACTAGAGCTTCTGCATGGCACTTCTCTAGCTCATACTTTTCATCCTTATATTTTTGGTTGTGTTTGTTTTGTCCATGATCATTTGCTGTCAGGAGGCAAACTCGATCCCAAGGCTTTTCGCCATGTCTTTGTTGGCTACTCTAGTACTCAAAAGGGTTACAAATGTTATCATCCTTCATCTAGGAAAACCTTTGTCAGTATGGATGTGACATTTCATGAATCAATACCTTTTTATCCATCTCCATCTCTTTAGGGGAGAAATGTGGTGTTCTAGAAAAAGAAGAGATAGAGATGGAGTTTCTATGTCCAACTATCCCTCTAAATCCTCCTATTCAACACTCGAAGGAAGAAGGGATTTCCATTCAGGAGGAGCAGATTTATTGTGATATTGAGAGGGAGCTAGTTACTTGTGGTCGGTTGGATAGAGAAGATTTGAAGAGATATGCTTGAAGTCGACAACATACCAAAAGGCAAGAGCATATCACCACTAATATGCCCCCAAGTTCGTTGCAGTCCCACTCTCCAGCTTTAACCTCTTCTCCTATTACACTAGTTATTATTGATAGTCTTACTTTTGATGATATTGATATTCCCATTGCCATTAGGAAATGAGTTAGGTCTTGCACTCAACATTCTATTTCTAATTTTGTTTCTTATAACTCTTTATCTCATTTCCATCGGTCTTTTGTTTCTTCTTTGTCTTTTGTGTCCCTTTTATAAGGGTGGAAAGATGTGATTGTAGATCCTAAGTGGAAAGAGGCTATGAAGGAAAAAATGAGAGCTCTAGTGAAAAATGAGACTTGGGAATTGGTGTCACTTCCAATTGGGAAAATACTAGTACCTTGCAAATGAGTGTACACAGTCAAGCAAAAAGCTGATCGGATAATCGACATGTATAAAGTTAGACTGGTGGCAAAAGGATTTACTCATACTTATGGTTTTGATTATTAGGGGACAATTACAACCATGGAAAAATGAACTCTATTCGAACTCTTCTATCTTGTGCAGCTAATCTAGGGTGGATGTTGCATCAGTTGGATGTTAAGAATGCATTTCTTCATGGAGATCTTGAGGAGGAAGTTTATATGGAGATACCTCCAGATTTTTCTTCTCAAGCCATAGAATGGAAGGTATGCAGGTTAAAAAAGGCTCTGTACGGGTTAAATCAGTTACCAAGAGCCTGGTTTGGAAAATTTTATAAGGCCATAGGCCCATGACAGAGTTTGGATACAAACAGAGTAATGCAAATCATACTTTGTTCATTAAGAGGAAGGATAGGAAGATTGCAGTCCTTGTAGTATATGTTGATGACATAGTTGTGATGGGAAATGATATAGTGGAAGTGAGCAGATTAAAGGTCCATTTGACCAAGGAATTTGAGATTAAGGATCTAGGAAATCTTCGTTATTCTCTTGAGTTGAGGTTGCTAGATCAAATAGAGGTATTTTCATCTCCCATAGGAAATACATTCTAGACTTGCTCAAAGAGTCTGGCATGCTAGGGTGCAAACCAGCAGACTCACCTAATTAGGCCAATCATCGTCTTAAGAGTGGGGATGGTGCTCAGGTTGACAAAGGGAGATACTAGAGATTTGTGGGAAGAGAAAGATTGATATATCACCCATGTACTCAACCAGACATAGTCTATTTTGTTGGAGTAGTCAGTCAGTTGTTGCCTAGATATATACCCTAGAGGGAGGGATGGGGGGGGGGGGGGTGAATAAGGTATTTTGCAAATATCGACAACTTTTACAAACTTTAAATATGAATGCAAGTTAAGCACAAAGTATGTAAAAGAGTAGAGAGAAAGAGAGATCAAACACAACCGTTTTTACGAGGTTCGGAAAACTTCCTACGTCCTTGACTCAAGCATCCTCACTTAGTTTTTCCACTATCTTGATCTCCTTCACAGGTGGAAGTCAAACCTTTACAACAAGAGCTTTTAACTTTTTGTCCAGCAAAATATCTCCTTTTGCCTCACAAGGGTAGCACCTACCCACATATCTCACCGCAATGAGAAGTTACAAAGTTGTTACCAACAAATACTCTCTTCAAGAGTTGATTGGTGCAATAATTGCTCACTCACTAAAGATTGATCAAGTGTAAACTCCGATTATTTAAGATGAGTAGAACATATAGGTCTAAGTTTTGTGATAAATGAGATCTAAAGTCAAGAACAAAGATGTAGAATTTAAAGCATGTAAGTTCATAGCAATAAATGTTGTAATGAACTTCTATTTATAGGCATTTGAAAGATATGTCCATTAGATTCAAAATATGCCATTCTCACTTTTTTTGTTCTGTTCAAAACTTGAATTTTCAATTGCTAGATTGACAGAATCAGTAGACTAGTTTCATCAATCAGTCAACTGCATGAAGATCCAGTTGATTGATCAACTCAACTGATTTGTCTAGAGAGTTTGCTTTATATGTTCTTCATCCAATTGATTGATCAACTGAACTGATTTCTCTAAAGAGTTTGGGTTCATATATTCTTCATCTAGTTGACTGATCAACTCAACTGATTTGTCCAGAGAGTTTGGGTTCATATGTTCAAGAACAATCAATCGACTCGTCATTGGAATCAGACGACTAGTTCTTTTGTATACTATTTTTGCTTTGAAATTCAATCGATTGGTTTTTCAAGTTGTTCAACTGGCTTGGATAGTTAGTTTAAACTGTGTATAAAATTGTCACCTAGTTGATTGGTTCTAGGAGATGGCCGATTGGTTTTGAGAGTGTAAAAATTAGGCATAAAAATCAGTCGATTGGTTCTTAGAACTCGTCGACTGGTTTTGGAAGTTTAAGCTTATTTGCCTATTTTCACCGATGTCTCTTTTTCAAAACAATTTGATCTTTCAAAACTTAAAGTATGTCAGTGTGTTGTTTTGAAAAATTATTTTATGATTAATTCTAGTTGATCATTTTAATATTTAGAGCTAAGGCTTATGATCAATCTAAACCTAATTCACTCAAAAACCTAAAATAAAGAAAAATAAAGTCATTTCTTGACTTGTCTTGATTTGTTGGGCTTTGAGTGTGTCCATTTGCTTGGATGATCTTGAGTGAATTCCACTTGATTGGATTTTAGTTTCGAAGCTTGTACTTGGAGTGGATTCCTTTATTTGATGGACTTTGGCATTTTTCGGTTAACCATTCTCTTTGACCTAGATAACCTATTTGCGTTGTCACTAGATAAAACATTAGTCCATATAGACAATGTCTTGTTATATTCAAAATTATTGAGATGCCCTTAGTTGAAAACCTTTAGGGCTAACAAGTCAGTTCATGCACGATCGTCGTACTCCCCATTTAGATGCGGTTTATTGGATTCTCAGGTATTTGAAATCAGCTCTGGGTAAAGGATTTTAGTTTTCAAATCACGGTCATTTGTAACTTGAAGCTTTTACAGTTGCAGATTGGGCATGCTCTATTGAGGATAGACAATCTACGTCAGGATATTGTACTCTCGTGGGTGGTAATCTTGTTACTTGGTGGAGTAAAAAACAATGGGCAGTTGCGAGATCTAATGCTGAAGTTGAGTACGAAGCCATGACACATGGGGTATGTGAGCTTGTTTGGCTATGGACATTGATAAGAGATCTCGGGTTTGGTAATAACAGGTCTATGGGATTATATTGTGATAACAAGTAAGCTATATTAATATTGCTCATAATCGAGTTTAGCATGATCAGACAAAGCACGTAGAGATTGACAAACACTTCATCAAGGAGAAGCTAAATGAAGGCTTAATTTGTACGCCCTTTGTAAAATCGGAGGATCAATTGGTTGATGTGTTTACCAAAGGACTTTGTCGTCGAGTCTTTTATCCAATTGTATGCAAGTTGAGCATGAGAGATATATATGCTCCAACTTGAGGGGGAGTGTTAGAAATGTATTATTGGTATTTTTGTATTTTGCAATATTTCAATAATATGGATCACTAGAAGGTGTAGGAATGTAATTAATTCATTCCACCCTCTTACTTAAATCTCTTCACTCTCTTTTCCCTCTTTTCTTTTCTTATTCTTCTCTATCATAAACCCTAAATCACACAAACTACACAACTCAACTCTTTAAATTGAACTTTGAAGATTGCGAGATGGAGGAGGCAATGAGCCTTTTGGACTTCTTGCAGTGGTTTAGACCAACTTCAGGAATGGAGGACAAAGTGAGTTGGATGGTAGATAGCTCAAAAAAGTTCACTGTTTGGTCTTTCTATAAAGAATTGGCTCGAGGTGAGTCAAGCGAGTCCCCTTGGAAGATCATTTGGGGGACCAAAGCCCCAAAGAAAGTTTCTTTCTTTGCGTGGCCTGTGGCTTGGGGAGTTGTCATAACAACAGATAATCTTCAAAAAAGAGGCTATAGTTTGCTCAACAGATATTTTGTGTGGTTGAGAAGAGGAGACTATTAACCACCTTATCATTCATTGTCCATTTGGGAGAGAAATGTGGAGTCTTTTTCTTCCTTTTTTTTTTTTTTAATTCTCTTTTTGGATGTTTTTGGGTTATTCAAGCATTGATGAAGATTTTTTTCAGCAGTTGGCAAGTAAAAAGAATTAGGAGGATGTGAAGAAGGTGCGGAAGCTTGCCTCACGTTGCCTATTATGGTGCTTGTGGCAAAACGGAATAGAAGGATTTTTGAGGGGGAGGAGATGCCCCCTAATAGGTTTAAAGATACTATTTTAAAGTTGTTATACTTTTGGATGGAAGAATCATACCCATCTTGTGTAGATTCTTTGGTTGATATAAGTTTGTGATTAAGCCTCCTTTTTGTATATGGGTTCACCCCCTTGGCAGCTATATATATATTTATATAAAAAATAATTGTTTGCTATAATTTAATGATTTATTCACATATTTGTTTACTAAATTGTACCTAGTATCCTCTCAAGTAGATGGATGTGTAGGCCTAAAACATTCTCAATTAGTTAATTATTTTGCTTATGTTCATGCATGCATATATGTTACTTTTTGTTGTTAAGTGTTTCCATGCTTTTCCAAATTTTTTAATCACCTTCATTGCGTCTGAAATGTTTCTAAAATGTTTTTCCCCCTAATTGATTGAAACAATACTCTGAAATGAAATTTTGATCCTTAGTTAGAGGAGGATGGGGATGCTGCTCTTTTCTCCGAGAGCGGGATGGAGGGAGGTGAATGGTTGAGATTTGATGGTTCTTTTGGAGTGTGAACCGGTGGCTGTTCTTAGTTCAGTTGGATGCATTTTAGAGGATTTCCTATTTGAACACCTGGTGGAGGAATCAAGTGAAGCACTGGATTAGGTGATGGATAGAATTGATATTTTGGTAAAGTCCTCAGCCTTTCTTGCATGGGTTTAGGGATGCCAATGGTGTTATTTGGGGATATTGATAGTACATTGAGATTGATGGGGAGTGAGGGCGGAAGAAGGCTAAAGGGGGGTTGTCAAGCTTAAGATTGTGAGAGAGTATTGAATAAGTTATATAGTTTGGTTGAATATGAGGGGAGGAGTGCTTGAGTTTTCCTCTCGTGTTGTTTTAGATCTGGGCTCTAGTGTTTTTTTCTTTTTTAGTGTGAAAGTCATTTGCTTCCTTTTTTAAAATTTTCTATTTTTCATCTGTACATGGGTTTTGCCCTTTTGGTTACTTTAGTGATTATTTTTACCTACCGGAAAAAAGAATCATCGAAAAGATGATATTAAGGAGTTTGCTTACTGCATTCTCTCAGCCAATCTATATAGAGATTTCATATCAATTGTTAGAGTTACTTGCAAATAAAAGAGAGCCACAGATTTACTAAAAAACCGAAAACTTATTGTCTTCTAATCCTCCCCTTTGACTCCCTTAGGTTTGATAATTGGTAGTTCCTTGTATTGAAGTACCATAGCGACTGCTACTCCTGTTTCCTTAATGTTAACATAGTGGTATCTGTGATTAGCTTCAAGCCTTCAACAGAATGACAGAGAGCTGATAAGGTAGGCTGCTGATTTGGCCCGACTGTGAAATTCGGAGGTTGAAGATTCTTTCTTTCATTGTCCAAATCTTCTCACTTGATGTTGATGTGGGATCAACATAAATCTTTAGAGATTGAAATTGAATCTCCAAAAATTCCATTTCAAATCAGTCGCAACAAATGTATTTTAATATTTTCCTTCATAATATCAATTGTGAAGTTCGGTACCCCCACACCAAGCACACCGTAAGATCGGCCTGCAATAACGCTTTGCCATAGAGGTTTTCACATGCGATCTGTCGCATCCAGCACCCCACCCTACGCGGATGCCGAGGACGTGATGCCAGTTGGCCACCTTGCCAGTCTCCCTACCGACAATGCGACCAACCAAAGGCAACTTTTAAACTTTACAATAAATTGCATTCCAAATGTAGGGTCAAAGCAGCGGAAATTAAAACATTTTTTAAGTTGGGAATGCAACTCATCTAACTACATCAGAGCACGTTTAAAAAAAGACATCTAATATCTCTGGAATACCAATATACATGAGCCATGTCCCGGTGCATCTATTCTATATCAATGAATCAAATAACATAGTACCACGAACCTGAATAGCATGATTCAGTCCACAATAATCCAAGACTCCATAATTCGTTGCCGTCAAATCCTGGCTGGGGATGTCTCCGGGTCACTAGTTTCATTTCTTTGTGCCTTTTAATCCAATGGAGATAAATCCTGAAGTCACATCCTGCACCCCACCCTATGCGGATGCCAAAGATGTGATGCCAGTTGGCCACCTTGCCGGTCTCCCTACTGACAATGCGACCAACTAAAGGCAACTTCTAAACTTTACAATGAATTGCATTCCAAATGTAGGGTCAAAGCAACGGAAACTTAAACCTTTTTAATTCGGGAATGCAACTCATCTAAATACATTAGAGCACGTCTATATTCAGTCACTTTCTATCTCTAGAGTACCAATATACATGAGCCATGTCCCAATGCGTCTATTATATATCAATGAATTCAATAATATAGTTCCACAAACCTGAATAGCATGATTCAGTCCACAATAATCCAAGACTCCATAATTCATTGCCATCAAATCTTGGCTCGAGATGTCTCCGGGCCACTAGTTTCATTCCTTTGTGCCTTCTAATCCAATAGAGATAAATCCTGAAAAAATAATAGGGTGAGCTTTAACAAGCCCAGTGAGTAACATAGGTTTCCTGCCATGGGTTTTAAAACCATTCTTGCTTATAAAGCACGTGGATAGTTTAGTCACTTTAAAGAGAACAGTTTCATAAATCCACTTTTAAATGCAGTTTAAGCAGAACTAAACAGAACTGAACTAAATAGAACAAACAGATCAGGATAGGATAGGACAGGACAGAACAGATAAGATCAGAACAGAACATAACAGATCAGAACAGAACGAAACAGAACAAAACAAAACAGATCAGAATGCCAATATATCAATCAAAAGCATAGGCATGACATCAAGTATGCTTGAGCCTTTCCCAGCTGCCCATGCGCAGACACTCGTGGGGCCTCTACCCTCTAGGTATTGCTCACAAAACAGATCAGAACGGAACATGACAGAATTGAGTGGAACAAAACAGAACAAGATGCCAATCAGGCATATGAGCCTTTCGCAGCTGCCCATAAGCGGACACTCGTGGGGCCTCTACCCTCTGGGGTTTGCTCTGGCCTAAGCCATGCTGCTTAATCCTGTAGTGGGCCTAAGAGTAAGACACAACATAACTGAAAAAGAATCGGAACAAACTCCGAATAGCATATAACAAAATAGACTAGACCAGAATAGAACAGAAGAGCAGGACAGAATAGAATCATGCCATGTGTAATGCAGTACAAAGAGTATGCATTTAAACAATACGGTATATGAAAATACAATGACAGTTAAAATGTCACCAAGTCAGAAGTTCCAAGTTACTCACAAACTTTTATGCTTATTGTAATACCCCGAGCCAAAATGCCCGAACCTAATGACACGTTTTACGAGAATTCAAATGATAGTCTACAAACTAACTACAAAAGGGCCAAGGGTCGAGAAATATATAAAATGTATATTCCAATACATATTTATGTTATGTGACATAAGTATATAGTGATATGCATATAATTATATGTGTATATTAACACATGCAAATACACACATTAAGTGTGTATTGTGTGTGTATAGCCGAATATATATAAATACATATATATATATATATAAATATGATCAAATAAATATATACATATATATATATAAATACATATGTATAAATACAAAAGTATGTGTGTGTGTAGAATTGTGAAAGAGTGTGTGAGTGTCAGCAGCACACAGCAGAGTGTGCAAGTGTGTGTTTTGTGTGCTGTAATGTATATACATTATATATATATAATACAAAATATCAACAAA
The DNA here is from genome assembly GCA_008638375.1 of Nyssa sinensis. Lineage (NCBI taxonomy): Eukaryota > Viridiplantae > Streptophyta > Magnoliopsida > Cornales > Nyssaceae > Nyssa > Nyssa sinensis. Next base: position 48,401,070 of record CM018031.1, read on the forward strand.
ATATTTAATGTAAAGCTGTGAGACCAAGAAAGAAAACAGAATGGGAAGTCCATGAAAGGGGCTGTGAGAAGTGAGGGAAAGAAGAGAGAGAGAGGGGGCGGCCACATGAAGGCCTATATATGTAGGTGTGTATGTTTAGTAAGGAAACAACAAAGGAAGAAAACCTTTTGGAGAACTGAGAACTGGTTTGAGTTCTAAGGAGTTGGAAGAGGAAGAAAATAAGAAGAAGAAGGAAGGGGAATCCATTTTTGAGGTAAACTTACAAAAATCCACTATTTTCTCTCTCTAAAGTTTACGCATATATGCAAACTGTTTAGGTTATTTTCAAGCATGTATGATATTTAGGACATATAAACTTGAACAAGACATGAAAAATTAACTCTAAAACACATCAAAAACCCAAGCCGTACATCAAACCACCATTAATGGACCTTGGTTAAAGCAGGTCTGAGACGACCTTTATAAAACATATCTTGGTTGTTCTAGATCCAAAATAGGTCACATGAGGGTGTCAAAAACCCTATTACGCGATCAAGAAGCCTAGGAAAAGACCTCCAAAACTTGAGTTACAGGTTCGGGCTTTGAAACCCAACCTCACCAACTTACACCAAAACCAAGATATGAGAATGAGGATTTGAAGCCCCTTAATCAAGGAACAAAATAGGCCAAGAATCACCTGAAATGGTCTAAAAATAAGCATAAACGATCGAGTTGCAGGTTTGATTATCAAACCTTTAACCGAACACTTGAACTCAGTTTGAGTTCTTAAATGAATGCCAAAATGAAGATTTAAGTCCCAGAAATAGTTTAGAGTTAAAAACAGAGGGATTAGATGACCTAAAACTCACGAAAATGAAGAAGAAGATTTCTGCAATTAGGGCAATAGTAACCTGATTGAAGAAGAAGACGATGAGTCAACTCGCCAACTCGATTGAATTAGGCGTGTTGACTCGGACACGTGTTGGGAAGGGGGGGTAGCCACCGCATAAATAGCACGACGCCATTTTGGGGCTTAAAGGTTTTAAATTTAAAACCTGATTATAGACTGTTTGGCTACACGGTTTGGGGGCCAATTTAATAACCTGTGCGCAAATAAGATAGCCTGTCCATATTTTAAGGGCTTATCTGCCGTTTGGATTGGAAATCCATTGAAAAATAAAAGGGGCCGCAGCCTCTTGGGATTCGAACGCCCCACCTCACAACCCTAAACCAACACCCAACCCACTTGGACAGGCAAGCCCGTGGGTATAAATGTCACAATATATATATATATATTATATAAAAGAAATTATTCAGAAAAAATAAAAAGGGCGCAACCCCTGTGACTCGAACGCCCAACCCTTTAAATCAAACCCCCCATTTTTTTCATGTGGACAGGCAAGCCTGTGATGTTTTTGGGCTTATAATATATATATATATATATATTATAAATGTAATAATTAATTAATTAATTAATTAATAATGGTAAATTGACCTGATGTCCAAATTAAACATGTGAATAGTGTATTTTAACTATTTTGGACATTCTGAAGCCAATGGTGAGGTTCGTTTTGAGAGACGGGACCTCAAAACATAAAGACACTTAAAAGTGTAAAATGACCAAATTACCCCTAGTACCCCTAAAGCTAAATGAAAGTTTGAGAAGGTCTAAATTGACTTTCTTCGACGTTCCGGACTCAATGGTGAGGTCCATATTATGAATTGAAGTACGAAAAAATATGACACGTAAACATGTAGAGTAATAAAGTAAACCTAAAAGTTAATGAAGCTACCAGAAGAGTATACTTTAAGAGTACAACGCCTAAGATAAAAATTAAGATTTAATTACGATCTAAGCATAAGTTAAGAGCATCAATAGGAGATATTTGAAGTGAATGTGAAGTTGATGGACTTTTATAAATTATTCTTAGGAACTACAGAGAAAGAGGGAAAGCGCACTAGTAGCACTGACCCTAAAGACAGATGTGAGTAACCCTGTATTTGAAGTAGAAATTTAACTCCATGGATTTGAAGAAGTTTTAAGTTCAAAATATCTGAAGCATTTGAATATCAAATTCAGTATTACATGATTCCTGTTTTTAAAATATTTCTATTCTTATAAACCCTATTGTGACATGCTCAGTGAATGGTTCCTACTGCAGTTTTCCTTAAAAATAGCATGTCTAAGTTTAAAATGCCAAATCTCTTAAAAATATTCTGAATTTGCATATTCCAAGTTTTTGAAGATTTTATCATGAAGTCATGAATTTTCATGTTCTGAATGCTCATAAAAGCATCTATTTGAAGAAGTCATATTTTAAATACTCATGAAAAGCATAATTGAAGAAGCCATGTGTTAAATGTATTTGAATGCAACTACAGGGAGGCCATATGTTAATGCTTTTAAATAGCATTTACTTGTAAATGTTTTATACCTCCTGTTGCCACTAGTAATGCAAGATACGTTGTGCATAAGCACTACATGCGACGTTGAAATTCTACGGAATTCAACTATGACATGAAGAAATGCCAGGTAGCAGAATCTAATCCCCTAGGCACGAGTTTTCCATTGCAGAAGTAAAATTGGAATCTAGTTCGAAACGGATTCTACTAATAAAAGTGATAAGATGATATGTTTTGAAAGTGGAAGCAGGTTTTACCCTCATTTTTCTATGCATATCTATATGTTTTGAAATTCCTATACTCTATTTGAAGAAGTACATGTCTAGCTTGAATACTTTAAATGCTTCGAAGCTATCTATTTTAAAGAATGCATATATTCTGTGTTCGAAGTATACGAGCAATTGGTAGTGATTGTTTTATAAACTCTCTTGTGCTAAACCACTGCCAATTGAAAACCCATGACAAATGCTGGAATTACTCACAAGCTTAGATTAGCTTACCCGGATTTTTATCCGAGCCCCTTTCAGGTGATTGACAACAGTCCTGACTTTGATGATGATGATGATTAGAGCTTGCCCATTTTGAGGAAGGGCGTAAGCAGCTACTTACAAGACTAGTAGTTTTTGGGAAGCACTATGGAACTTTAGTCGTCATTTTTGTATTAGAAGATAGTAAAACTGTTATGTATTAAGCCCCACGGGGCAGTTGAACATGTATTTATTATAAAGTCTTAAAGTTTTTATTATAGTCTGAATGTATAATCATGTGTACCATTCTGAAGAGCGGCAATATCGGGCGGATGTGCGAAAAAATTAAAATAAGAAAAGAAAAGAAAAAGTTTTTCACGCTTCCGCAAACACAGGCCGCACCGCTGTCCGATACCGTCGCTTATGTGAGCCTCGCACTAAAGCCACCAGGCCGAAGGGTGGCGGTCGCGATACGAGATCCGCAGAGGGTGGGTTTCGGGTCGTGACACTTATCTCCATTTACAGATGTTCTCCAGATACTGTTTTAGGCACATCCTTGTATTTCTCGAATAATCATTATCAATCACAAAAATATAAGGATTCATCCATTCACGAATTATTCATCATCTTAGGAGTCTATCAGATCGTCTAATTAAGTCCATTGGCCCATTTCCCATTTATTGGGTTTCACCTCAGGCTATTGAATTCCTTAATTAAGCTTAGTAGCTTTCAGGATTATAATCTAAGTCATTTTGACTTCATTCGTTATCAATTAATCACTTATTTAACCTTAGGGGCAAAATGGTCATTTGTTAGTCTTGCCCCGGACCCTATCGTGGTCCTCAGAATATTTCACATGTCCTTTGTATAAATTTTTGAGTCTTTTGGATCTCATTTGGTATTTGTTTTAGATCACCGGGACATATCGGTCATTTTCCATTTTATACTTTTGACTGTTTTGGAGTCTTATTTAGACCCTCAATTCACATTTTTATGCTTATGACAATCAATCATATCAGATTGGCCATTTATTCGGCCTTTACTTTGTATTTCCTATGCCTAGGGGCATTTTGGTCATTTCACATTTTACGAAATTACGACCCCAAATCATTATTTAATTATTTATGTGATTTCACAATTATTTGGACCTCCATTGGTATCAATTTCGTCCAATTTGGACTTTATTTGGGCTTCGTATTGTATTAGGGGTATTTTGGTAATTTTACATCTTATGGTGGGACCACCCCGGAGTCCCCGGATGTCCAATCTGACATTTCCATTGTGTCCGGAACGTCCGAAAATGTTAAGATAGCCTTTTTTGGATCTTAATTTGGACTTTATGTGCTTTATTTATGGCCTAAGGGTAAAATAGTCATTTTACCCTATTTATAAAATAATTTAATTATTTTTCAGGGGTTTCTTTGAATTAAATTTCCAAATCTTGGGCCATAACAGAATTACTCAGCATTTTTGGGGCCAAACCGTAATTTAGAAAAGTTAGGGTTTTATTATTTTTCATTTAAACCCTTGAACCATTGGGTTCACTAGGTTAAACCCTGGACCGGCCTAACTAGCCTTTGAACCAACCGGTTCAGGCTACTCTAGTGAATCGGAATAGCATATCCCTAATACGCGTCTTATCCATGGTTTGGTTATCTTGATTTTAATTTTCTAATTTCTTATCTTTGTAACCAAACAACCTAAATTTAATTTTTAAAATCAACCTACATAGAACAACACAGTTTCATTAACCAGATTTGCGTTCGGTCGGGTCCCTCGACCCAAGGTCTGACCCATCACTCAAAACAGACCCATCTTCCCCACGATTTTCCGGCTACTGCTCCGGCGCTGGTTGCTGGAACTGTACATTTTTTTCCTACTTTTTCTTATGGTTTTGACACCCGTTTTTTATGTTTTTCATATCAAATCGATCCTAGGAACCTCAAGCATTCATTTAGGACTGTTTTAGACCTCAAACAATCCAAGTTCCGACACCCACAACAACTTTCCGGCCATGCACCGGTTCTAAAATATAGCTATAAAATGATCAATGCTTGACCATTTTGCTTGATTCAAGATGTTTTGAACTCCTTATGACGTCCTCTATCATTTCCTGTTCCCAAAATCAAGTTTAACTCAACTTGTTTCAGACCTAGATTCGAGGTCCATCAATGGCAGATTTGAGTTTTGTTGTTTAAAGCCCTCTTAAGTCTCCTATTTTACCCAAAAATCCTAATACATCATAACAACAATCATGCATGCAACCTCATTGGTTGGTTTGGGAGGTCGTATGGCTTTTACATGATATATATAATATATATATATATACAATTTTATTGATGCATATAATACATGTCCTAATATTATACATGTTAATCAGATCACAAATTTTCAAACTTGGCCACCGATAAAAGTATAGGATACAACGGATGCATGCATTGATGAAAGTAAAAGGCTTGAGTAATTTAATTGAACAAACGGAACAAATTGAGTTTTAAAGGGAAAAATCATGTTTAGTGTTGCTGTAGCCAGGATTCACATGTGCCCCATGTAAAATTTGACCAAATGGGCTCAACTCGGTTTTGAAAAGCCCATTATAGGTCCAATGGCGCAAAGGGCCGAAGCAAGAAATTAAAAATAAAATTCTTAAATGAGATTGACCTCCCACCATAACAGTACACTTTCTTAATGATATCAGAACTTGTGTGTTATCACCCATTTTGTAGTGGGTTATAGTATACATGGTAAAGTAATATTGAAAAAACTCAATGTCACATGATAGTTCAATTCTACTAAAAAAATATCGTAGAAATTCAAACCTTGTCTGATTAGTGTGGTGATTGTCTAATAATATTATATTTTTTAAGTTTCTATTTTATATAAGATGCTATTAAAATTATTATTCTACAATAATTACATAATTTAAACTATTTCAGTAATACATTATCAAGTTAGTGTAAATAAATATTTAGAATCATATCAATAGTGCTTGTTTGGTTGAGTTATAGAAAAATTTTTATTTGAGTTGAGCAATTACGAAAATGTGTTATTTGAGCTCAACGGTTAAATGTTTAGGAGAGTCATTAAAAAAAAACTTAACAACTATCAAATAGAAGTGTTTATAATAAACTTGACCAAATTAATAAAAAAAGTTGTACTTATCAATATGACTCAAATTACACTTAATAGAAAAGCTATGGCCAATAAGTACAATTTGAAATCCCATCCCAAACAACCTATAAGAATTTATTGAACCTTTCAAAATGCATTAAGTGTAGTGAACAAGTTGAACCAAATATATCCACGTGTTGAATCTGTTAGGATTATATGCCTTTGAAATCCTATTTCTGGATAATATTTTTGACAATTTTTATTTTAGTAAGATTAATTTATCCACATTGCATACTTATTAGAGTAAAAAGTTTGTATTTATAAATTCATGAGACGAATTTGGGATCCATGGTTTATAATTAATTGGATGATTTCGGTACATTGAATGGGACTCATGTATAAGAGAGATAATTTTGAAATTTCCGTTCACATTCAATGATAGAACTTGACAGTCTATTTGAAAGAATGTAACATTTTATATATATCTAGTGCAATATATGACACAAATGTGCTAGCAACCCAAGTGGTTATTTTTTTTTGGATATAAGTTCCTCCCACTTTTTGGTCCAAGGTTCAAACCTTTGGGCCAATTCTTTTTGCCTCATTTTTCTCTTTTTCCCCTTGTGTCTTGTTTGGTAAATTTTCAGCATTATTGCTGCTTCCCACATATATATATTTATACATTACACATCATAATGAGCTTATGTACATTATACATTATATATGATAATGTATAATACATATATACATTATACATAAAAATGAGCTTGTGAAACGGGCTCATGTAATATAATTGTTTATATATATGCACACATCTATTTACATATATTAATTCACATATATATATATATATGTGCATATTTTTCAGTATGTATTACCGTATTTGACATTTATTCCATAAAATATTAATTTATGGAACGCAGACAAATTTGGTATTAATCCGGGACTCGGTATCATCATTACTCATTTTAACAATATTGGGTCCCCGTTAATGTCTTATTCCATATTCACAATATTTTCATAATTAATTATCCGTACTGGTCTCATATCGTCAATTTCGGTACTAGTCCAAATTATTTTGACTTGGTTGACCAGGTTGTCAATTTTCCGAGCATTCGCCACCTTTGGTGTTTCTGATTAATGTCGTCTCTTAGGATAATTGATCTCATTATGGCTTATTGTATTCTTAGCGATTTCAAACAGTACTGTTACATAACCTAATTTTATTAGGTTGGGGTGCCGTCTTAGTCATATTAAATTTTTCGGGGTATTACACGATCAACTTGACGTGCGGGGTTTCTCATTACTGGAAAAAAAAACTTGTGCTTCTCTGGCTTTGGGAGTTTGAATAAACGGTTGGCGGGTAGATATATAAATCAAAATCTAATAAAAAAAGAAATATAGATTCTAGGGAGAAAAGGTTATGGGAATTACGAAAAGTTTTTGCTCTAATATCTGATGTTGGACAAGACCCTATAATTTCATAATGATGCTGTCTAAAACTAATTCAGGGGGCTAAGGCTTAGAATTGCTTAGGGTCAGGTTTTATGAAAATAGAAGGGAAGTATAGTGTTTTGAAAAGAAAGTTTTTAAATTAACAATGCTAATACTGGAAGTTTTTAGAAAATAGAAAGTATAAATGAATAGAAACTACTAATGATAGGAAAATTATTCTGAAGAAAACTTTCAAAATTCAAAGGAGGGCTTGATTAATCCCACACAAGAATAAGAATCAGTGAACCTTGTAGCCATACAACTATCCACCTAAATACCAAACAGTTCTAATTTTTAAAATACCAAATTACCTATGTATAGGCTCTAATCATGAGAGAATTATCAAAATTAAACTGTTTTCCATTTCTTGTAAATTTTCCTTGCATTAGTGCCTGGGGAAGCAGATCATGCCATACAATTAGTTGGGTTTCAAATAAGATCTATTGTCCCTGCACCTTCACCTATTGGGTTGAGAGGTACATTGGCTTATTTTTCTGGTGGATTTCTAGAGCACAGGGTAGGTAATAACACCAGTTAATTCTGTGAGGGCAATTCTATTGTCCATAATTGTTTCCTATGTAGTGTTTCTTTTTTCTTCTTCTTTTTCTTCGTTATTTTTATTTTCTTGGCTTGTGAAGGATGTCCCTCTTACTGCCGTAGTTTCTCTCTTATATTCTTCTGGTGACATCTAATTTTTTTTTTTTTTTGACAAGTTAAGTGTAAATTGTATTAAAGGCGCCCAAGGGGGGCGCACCCATATGCAAAAGAAAGAGACCAAATTAGGGTCTCATGTCACTCAAGAAATCTACAAAGTTATCGACGGAAGGTTTATAAATCCCACTGACCCATACATACAATGTATATAAAAAAAAATGCTCCTAACTCTATAGGGGGCAGCTTCTACCCCCTAAAAAACCCTTTTATTTCTCTCCTTCCATATACACCAAAAAAGACATAGAGGGACCAAATCCCATACTTTGCTTAAATGCTTGTCTTTGGTAAAAGTTATTGTGATTTGGTACATGTTTTTCCTCTATGGTTTATTTTTATTTTTTGATTTCTTTCTTTTCCCTTCAGGTTAGGGTACTTCTGCTCGTGGTCTTTTTATTTTTATTTTTGTTTTGGGCTGCACATAAGGATTTAAATTCATTTCAAGACACATAATCTTACCCTTAAATCACTTTTGATCTCTTAACACCAATTTCACTTAGGGATGTTGGATACCACTAGTTGGTAGAGGTACTATTATGTTCTGTGGGCAATGAAGTTCACTAAAATATTATCATTTAATTTTAAATAAATAATGCAACCGATTGAACTAACTTAATCAATGTAGTGTATGATAACGAGAAAAGGGGCAATTGGGAATTTCATATGGAGCATGCTTGGAACCTTGTGTAATTGAGTTTAGGGCTATGTCACGTCTTGTTTTATGTTAACAAACTTAATTCTCATGCAGGTGATATCATACATGCTCATTCTATATTTTTATCTTTGTTTATTTTGGTAATATTAAGATTTGCTGGACATGGGCTATAATGGTGGTCCATGGGTCATATCTTGGATCAAGTTATGGTATTAGGTTTTATATGGAGTCCTAGCTGGTCTTGGGATAAGGTTTTATTGAGTTGAGTTGAGTCTCTTTATCTGAATGCAGTTTAGTTTATGAGAATTTGATATCATTTTTGTGTCACTAGGCTTTATCCTTGTGAGGGTGAAATGAGATTCTAGGTGAGATTCCTAGATTCTTTTTTCCGTCGTTGTCGTCGTCGTCGTCGTCCTCCTCCTTGTTCTTCTCTCTCTCTCTCTCTCTCTCTCTCTCTATTTAGTTATTATTCCCGAGTTAATATTCACAGTCCACTTAGCCCCAAAATCTACAATACCAAGACTTGGTAAACCATTACCCTAATTAACCTTTAATTTAATATTAAAAATTTTAAAATATTTGAAGTTAGGAGATTCCATTTTTTTTTTTGTATTTCTTGAAACCTATCATTTTTAAAACAAAGCAATTTCGACTTCACAGTCCAATTTAGCCGCAAAATCTACAATGCAAAGACTTGGTCAACCCTAGACCATTCCCCTAATTAACCTTTAATTTTATATTAAAATTTTTAAAATATTTGAAGTTTGGAGATTCCAACACTTTTTTTTTTGAATTTCTTGCAACCTGTCATTTTGCAATTTCGACCTCTTTTCACTCAAACCCTGCAACCTTTCATCCACTTATTAAGACCCTAGACCCACAAATCTTAAATCAAAACCAGTTCCAACCTCTTTTCACCCATAAGCCCTACAACCTTTCTTCCACTTATTAAAACCTTGAACCCACAAATCTTCCTTGACAAAAACCCACCATAAAGTCAATCGTAGAAAGTACTGCAAACTAGTTGAGCTGAGTTGAGCATTGGGCTGTTGAAGTTTGGCTCAGCCAGTTCACAGGTGTTCAAGCTCCACTCAAGCTTGAGGTGAGCTTGTCCATTCTTGTTCAAACTTGACTTGGCACTGTTTAGCTGGGCTCATGCTCGCCTAGGTTCGAGCTTGTCTTCTTATCTTATCCGTTCAATCTCTCTTTCTTAAATAATGGCCCTGGGTGTCAATTTGTTTTCCAGTTCTAGTAATTGTTAGTAAAGGTCAAACATGTTTATAACTATCCAAAAATATTATATTGTATTAAATGGTTAGGGCATTGGTTGGAACTTTAAATTGCTGAACATGGGAATATAGTGGATGAGCACTGTGTATGGCACAAACTATTTGCAATTTAGGACTGAGCTGAACCTAACCAAGTCAAGCTCAGCATTGCTCAAGCTTTCTCATTTATTGACTGAGCTTGAAAGGTAGGCTTGGGCTTGGCCCACTTAACTAATGAACGGATCTTCAATTATGCAGAGCCTGAGGTGTTCATGAACAGCTCAGTTCATTTGTAGCCCACGTATGCATGCACGTATTATTTAAGATCAGAAAGCCTAAAATGAACCATAACTCATCGAAGCCTGATACTTGTTAGGCAAGTAAACATTTTATTAATTTCCAACTCTCATTTTGTTTTAGGATTAGAATTCATCAAGGCCTACATGTATCAGTTGCAGTTTGCATTGCAACTTGAATGCTCTAATTTTTTTTCCCTTGGAATCTTTATCTTTCTGGTGCAGTTCAATTATAAGGAGCTGCTGTCTATTATGCATCACACCAATATATTTATTTCATTTTGCTTTGAAATCTAAATTAGTACTTTGATTTTGACAATTTGGATCATACTGAAATGTTTTGGTGATAATTATCAGTCTAGGCGAGCTTTACGAGCATTGAAAGGGTTGGTAAGACTTCAAGCCCTTGTGAGGGGCCATGCTGTGAGAAAACAAGCTGCAATTACTCTTCGTTGTATACAAGCTTTAGTGAGAGTACAGGCTCGAGTCCGGGCTAGGCATGTCCGTATGGCATTGGAAAGTCAAACAGCACAACAAAAACTTCAGCAACAGCTTGAAGGCGAGGCTTGTGTTCGAGAAATAGAGGTAAGAAACCTTGGGATACTACCACTTCAATTATTGAATAGTTTCTTTCCATAATGATGAAAATATCTCCCGTTCAGATGGTGCCAACATTTTCTTTTTTATATATATATATATATATATAAAGCATTTGTTCCTGTGAAATTGAGTAGTAAGTTGTGTTTCTGCATTTGTTCCTGTGACATTAAGTAATAAGTTGTATTTCTGTTATATATGTATGTGTGTGTGTATCTCTGTCTGTGCCCGCAATTTATTCATTTTCTCTGATTTATTTCCAATTTTGGTTGATGTTTCTTTTGCATAATGAACTTTCCACTTTGGGCCTTATGGTCAACTTCTTTGATGTGTGAGCAGCCCATATATATGGTGAATAGTCTAGGCTTTATAAAATTTCTAACATTAATGAGATCGGAAGAATTGTAAGATATACCGTTTTTTATCCTTAGAAGGTTTGGTTTTTTTCGTTTAAGAACCTCACTTCTCATGAATCAAGTCTTCTTAAGAGTTGGCTTAGGAGATTTGCCAAGGGACGGGAGTTTTGGGAAGGTGGAGGTGAGTGGGAGATCATCTAATAAAACAACTTCCTTATCTTTTTGACATATTGGCTGACCAAGAGGAGAAGTTGAGGATTACGTGGAATGGGGCTTGGGTGGAGGTGGCGATGAAGAGACATTATGGTAGACCAAGAGGAATGAGTTTAGGACTATGCTGAGTGGGGCATTGGGTGGGGTGGGGGTGGAGGTGAAGAGATGCATTGGAATGTTGTTTAGAAGATTTTTTCGTTTTTTTTATTTATAAACAACTGGTAAATACATTAAAAGGCACCCAAGAGGGGCACTCCCATGTACAAAAGGAGAGGACTCAAATTAACAGTCTCATGACACCTAAGAAATCTACCATATCACCTACCAAGAGATTACAAGACCCTTTAAGCCATACATACAACGGATCTATTTGCCAAAAGGAAACCACTTTTCTTGAGGTTTTCCCCTGTCAATATAGCCCCCCAAACCCCTTTATTTCTCACACTAGGCCCCAAGGGCAGCCCCAAGTAGGTTGTGGGCCAAGAACCTAGTTGACACCCCAAGTTCCAAGCCAACTCCTCTGCCCTTGCCACTTCCCCAACCGGAATAAGTGCACTCTTTCTTAGTTTAATCTTCAATCTAGAGACCACCTCAAAGCATTTCAGAATACACCTTATGAACCTTAGTTGTATCTTGTCTACCCTGTAGAAAATATTCGTGTCGTCAGCAAACAAGACATGAGAAACCTTTGCCCTTCTTCCCTCTCTTTCTCCCACTACAAAACCACTAAACATGCCCCTATCCCTTGCTCTATCCAACATCAAACTGAGGAATTCCATCACTAGAATAAGTAAGAAATGGGATAAAGGATCCCCTTGCCTCAATCCTTTAGAGCTTTGGAAAAAGCCAAGTGAAGTCCCATTTACTAACACAGAGAACTTGGCTGTGGATATACATGTTTCAATCCACTTCCTCCATCTTTGGCCGAACCCCATCCTCTCCAACACATAGAGAAGGAAATCCCAATTCACGTGGTCATAGGCTTTCTCAATGTTGAGCTTTTAAATTAATCCCGCCTCTCAACTTAGTTTCTAAGAGTCCACACATTCATTGACAATAAGAGCTGCATCAAGTATTTGTTGAATGTTGACCACCAATAAATGCATCACGTTTTATTTCCAAAGGTTTACAAGGTAAAATTGAATCGCGAAGCTGAAGATGTGATTATTTAGAGGGGTAATGCTGATGGGTTCTTTCCGGTCAACACTTTCTTCGGGCCTTTTGAATATGGGAGATTTTTAAGCTTTTCAGGTGAGTATAGTATCCATCACTTTCTTCCTTCATGGTGCCTTTTCATGGTTGGTGAGTGGGAAGTGGGAACAAATATCCAAGGTTGGACCATTTGATTAGTCAAAAGTTGAATACACTCAAATTGTAATTAGGCACTGCATGAGCAAGAAGGCCATAGGATTTTTGGATCAGTTGTTACTTCGTTGTCAGGTCTCAAGATCTATGGGTTTGCGTATATTCTTGTTTTGGGATCTTGTGAATATGCCTTGTATGGAGGAGGAATTGGTCTCTAGTTGGTGAAATGATACTGGAAATAAGAGGACAAGAAGAGTTTGGAGAGAAATTCTGCATGCATTGTTCTTGAGTGTTCGGGGAAAAATGGAATAGGAGAATTTTTGGAGTTACGGAATCCTTAATGTAGATAAAATATGATATGTTTAAAAAATTGGAGGATGGTGGAGAAGTTAGATCTTTTGTTGATCTTTTGAGGTGTTATTTATTTTTTGAGATGTTTTTCCCTTGAATTCTTTGGCTATTGGCAGTGTACCTTTTTTGTATATGGGCTTTGCTTTTCTTTCTTGAATAGTGTTGTTGGTTATAAATAAAAGTAAAAAGTTTGCTTGACTTCTCCTTAGATTTGGCTAAAAAACAATGCACGTTTTGACGGTTGAGAAATTACATTAAAGATATACATATTCAAGGAAAAAAACACATACTACCCCCATTCTCTAATTTTTTTTTTTTTATTTAGTTGAAAAAGTCAACAAATTAAAAATGACATAATTGTTGATTAACTTAATCCTGTCTCTCTTCCTCTATGTATGTGTGTGGGTGAGCAAATGAGTAGACTAAGCCAAGTCCAATCTTCTCCACCTAACTCTACTATCATAACAATTGAACTTTGACGCCAAACCACCACCATCTTGTACATTCTCTTAACCACCAGTTGCAAAACACTACCACTTTCAATCTTTTCCTCCGTACATGTGCGTGCATGCTTGTGAGCCAGCAAGCGGGCAAAGCCAAGCCTAATCTTCACCACCTATCAGATCTTTTTATAGAGACATGGCTAGGAAGGGGGATCCGAATTTCCCTTGGAAGATCATATGGTGCTCTAGGATGAAGGTAGCATTTTTGTTTGGGCCATGGCTTGGGGTGCAGTTCTGACCTTGGATGGTTTTCAGAGGAGACGCTTTAGGTTGGCTGGTAGGTGTTGCATGTGCAAAGAAGTAGAGGAAACTATTGATTTTCTTTTCTTAACTGCTTGGAGACTAATGACGCGTGGGGCCTTCTCTTTTTGCTTTTTGATTATGCATGATTATGCCAGAGCATTGTCGTTAGTATCATACATTACGTTTCAATACAACCATAAAACACTGCAACTCATAAATTTGTATCATTTCTGCACTGTATTATGTGATACATTTTGTATTGTGATTCATACGATACAAGAAAATTGACTTACTGAGAATACAAAACTTTAGTTTCAGAGTAACAGAGCGTAAGGGTGACAGCACCACCATCTCTAGGTCTTTGCGAACTCGCCACTGCTGCTCCGTGCATCATTGCCTGTCACCATTACCAAACCCTATCACAAACCCACACTTTTTCACAAATTGACCACCTCCCTCTGCACTTATACGGGACCACAAGGCATTTCCAATCTGAATTTTTGTTATTTTATTTCTTAATATTTACTTATAAAAACAAATTGTTTCTTAGTATTTATTTGGTTTTCATCCAAATACAGATTTTGATGTAGATATTTTACTGGACTTTATATGTAACCAGTCTGATGGGAGACTTGCGTCGGGGGGGGGGGGGGGGGGGAGAATTTGGAAAGAGAATCTAGGGAGGCATGATGGTTTGGTCCTGGTAGTTGGCTATACTTGTAACAAGGGCGGTAACCACTCTTCTTCTTCTTCTTCTTCTTCCATTTCTTATTCATATCATCTCTCCGGATTAGACAACCACCATAATTTGTATTACACCCGTCACCAAATACCAACTCCACCTTCACCTGCCAAACCACCTTCAGATCTGTACCACCATCATCCAACCATTGCCACCTTCTTCCTTTCCTCTCTTTCTACTTTCTCACTCTAATCCACACCATCAATCCATCACAACCCTACCACCGCCTATCATAATTGTCGAAGGTATTTCAGAGAATGAAAAATATATATTCTTCTTTCTAGGAGGTCAGTATTTGTAGTCACAACTTATAAGTAAATAAAGAAACTATCTTAAATTAATTCATATAATCAATTAATCAATCAATCAATACAATCAATCTAATGCCTAAATTAAGCTACAGATTAAGTCAATATTTACAACACTCCCCCTCAAGTTGGAGAGTATATATCTATAACTTCTAGCTTGCTACAAATAGAGTCGATGACAGTCTTTGGTAAAGGTGTTGGCAAGTTGACTACCAGAAGGAACAAACAGAGTCTGAGATGGTCCCCAAATATCAGAATGAACTAGTGCAAAAGATTGGAAACAAGGGTGGTTAGCACATAGAGGAAATAAAACTCTATGATGCTTACCAAGTTCACATGTCTCACAATTAAAGCTAGAAAAATTAGATAAAGTAGGAACTAAGTGACCAAGATTTGCAGAAAACAGGTGTCCAAGGCGACAATGCCACTGATAAGGAGAAACAACAGAATGTAGAGCAGAAGGAGTTGACTAACAAGATGATTGAAGGCAGTAGAGTCCATTCTTCTCATATCCCCCACCAATCATCCTCTTCATCTTTAGATCCTAAAATTCACAATAAGAGGGATAGAAGGTCACTGAATAGTTGAAGGATTGAGTAAGTTTACGAATAGATAGCAAATTGAAAGAAAATTAGGGTATGTATAAAACAAATGAAAAAGTGAGACCAGAAGTGCAAACACTACTAATTCCTTGAATACAAGCTTTAGTCCCATTAGCAATAGTGACAAAGGAGGGAGAGGAATGACGAAAAATATTAGAAAGAAGAGACAAGTTTCTTGTCATATGATTAGACGCCCCGGAATCAAGAATCCAAGGAGTATTGGAAGAAGAATGAAGACGTGTTACCTGACGAGACCAAATTGGTTGTGGAAGTAGAAGAGGTATTGGCACGCTGAAGAATAGAATCATACTCGGTCTTGGAAATAAGGATTTGATATTCAGAAACTGACTCAGAATGCTTCCCCTCAAGTGTAGCTTGGTTAGCCCCCCTCAAGTGTAGCCTGGTTAGCCCAAGTGGGCTTGCCATGGAGTTTCCAACAATAGTCAACAAAATGATTATTTTGGCCACAATGAGTGCACCGCTTGGAGCCACGAGTATTACGACCACCACGATTACCACGACCACCATGACCACGATTACCACTAGGAGAAACACGCCCACCATGATCTCTAGGAGGTGCAGCAAGAGCCGAACGAATGTCATTCTCTGGAGTAGAAGAATGAATGGCAGCTCTTCGAACACGAGCAAAAGTCTCGCTAACAGTGGAAACATCCTTACTAGATAGAATTTGAGAACTGATAGGAGCAAGTTCTTGTTTGAGACTGGAGAGAAACTTAGCAACTCGAAATTCCTCCCTGTGTTGTTGTTGAGTTTTCAAGTCAGTGGTCAACGGTTGATAGACATTTAACTCATCCCACATATCTTTCAGAATGGAAAAATATTCTTCCATCGAACGATCTCTCTGTTGGAAGGAGAAAATGTCCTGATAGATTTGATGGATACGAGAGAGATTCTGATCAGAAGAATACAACTCTTGTAAAGTGTCCCAAATGGCTTTGGAAGATTCGAAACAAGCTGACATTATTGAAAATATCTGGTTCCAAGTTGCTCCAAAGCCAAGTCATAATCTGAGCATCTTCTTGTTCCCAAGAGGGAACCTTGGTGGCATCAGTAGGTTTGGTGGTTGTAAGATAAGAAGCCTTACTACGTGCTTTCAATGAAACCAACACGGCGCGAGACTATTGAAGGTAATTAGAACCCTTCAATTTTGTATTGGTCAGTGATCCAATAAAAAAAGAATCTTTGTTATCCAATTTATCAGCCATGATAGGACAAAGAAGTTGTTAGAGCAAAGATTTGGGAAGTAATAGAAGCTGGCTGAGACTGGTTGGGCCGAGGGAGCTGAGAGGCTTTGCCAAGGGTGACGAGAGATTGGGCCGAGGAGGCCGAGAGGTGCCAAAGGAGCCGAGAGGGGTCGAGGGAGACGAGAGGCACCAAGAAGAGAAGGACCGAGAAAGAGAAGCTATGATATAGAAAATCCGCTCTGATACCATGTCGAAGGTATTTTAGAGAATGAAAAAGATATATTCTTCTTTCTAGGAGGTTAATATTTATACTCACAGCTTACAAGTAAATAATGAAACTATACTAAATTAATTCCTACAATCAATCAATCAATACAATCAATCTAATGCCTAAATTAAGCTACAAATTAAGTCAATATTTACAACAATAATCAGCACAACCATTCAACACCCCACCCCACCTCAACATAATATTCCTTTGTTGTATTCATAATTTACAGTATAGGAGCATACCTGTGATGGAAAATGGGGTAGGTGAGACTAGATTGAAATATGGACAGAGTTGTGCTCTGTCCAGAGGCGTCACTAAGAATTCATATTATATGGGTTTCCTCTCTCTGAAATTTTCTTGCTCTCTCTAGAACCCTTCTCAGATTTTTTCTGAGATTTTTTCTCTCTCTCTCTCTCTCTCTCTATATATATATATATGTATATATGAATCTGGAACTCCAGTAATTTTTATCCACATACTACATTCTTATACTATCAAGAAATTTTGAATTAATATTGATATCATGGCATTCTTTATGTGGTTTTTTGGTAATACCAGGACGTTGGGATTGTTCAATGATTGTAAATGATAGTGTTAGCCATGGCTTTCTGGTTTGATTTTGTGGTGGGATAAAGTGCTAATAATGGTGATTAGTGTGTGAAAGGGGTTGTATTAAGTTGGGAATGATGGTTAGCGTGATCACTAGCAGAAGTTGCAAAATAATGTTAAAAATTACACAATGTGGTGGCGGGGGTTGACATTGGTAATATCTGGACCCTCTGCTTGGTTTGAAGCAAAAACAGGGAATTTAGAGAGAGGAAAAATTACGAAGGAATTGACAGAAAGAAGGTGGTGATTGGAGTGTGGCTACTGAGGGGGGTTGAGGTTCGATGGTAATAGATAGTGGTAGTTATAGAGGTGTTCTTGTTGCATAGACAAGTGTTGTGATGACGAGGATATTAAGCATTTTCATCTACTTTTTATTTTTTTGGGTGACAGAACAGGCTTAATCACATTTATCAAAAAGAAGGAAAAGAAAAACAAAAGAATCCTTCTGATGTGTGGCTACACTAAAATAAAAATAAAAAAGAATCAGCCCAACCGCCCCCAAGCCACACACATCACTTAAGTGGGAACTCATATACTGGACCTTGAGGTAGTACCCTAAAGCCATCTCATTCGAGCTAACCCTGGGGGTTGACATTTTAATTTACCTTTTGGCTTTAACAAAGGTACAAATTGATATTTAGGAAAAAGTGTAAGATGAAATTGACAAAATCTGTCATGATTGGTAATGGTCAACTGACAGAAGGAAATAATCTGTTTCTGATAATTAAAGTAGAAGAGATTTTGGTATAATATATGAGATGTTTGGGATAGCCAGTGTATATTAAACACAACTCAAGGGAGGTCAATATAAATTTTTTGAGTAAAAATTAAGAGATAAAGATATAGAAAACCTTGTACTGCCAAATGTATCTATGAGAGGAAGGACATGTTTGCCTTTGATTCAACCGAAGATATGATCATTACGCTTCAATCGGTTATTCTACTCCACCTATTAGAAAGAAAAAAACATAAATCAAAATACTTAATAGCATGGCGATACATTTATAAAAAACTTCTACCCCGAGCACATGCAATGGACCCGTAGACACAATAGAAGTGATATGGAAATAGAAAGGAGTTAAGTTCTAAACTCCTTTTTTAATGATCTAATTTTCTTGACATCCTAAATATAATGCTACCAATAATTGTATTAATCCACATATTTCCTTCTCCCATTACTCGGTACCTAAGAAGCATGGATACAGACACGAAACACGGAACACTAGACACACATACAAGTTATTTCTCAAAAAAAGTAGGACACGAATACGTTAGGGACACGTTGAATATATATATATTTTTTATATGACCATATAATAAAAACCAAATTTTATTTCAATTAAAATTGGCATAAAAACACACAAATCACAAAAATATTATTAAGATATTAAAATAACAAAGTCATTAAATAAAAATTAAAGAATTGCTTCATTTAACCATTAACATCTATGATTGAAGTGCCCAACACTTGTCCGGGAAGTGTCCGAGAGTGTCGGTGTCTTGATTTGTGTCCGACATAGACACGTGAGCTGAAATAAAGTGTCCATGCTTAAAAAACACACAAATCACAAAAATATTATTAAGATATTAAAATAACAAAGCCATTAAATAAAAATTAAAGAATTGCTTCATTTAACCATCAACATTTATGATTCAAGTGTCTGACACTTGTCCGGGAAGTGTCCGAGAGTGTTGGTGTCTGACATGTATTCAACATGGACAGGTGAACCGAAATAGAGTGTCCATGCTTCATAGCTCGGCACTGGTTAAAGTAATGAAAATTCCCCTATTTGTTTTGTTTGATGAGAAATCCAAAACAAAAACGGAAAGAAAAAAGAAATAAAGATCCTCCCCCCTTGAGAATTAAATTCTGCCCCCTGCCCCCTGCCCCCCTTTCACTGAAAAGGGATTTTGATGGAGAAAATGAGAGAAGACGAGTCATGTAACCAGCCCTAAGTAGTTGGGATTAAGGTTTGTTGAATTGAATAGCAATCAAATGATTATTGAATTATATATCACAAGGAATTTTGAGAAAAACTCAGCGATATTTATACCTTTTTGGGTTCAGAAAACTGTATAAGTTTTATTTGAAAATAGGCAAGTTGTTCTACGGAATTTAGTTAGCTGCGCCATTTTAATTGGGATTTCTTTTTATAGTAAGAACAAGAATTTACAAACTTTTCAGATAATTGTTTTTCGTCGAGGACATTAGATCAATCTTTGAAATATGTTGTCACAAACCAAAATCTCTCCACCCCCCCCCCCCCCCCCCCCAAAAAAAAAAAAAAAAAAAACTCTTCTAGCTTAAGCTTTTGAGTTAGAGGAGGAAGGTCCCATGTTTGAATTTAGTCGCCTCATTGTTCATGTGGAAGGTCCATTCACTCCTCAAAGGCCACACCCTGAGGAGGAGGTTGAAATATATTGTTATATCTCCCCTGTTGCAGCTTAAATTCTTATACTAGCCTGTTGTTAACATCTGTAATGCACATGTATGGTCCTAGGGGAATGTCTGGGTTTAGAATTGTCTTGAAAAATATTTCAAGGATGAAATGCTAATTGGAATTCTTTCAGTTCTGACATTTTGGAGACACTTTGTGACCAAAAGGAAATGAGATCGTAGTTATGGTGAATAAATTGATGCCAGATTTATGCTGTATTAATGAAATACAATTGTTTCTGCTAGCATATATTGTAAATAAGGCAACAGACAAGTGTAGAAAGGTGAACTCTATGTTAATTCATCCAATTCGAAATTTCATTTTTGACAAGCAAATGATTTCATTGCAGATGATATATAAACAAACGGGGTCCCTTAAAAGACCGAGAAGATGTTAAGTAGATAAAATAATAGCATCATGCTTAAGAAAATCCAAAAACTGGAAGACCTGATGGTTCTTTATATATGTTCACCAAATAAATATCACATTAACATCTATACTGACACCTCCAAGCTATCCACCTCATCAGTAGTGCAATTTTCTCTCCAAAGAAATTACATGATGGTATAATTAGAGATTTGAGAGAGGTGACCCTATGTCCAATAGGCTTCAGAGCGATAAGAGGATTGTACCATGAGAGAAGCAAGGAGGTTAACCTCGTTCAAATATACAACATGGATTCTAGCAATGCAATATAGTTGGACTCTCACGTTGATCCCAATGAATCATCCTTTCCACGGAGTTAAATCCTTGCCTGCTAGGCAAGAGGATAGCAAGCTACAAATTCTGTCTTGGTAGGATATGTATTTCTATCACTATGAAATTCATAAAATAAATCTGACTATTAATCTAGCTACAGTCACTTTTGGGCACAGCAAAATGCGGAATATGCTCCAATGGAATAGGGGAAAGGACTGCCGAAAGGTGATCCTTACTTTCCATTATTTTTTGCATTGCCTATAGGATTTGCATTATCAATTCCAAGAATAATGTTCAGCTACCATGTCATATACCTAGAAGTGTGGAAAACAGCAGAGTGAAATCTATTTAAGGTTAATGCAGCTTCGTATGCAGAGAAATGGATATAGAACTTTATATAACAAGTGATGGAGAACATGAAAGAACCTTTATTAAAATTTTAAAGGAACGTAAAGATTTTTTAATTAATAAAGAATTTTCCTGATGAATAGAGGATTGCACAATATGATTTGCATGAAATTTGTAGAATCAATCTAGGGGTAAAAGTAGAGTGAAACCTTTGAGAAATTTCTTAGTTTTATATGATCATATAATAAGAACTTAACATTATTTTTATAAAAATTGGCTTAAAAATACACAAATCACAATAATAATATTAAGATATCAAAATAACAAAATCATTAAATAAGTTCTCAGAGAATATGCAGGTTAGCTACTTAATCTGTATTGCTATGGGGAAGGTGTGGGATAGTTGCTTGTATTACTGATGTGTTTTGTGGTGAATGAAATTTCCTTACCAAAAAAAAAAAAAAAAGAAGCCACTATATAATAATTCAAGAACTTCTTTATTTTATAATCACATCTGTGATCCAAATTCCAAAACAATTTGTTAACTATGACATAAAACATATATATATATGTATTTATATATCTATAACCCAAAAGAAAAGAGGAGAAAAAGAGGAAAAAATATAGAAAAAGAAAATAATCCAAAAAAAGTGTCCCAAGTGTGTTCAAAATATATCCTAACGTGTTAGAAATCCAGAAAAATAAAAACATATTGGACACTATTTTTTCGCGTGTCCGACATGTTTATGGAACATGTTAGACACGTGTTTGTGTCCGACACGGATACGTGAGCCAAAATAGAGTGTCCGTGCTTCCAGGTAAGAATCTTCACATGATCTTCTAACCACACAAAGAAAGCCACCTTTGGAGGGGCCTTTGGAGACCACACCACCTTCCACGGGAAGGGTTGGCTATTTCCCCTTGTCAACATAGAGTAAAAGTATCTCACATCAAAGATCCTCTAGCATTACCCATCCATCTCACCTCATCCTGCCCTCTTTTGGTTATCTTCTGTCCATATAAAGATTTGAAAGAAGCCATCACATTCATCCACCTCGCTCTTAATCTTGGACTGCACTCACCAATCGAACATCCCAAACCAATTCATTGCCTGAGCTCACTAAGTAATCTTCCATTATTGCTTCCTTGTCAGCTGAAATGCTTCATAAAGTAGAGAACTCTTGGACTAATGAACTGTGCCCATACTACCTATCCTGCCAAAATTTCAACCGCTAGTCGTTCCCTACCTGGAAGCAAATAAAACTATAGAACAATTCCCATCCCTTTCTAATGTTCTTCCAGACACCCACTACATGAGAAACCATTACGTCTTTAAACCCCCCACTCCCAAAGTCATTAGCGTATTTCCTTTCTACCATCCTTTCGCATAAACTATCTTCTTCCACTGCGTAACGCCATGACCACTTCTCCAACAACACCCTATTGACTTCTTCATCCCCAAACTGCTTTGGCTCATATATTTTCTTCCAATTCACTAAATGGTAAAGAATTCTCGCTTACAATCCCATAGAAATTTTTCTGTAGCTTCTCCAATCGCTTTGCTACCACCACTGGAACCAGAAAAAAAGAGTATGTCGGAAGGCTAGACTGGGTACTTTTGATAAGTATCAACCTTCCACCTCTGTAAAGATATATCCTCTTCCATCCAGTCAACCTTCTTTGAAACTTCTCCACCACAGGATCCCAAGAGCTCACCTTTCTACATGATGTTCCCACGGGGAGACCCAAGTAAGTAGATGGCATACCTCCCACCTTGCACCCCAGGATCTTGAATATCTGCCATCCCACCTAACGGAATGAGCTCACTCTTAGCCAAATTAACCTTTAAATCTGACATGACCTGGAAGCATAGGAGTAAACACCTCAAGGATCTGATGTGCTCTGCCTTTGCCTTACAAAAAGTAATCATATCCTCTTGCAAATAATATATGAGAATGGAAGTTCATTTGAAGGTATAGAAATGTGCATGGAAAAGAATCCCCTCAAAAGGAGTAAAAAAATAGTGGTTATGCACCCAAAGAAAAGCTGAGTGGGAGTAACAGGAGTTGCAAGTCTGAAGTGCAGAAGGATCTCTTCTAGGTACTGTGATAAAAAGCAGTTCTGATTTGAGAATAAAGCACTTCATTGGATGACTAGTACTGGGAGTTGGCATAAGGTTTCATTTAATTCAATTATTTAAAATTTACATGGAATGAATTTAAGTTTTCAGGTCAGATGATTGACGGTTAGAATAGTGCTGAAGTGATGGTGTCTGGAAAAAAAAAAAGATTAGGATCCAGAAGTACTGATAAAGTGATTAAAGCTGTTTAAAATGTCTGGAGAGACCTTTTTGCTGCCCTGTGGTTGCCTAGAAATCTGGTTATTCTTTCCCTGGTGAAGGACAAGGGATTCTGAAATTTTATTAATACAAATTAAGTTTTTCGTCTGGAAATTCTGTAGCAATGTACATTGTCAACTATTGAATTACATCACTGATATATAGCTTAAGTGGAATGAAGCATATTATTTCTACTGACTCACCCTTTCTTGATACTATATGTCATCTCACTTCTTGTTAGGCATCTTGAATACTTCTCATTTATTGTCACTGTAATACAGGAAGGGTGGTGCGACATTGTCGGATCTGTTGAAGAAATTCAAGCCAAGTTATTAAAGAGGCAGGAGGCAGCAGCCAAGCGTGAGAGAGCCATGGCATATGCTCTAGCTCACCAGGTAAAAATATGTTTTTTTACCCTTGTCAAGAACATAGAGTAGCAATCCCTATTTCTAACATAATTACATAAGAAGATGATTTGAACTTTGGATCAGAAAGCAATGTTCAGATTGGGAAAAGAACAATGAAGAAAACTATCGGAGCTCAAGTACTTGGACTTCAGTTTGACATGTTATATAATTTTTTCATGTTGATATTGTAGGATATATTATTATGTCTTAGTTGTCACGACCCAAAACCCACCCTATGCGGATTAGGGGTCCGTGACCGGGTCTACGGCCCGTGGGCCGTTCCCCGCCAAGAGGATCTTAAACAGTGAATAATATTTAATGAGTGCATATTATAGTCATTAGTAAGTCTAATATCGTCATCAGGTTATCATGGTACATGCCCAAAAATATGAGTGTTTATAATACAGATCCTCAAAAACACAAAACAAACAGGACCGTGGAGATATGGGAGAAGTTAGGACATTACAGTATTTAATCTAATACAAACTCGCAAAAAGGGCTATCAGTAGTCAATAGGCGTCTAGTCAACCTGTACGCCTGATAGTCTCCATATATCTTGCTGTCCTGAAAAAAAAAAAAAGAAATATAATAGGGTTGAGCTAACGAAGCTCAGTAAGTAAATTCCTAGCTTTGCCATGGGTCAGGGTTAGTCCACAAGAATAATAGAAGAGAAAGATAACAGATAGCCAGTCACCAAGATAAAGCAATAATGACCCGAGAAGTCCAAAAAGGCTTATCCCAAAATAAGATACAAGAAAGTAATGACAGAATCATGCAAAATGGGATCTAGCTTAACATGATGTTTTGCTGCCACAAAGAAATACGTTAGCCAATCGTATATCATGCTTAAACAATATGATCATTCACATGGCATAAAATATGATCATCCAACGAATATCCAAAAACGTCAATAGCGAGTTCTAACTGAATAGATGCGTAACAACAGGGGCCCGGCATACCCCCAAAAACGCAAATTCAGGTCCGCCTCTTTATCCGGGGCTTACTGAATAGCGCTAGAGCTCTTTCATCTCAAGTCCCCAAAGGACACACAAGACCCTAAAGGGTCCAGCTCGCAATCTGTGAATAGATGGGCCATTGTGACTGAGCACAACCTCGGGCACATACTGAATATCATGATCAATAAAATCCCACACGGGATGTACAATCGTATGAAACAGTCAATATCACAATCAACAAGTCATAAAGTGTGTGGAATGACAAGATCTCCATCAACAAGATATATCGCAAGATCATGACATGGTATGCATGATGGTACAATTATGTTCAAGTATCAGAAATCAAGTTCACAATGATATAGGCAAGCAAATCAATTCCGAAGTACAGGCATAACCAATAGTCATAAGTCAATTGGCTTCAAAAATGAAAAAATCAAGTTCAATAGGTAGTGATAGAGTACAAATTTGGCAGCATATGAAAATAAACATGACTAGCTGGGAATAATCCATATTAAAGCATAGGAGTTACTTACCTCGAAATAATTTTCAGCTATTCCACTAATCTCAAGTTTCTTTCTCCTTTCCTTTGGAAGTTCCTATAAATCAAAAATTTTATTATTAATAATCTATTGCCTTTAATTTTCTAGGTTGATACTAATGCTCGTGACTTATTTAACCTCCCCGAGTATCATTTAGCTCATTTTTTTGAGTTAAATTTATACATCGGTTTTCAAAATATTTTACTTGGGTAAACGGACTCCACCGTTGAGTCCGGGATGCCTAAAAAAATAAGTCTAGGCTTTCGCAGTCTCTAATTTGGCTTCGAGCACCTCCAAGGGCAAAATAGTAATTTCACATTTTATATGCCTTAATTTTTTGAAATTTATTTAGGCTTCACGGACCTCACCGTTGCGTTCAGAACGCCTGACATAATTAAAATAGACTATCTTTTATTTTTAATTAGCCCCGGGTACCATTAGGAGAAATATAGTCATTTATAATTTGTGTCTATATTTTCGGAATCTCGTCTCGTAAAACGGATCTCGCCGTTGGGTTTGGAACGTTCGAAATAGTCAAAATACAATATCTGTTCATTTAATTTGGACATCGTCTTATTTTACCATTATTATATTAATTAATTTAATTAATTATATAATTATATAATATATATTATTTCGGTTAAAGATATTCAACACCAACAGTGGTGGCTTAGTGGAAATGTGTGAGGGTTTAGAGTCAATAGTGGCGAGGGTTGTGGGTTCGAATCTCAGGGGCGACAGCCCCTTTTATTTTTCAAGGATTTCGAGAACCAAATGGCGAATAGTGGGCTTATTCGTGGAATAGCTATCCTTGTTCCAAAGAGGGGTATTGAATCCATAACCCACGCTCGTAACCAAACAACTGTGAACCCCCTTTAATTTAAAATCGATCATGCAAAACGGTGCCGTTCCACTAATGCGGTGGCTCACTTACAAGTCGACACGTGTCCGAGTGGACATAATGGGCTAGTTTACCTCGGTTAGGATCGGCCGAGTCAAATCACGAGTCGACTCAACAGGGTCTTCTTCTTCCCGACGCCCGAGCACTGTAGCTCTGCAACCCCAGCTACAGTTCCTCTTAATTTCGTGGATTTTTAATGAAATTCATGCGGTTTGGTTGATACCATTAGGTTTCTGCATGATTTAGGAAGGGTTGGGCATCGATTTGGGTGTTTGGTTTAAGCTCAACAGTTCAGTAGAAAGTCTATTGGGGGTCTCAGTTCTAGGTTTAATTCCTAACCCATTTCAAGATCATTTTCCATTCTGATTGTTGCATTGGACTCCTTGAGTCATGGGGCGTTTATGTTTAATCATGCATGCAAGCTTAAGCGTGTGTACATGGATTTGCCATTGTTGGCAAATTGGTATCTCTCTTGAACAGTGCTCAACCATGAGCCATTTTCTCGGGTTTTGTGATTTTCCTTTATTTTCCCTTGTGTGTTTCACATTTTAAAACTCAGAAACGGCCATTGTGTGAGTTTAGAGGTTAGGCAAGTTTTTTCCAAGCTTTTAACAATGGTGGTTTGAACCGCTGTTTTGAGGGTGTGTGCAGGCTTGTGTGCATCTTTTACTAAGTTATATTTCACTCAACAACAGAATTAAAACAGAAGGAATCTTACCTTGATGCCCCTTGCTCTCTTTTCCCTCTTCTTCCCTTTTGCTTCCTTTCTTTGTAAACCTCCTTGCATGCACACACACACACACACACTGTTTCACTAACACACACACACTGCCTCTCACGCACACAGCTTCACTCACACACCAAAATATGCTGCACACACTTAGAAACATTTTAACATATGGGACCCCTATATATATATATATTATTTGCTTACAGCCGTAGCCCATGCTGCTACAGCCACAGCCTATGCTGCTTACAGCCGCAGCTCAGGCTGCCTTCAGCCACCCTATATATATATATATATATATATATATGGCAGCCTATGCTGCCTTCAGCCGCCCTACACACACACACACATATATATATATACATATATATATTATATGTTTTATGATTATTATATGTATTATTTTATTTATTCTATTTTTTTATTTTGTGTTCTAGATTATTCTCTTTGTGCACACACACATATATATATATATATATATCATATGCAATATATATCACAAAATTGGTTGGTAGCCCAATGGTTTATTTTTTAGGACTTAAATGCTTCACTAGCCCTAGGTCAAGGGTTCAAAACCTATCCATTGCATTTTTGGTATTTTTGACCATATTTTTGCCTTAAGGCTTTGTTTGGCTATTGGAATTACATATTTTAGCTTTTTACTTTTTATATCTCTTTTTGCGAAGCGGTTTCTTTCAGTGGTTTCCTACTCGGGTTGGCCTCGATATTCTAAGCTTCGCGTTGTATCTTTTTCATTATGATCTTCGTGGCTTACTAATCCAAATTTTTATAGTATTAAAATCTAACTAAAACGATTAAATTAACACATTAAATTCCTGATGCTGCAAAAAACAGCACCGGTCGATTCAATGTGATTCGGCAAGAAGGACCTGCAAAAAAGAGAAGGAGGACTCTCCGACGATCAAGTCAGTAAAGAGGGAATATAAAAAATATGTGTAAAAGAGAGTGATTGTATATGTGATTGAATGAATATTTAGGCGTACCTGGCCCCTTTATTTATAGGGTTGAGAGTCATTGATTTTAGCAGTTTCCTATATTGAATAGAATTCCTTTCCTTGTTTGATAAGGTTAAAAGATATGTGATAATCTTCCCTGATTGAGGTAGGATTCCTTTCCTATCTGAAAGACTTGCACTCCAAGATATATTCCTTATTCTGAGGTCGGAAGTCTATGGAAGACGGTGACCAGTTCGGAACTCCTCCTGTTCTGGAGGCAGCTCTGCTCTGGAGGCCTGCTGGTAGCTGCTCTAGGGGCAGCTCTGCTCTGGAGGCAGCTCTGCTCTGGATGCCTACTGGTAGCTGCTCTGGAGGCAGCTCAGCTCTGCTAGTAGTAGCTCCGCCGGAGGCAGCTCTGCTCTTAGCTGCTCTGGAGGCAGCTCTGCTCGTAGCTGCTCTGAAGGCTGCTCTGCTAAGTCTGTTAACTCTGGAGGCGCATTTTATGGCTCATCAGTTACTCCCCCCCCAAGCCTCAGTTCTGTGAGATCCGTGCAGAGCTGAGGTTTAGGATTTTTTGAAGAGTCACGCGTACCTGATGATTTATAATATACTGACCTGCAACACTTAGAAATAAAACAGGGTTTTTATAAAACTCAATAGGGTGAGAAAAATGGACCAGACCTAGTGGTCTGTACATTTAGATAAACCAAGCCTACAACACTTGGAATGAATACAAGGCTTTAAGGGTTAATAAATAGACCAGACCAGAGGGTCTGTGCATTAAGATGGACCAGACCAGAAGGCCTGTACATTTGATGGACCAGACCTGAGTCTGTGCATTAAGATAGACCAGACCTGAGTCTGTGCATTAAGATGGACCAGCCCTGGGGGTCTGTGCATTAAGATGGACCAGACCATGAGGTTTGTGCATTTGATGGACCAGACCATGAGGCCTGTACATTTGATGGACCAGACCTGAGTCTGTGCATTGGATATGGACCAGACCTGGGGGTCTGTGCATTAGAGATGGACCAGGCACTGGAGGCCTGTGCATTAGAGATGAACCAGACCTGAGTCTGTGCATTTAAGATGGAAGAATCTGCATGATTAGCATAGTAGACAATTGATATATATATATATATATATGTAGTGCAAAAGATATAGCTGGGTGAGTTTGCCAAAAGTTCTCGAAGCGAGGCTTTGAAGTCACCCTGAGTGAGGTATTTGAGATCCAGCTGCTTTAAGATTGTAAATATTTGGGTTGCTGAATCCTTCATCAACATATTGCCTTTGGCCCAAAAATCCCCTTTGTAACTGTATTTGGGCTAGATGATGTGCCAGCTTTGTGGAGCAAATATTCGTGGGCGGGGATCCTCTGAAACTACACTAGTTTTCATAGTGGAAGATCTTGTGCAGAGTCTTCCAAATGTTGCAAAAGGCCCTGGCTAAGATTACGAGTTGCTAGACAATACTGAGATTATTGGAGCAGTAAGTTCAGCAGTAAAGGGTCATAGTTGTTTATAATCCCAGATGTTGATGTTACTAACAAACCATGAGTTGATGGCCAAAGTGGTAGTGGAATCAAGGCCTGAGTGCAGCCCTCAATTTTTGTCACATAAATTTGAGCTCTGAAGTCCCTTCAATCCACTAGAAGCGAGAGGTTCAAGCTCTAGGTGGATCAAGCTCTGAATCCTGAAATCTTATAAGGGAGATTCCTATTGAGCTTGTTTCCCTGCAACATTAGCATTTTTTGAAAACCGGAGCAAATCTCCTCAGGTATCAGACCAGATAATTGGTTGTTAGATAGCACCAGATTCAATCAAAGAATTGGCAACATTGAATAGCTCGGGAGTCATGCTCGCCGCAATAAGTGATGTTTTCCCTTCTTTGTCAATCCACTCAAGGCCTGCACCTTCAAGAGGGAGAGCTTTTAATGGCTTCATATGGGTACCAGTATTCTGTACTGATGGAAATTGGAGTTCCTTTCTGTAGGCGTTGGATTTGTTGTCACCAAGAATAGCGGTGGAGGCAGAGGCATCCGAACTGCTAGCAGGAATATCTTTAGTACCACTGCTATGAAAATAACACCATCTTAACAGTGTTTTGGAAGTGTCGAATGGCGAAAGAAGACAATGTGCTGCCTTGTGAACAACATCAAATATAGCTTCTTCGAAGATCCCAATTGCTAGATAAAGATCCTCTATGATTCCACGTCTCCTGCCAGTGGCGCACTGAACATGGTCCTTGAGGAGACGTGCTTTCTTGATCGAATGTAAGTATAAAAGCTGGAGGCTTCCTGCGGTAGTAGGGGCTTCTGATCCCTTAGTGAAACTACTTGAGCTTGAGAGTGAACTGGTGTTATAGCTTTTTCTGATACAGATCTGATAAGGTATTGTACCAATCGGAGAGCTCTGGATGGGCATTACGCAGAGACTCCAGGTACTGCAGAACGGCCATGGCAAACTCGAACGGTGAACCCGAAGCTTGATTTGATCAGAAAAGTGGTCGGCACTCACTATGATTTGATCGGGATGATCTCAACAAATCCTTTTCTGTCAAGTTGGTCGATCGCACAATCGCCTCCATGGCGCAGCAAACGGCAGCTCGGTTAGAGGTAAATTCATCTGGTTCTTCTAGCCCCATTTCAGGAACGCCAGAAAGAAGTCGTGCAGTGGCTGAGACTTCACCAGCACGGCACATGGGGTAATTGGTGTGTGATTCAAGCAAACAGAGCACTCTGTTCCTTCAACAAGTCCATCAACTCTCTTATACTTGCAAATCGTAATAGAACTGATGATTGATGGTTGCAGACCAACAGTTAGGATGTACCAAATGGGATGATCCAAAACAGGGCAATGATCTTCATCAATAAAATCATCATGAGTTTCCTTTGTTTGGGTTTGCGATCTCCTCCTTGAACCGGATCGATCTTTGAAGTACTTATAGATGGCACAATAGAAGAAGAAAAAGAAAGTGGTGCCTAGATAGGCGAGTGAGACGGTGAATGGATGGATGGCAGGTTGAATCAGAGATGGAAACGCAGGCGTCTGGGCAACAGCCTTCCACGTTTTTATATATATATATATATATATATATATATATATATATAGAGGGGCCCATTTGGAAAGTGTATCCAGCCTCGGCAAAAGTGGGATTTTGACCAGTGTAAGAGATTTGGAGTGGTGAGAATTTTTATTCTTTTCTTCCTCTGGCATTTCAGCATAAGTCCGATCATAGCTATCAGGTGGAAAGATTGGATCCCACCCAAAATCATTAGGCCCCCTTGGAGGAAATATCTTCCCCAGAATTTTTCCAATAAAAATAATCAACTCTACGTTTGGCACAAGAGCAAGAGAAAATACACACAGAGTAGAGACTAATTTATCCTCATATGCCAATAACAAACTGTTCAGACCCCTATAGGCTATAACCAATCTTCTGCGGAAACCACTTGATGAAAGGCCCTGAGAGACCCTTGAGGGTATTGAAACAGAGGCAAGTGTTCATCCTTGTAAATTGGACGATTGTAATGAGTTATAATTCTTTAAAATCTCTCCACATGCCAAATCCCACTGTTCGGAATACTTATTCTCACCACTAGGACAAACTAAGGAATTGAAAGAAGCAAATGGAGAGCTGCTCCGATCAAACTCCAGTGTACCATCAATGAGATATGAAATAATATGAAGAATGATAGCATGCCCATGCTCTGGATGATGAAGAACAAACGTTGCTCAGCTATATCTTCAGGAAATTGCTCTGATATGAACTGACCAAACTACTCAACATAGGCAGTAATTTGAGCCTGTCGTTTCAGTGTTTCTTGCGGTGGAGGCCAAAAGAGCGAGGACAACTGAAGGCCATCAATCCACCTTTCATATGAACCAGCTATACAAAAGATCTTTGGAGATTGGGGCAAACCCTTTTACAAAGCATAATGGTTGTGACAAGAACGGCCTCCTCGTCCTTTGCCCCTGAAATTACTGTTGGAACCTCTAGATCTCTTGTTATTCCTGATGATATCATCGAGAGACATGTCTAGAGCTTCGGACATATAGTAGATATATCTGGATGTTTGTTTTTGTGAGTTGCTGTATGGACCAGGAAGCATTATATAAACTCGAACCATGTCGTCGCCTCTAAGATACAGATCGCCCATATGAAATAGTGCCTACGGAATCATCCAACTCTGATTGTCTGTCAGAAAATTCGATCCACTCTGATTTGATCCCAAAATACGAAACCGAGAGAAATTGTGTTGGATGGGCAGCTAGATCCGAGGCGGCCATCGGACGGTGAATCACCACCATAGACTGGATTTTTAGGAATGAAGGCCGACGATGTCTGGGTTGACTGCCATTGCTGGAGCTGGAGTTCTTAAACAAGCATAAGGGAAACCAAATCTGCACTGTTTGGCTTCTCAGGAATGTCAAATCCTCTGCTTGATAGATGATTTTTAGAGATGGCCTATAAGGAGATCGCCGATCATGATAGAAACCGCCGATCGTAATGAAGATCGTTGATGGTGCGCCCCTGGCGCAGACCAGGAGTGAACACCGTGCAGGTCTGGAGTGAAGATCATCTTCCGAAACACAGACCAAAAAATAGATGGGGCTGGGTCTTTGTATTTCACGTACTCTGATTCTACCATGCGCCTGTCTATATGCATAAGAATAGGAGCCCCATTAAGGATACTGTTGAAACCTTTGAAATCAATGTTTTGACAAACTGATTTAGTTTAATTAACAGAAGATATAGATGTAGGGAGATGAGGGAAGCAATAAAGAGTCTGAGATGCTTTTCTCATAAGCATTCAAATTATTAAAATAATGGATCTCATACTTTATTCAAAAGATTTTGAGATTGATGCAACTCTTGAGATGATGCTCACGCTGATGCGTGTATATATATACACGGACACAAAAAGATAGTGAGATTATATATATATATATATATGTATATATATAATCTTGCAAGTGTAGAATAATAAAAAATTGAACAATTCAGTCCAGAACTTTCAATGGTAAAAAGAATACAAAATAATTCTTATTTGTTGCCTGAAATAATATTAAGAAGTTAGATTAAGGTTGCTTCTGCTCCAAAAAATAATAAAAAATTAAATCACATGTAGTGATTTGATATGCTAAAAAATCATAGATCAATAACTTGATCAATATATATATATTATACTGATTTGATCGTGACGCATATGAATATACAAACAGTTATATGTATATATATATATATAAAAAGATCTTCAGACTATATGTATAGATTGGTATCTATATATACATAATCTTGCAAGTAATCTGTAGAATTTGATTTCTACGTTGATATGCAAAGATTTAATCTGATTCAATCGTGTTTAGCATTTATATTGAACTTGAGAGAATTTAAACAATCATTAGTTAGAATTATTAGTGGTAGAGAACGTAGCATGTTGACTGTCGTTCCCACAGACGGCGCCAAATTGATGCTGCACTTTTTGACTCGCAATAAGTGAGGGCTCCGTGACCTGTAGAACACTCAGAAAGACGATCAGAGGTCCACCGGATTGGCTCCAGCGATAGCCACTTCGATGCTTAAGTAAGTAAAAGGAATTGAAAGACTGTATTGAAAGCCAAAGAATGAGCATGAAAATAAAGCGTACCTTTAGGGTTTAATTTATAGACCGTGGCCTTCTTAAGTTGATTAGGATTCGATGCCATGAATATAGGGATTTGATCATCGGAGATTGCAGTTACCTTGTGGAGTATTGCATAGAGATAACCATAGATGGTAGTTCCCTTGTTGAAGACTGTTTCCTTGTTGAAGACTGCTTCCTTATTCCCTGCTCGGCATCCGCTAAGGCGGTGACGAGGTCTGGAGTGTTGGTCTGGACCCTGTGATAAGTTCTGAGACCCTTGTCCGGATATATGTGCTCTGAAGGCATATGTTTGGTCACTTCCGACCTTTTGTGCTGATCTGGATGCTTGATCTTTTAGTCATTGGCTGAGTGGAAACCACATTGGCCGAGCATGAGTTGGATTATGGTCATACGTGTCAAGTGCTGATTGGCCTGCTCTTTTATGGTATATCAATTCCGAAAAAGACATCATTGCATTAATTAATCGGTAACTAGCTTCGGGGTATTATATCCTTCCCCTTTTGACGTATTTAATTATTTTATTGGCCCATCACAACTATCGAGAAATTCCCGATTAATTTTTTTAATTATTCTTTATGTTGTTTCTAATTAATAATTAGCGAACTAATTATTAATTAATCGAGATCGGGGTGTTACACCTGTAATTGGTTATATGTAATGCTTATTATCAAGTATTTGGAAAACAACAAGAAATTTTTAGAAGACAATTTTATTAAACTTAATTAACATGATAGATAACATTTTACCCATAAGTAATTCAAATCATTAGCAATGACATGCCTATTAAAAATATGAATCAAAATTTTTGGTAAAACTAGATTTGGGAAATGTCATAGCTAATGTGCCTACATAAGAATAGCATTATTGTAATTCATCACCTTGCTCTTAATCAATTACAGTGGCTATAGGTATTAATATCATGTGTTGTCTCTCATATATCTCGATTTATCAGTTGAAAGAATTTCAACATATAGTTCTTGTCATTTAACATTATTACCCAGCATGCAATTAATTTCCTGATGCCACATTGCAAATAGCATATGTTATCTCTGAGTTCTTAAATATTGCATTATATCTCTTGTGAAATGTCAATGATTTTTCAATCAAAGTGACTTCAATATAAATGATTTTACTTGTCAAAAAAAAAATTGATATTGGTAATAAAATGCCCTATTCATTATTCTGCTGTCGTATGATCTCTAGTTACACCACAGATATGGCTTAAAAACTTTTGTTCACATCAGTCAGAATAGGGATACATGACAACATATTTCAAATAATGTTTTTTTTGTTATGTAACTTTTCTGTACGACATCCTTCAAGAATAGCCTGTATAAACTCTTATGGCTCCATCTTTAGGAATTTATGTTATGTTTATGGATTATTTAAGTAAAGTTGTATTGGGGTTTCTATGAAAAAGAGAAGAGAGAAAAGAAAAGGGAGAATATAGACTTATAGAGAGAAGTGTTGGTTATGTGTTTTAGGTCTACACATCACCAACTATAGTTGACCCTCTTATAATTAATAGACATGAGAGATTGAAAATTTATTAGTTATTAAGTTTCTCATACTTTTATTAACCATGGATTGTTTTTTACATAAAAATGACTTTCACTACAAAAATAAGACCTTATATACAAATTTTCAATGGGCTTGTAGTTTTTCATAAACAATACATACAAATACTCAACTTGTGGTTTAAAAAATTCCTAATGTCTATTTCAAGTAAAGAAGTTGTGTTTCCTGATGTTTTAATTTTTATCATTTACAAAACTTGACTTCAATTATGTAGAATTAATTGATATAATTATCAATAGATGTCATTAATAGGATATATATAAATACATATATAACTATTTTATCTCTCTAATAACTGATATTATAAAGAACTTTTTTTAAAAATGTATTAATTATTAAGTAATAGAATTATTAATTATACACCGTGAAACAAAGTTGGTTCCTTAAAAATTTATTAAGTATTAGAGATTATTTACTTATTGAATATTAATTATAAGAGGGTCAACTTGTATTTATATTATGCAAAGAAAAGCATGAAGATTATAATATTGCCCCTACTTAGTACTCTTAAGAACTTCACAAATACAAACTCTAACACTCCCCCTCAATCTGGAGCATATAGATCAAATATGCCCAGCTTGGAACATAAACCCCTAAAAGTGGACCGAGCCAATGATTTGGTAAATATATCACCAAGCTGAGCACCATACTGAACATAAGGAGTGATAATTTGCTTCTGCATGATTAGATCTCGAACAAAGTGACAGTCAACCTCAATGTGTTTAGTTTTTTCATGAAATACTGGATTACTAGTAATGAAGATAGCTGCATGATTATTGCAATATATTGACATAGGAGATGACACATCAATACCTATATCACAAAGTAGAGATTTAACCCACAACGTCTCACACGTAGTATGAGCCATAGCATGATATTCTGTCTCAGTACTAGAGCGTGCCACCACATTCTATTTTTTACTACACCACGTAACAAGATTACCCCCAACAAATGTGCAATATCTAGAAGTAGACTGCCGGTCACTTTGGTTGCCTGCCCAGTTAGCATTAGAAAACCCAATAACTGATAGAACGGATGATGGTCTATATAATAACCCCTTTCTTGGTGCTCCCTTGAGATATCGAAGAATGCGACAAATAGCCTCCTAATGAGACTTACAAGGCGCATGCATAAATTGACTCACTACTCTAACAACATAAGTGATATCTGGGTGTGTCACAATGAGATAAATTAACTTGCCTACTAACTGCCTATACTGCCCTGTGTCCTCAAAAACTTCATCAATATCAATATCCAATTTTACAGTAGAATCCATCGGAGTATCAACAGGACGAGAACCAAGAGTACTAGTCTTAGAAAGTAAATACTAGACATACTTTCGTTGACACAGGCTTATACCTTCCTTGGATCGAGCAACCTCAATTCTAAGAAAATAACGAAGCAAACCCAAATCTTTGGTGTGGAACTCCAACAATGTAGTTAAAGGCGAAATGCGTCCTTAAGGTGCTGAGGTTCTAGATTGCTCGAAAGGTGAGACGACATAAAAGCGCTAGCCTAAGCGAAGTAAGGCGCTAACTTATAAAAATATTTAAATAATTATATTAGATATTAAAAATTAATTTATTTATAGTCAAATAATGTCTTATAATTATATGAAATATTATGTAACTCTAAAAAATTCAACTTACAGTGTCTAAATGATGTGATCATTTTAAGTTTAGTTGATACAGACTAGAGAAAGGAAAAAACATAACAGAAAAAAAGAAAAGAAAAAAGATTAAAGAAAAAAAGAGTAGCAAAATACCAATAGAGAAAAATAGAGTGCCGAGTATAGAAAAAAAACATAGCAGAGTATCAAGATAGAGAGAAACGGAATAGAGAAAAGAGATAGAGTGAAAGGGAAAAAAAATAGAAAGTGCTGAGATTCTGAGCATAGTGAGAAAGAGAGAAAAATGAGAAGAAAATAACTTTTTTGGGGAAGTGACGAGAGAGACAGAGAGAGAGAGAGGGGGTGAAAAAAAATTGTACAACAAAGTTGTTTGAAAAAGGGAGAGTGGTGAGAGAGAGAAGTGATGGAAAAAAAAAAAAGAATAGAAGAAGAGGAAGAATGAAAAGAAGAATAAAAAACAGACAGCACGTACCTGTGATTCTTGATTCTTCAATCTCAACCTTGATTGTTTCTTTGATTTTTTGTGGTCCCGATAAGGCATGTATTTCTCTTCTTCTTGGTGGTCCCAAAACCCTTGCTGCTGCTATTGCTGCCTTTTCATGGTGGTCTTGTTGTTGCCTGCTTCTATTTTTCACAGTGGTCCCCAAACAAAAAGCCCTAACCATTTTGTCTTCAAACAAACAATCGGGCTACACTTCTCACTTTATTCTTTTAACATTACACAGACAAAAATGCCGCTTTACCTCAAATAAGAAGCCAGCAAATAACATGGATATTTTAAGTAAAATCAGTCAACTTTAACAAGGCTCTAGCCTTAGCACCTCTTGCCTGTACAGAGGCTCTCGCCTGGGCATCGCCTTATTGAAGCCGCCTCGCCTGGACCACATCAAGGAGATTTGCCTTGAAAATGGCTCACCCGGTCGCCTAGGTGATGGGGCGAGCGCCTTTGACTGTAAAGATATTGTGTGAATGGCCGAATGAATTGGCCTTGAGTTCTGTATATTATATATAGACTTTACAAGGATGCTATACATGGAAAGCAAATAAGTTCCCGCATGATTCTAGTCCTATACATGTAAACTATAATCTGTCAAATAATGTATGCTAACTGTACAGAATAATAAATGGAGAAATAAGGAAACAATTGTGGGCCAAAATAAGGAAAGAAGTGTGGACAGCAAAGCTGTCCGTTGACAGCCCCCCTCAAATTGATGCAAGTTGATCAACAAGCATCAATTTGCTACTTAGGAAGCAATGTCGATGACGAGTGAGAGCCTTGGTGAAGATATCAGCAATTTGTAGTTCAGTGGAAATATGTGGAAGAGTGATAACACGAGCTTCAAAGGCTTCACGGATAGAGTGACAGTCCACTTCAATATGCTTTGTGCGCTCACGATAGACAGGATTGGCCGTGATCTGAATAGCACTTGTATTATCGGCATGTAGAGGTGTAGGAAGGTCTCAGAAAAATCTAACTCAGCAAGCGAACCTCGAAGCCAAATGATTTCAGAACAAGCAAGAGACATCGCCTGGTACTCAGATTCTGTAGATGACTTAGAGACTCTGTCTTGCTTCTTACTTTCCAGGAGATCAATGCATCACCTAAGAACACACACCAACCAGTGATGGAGCGACGGGTATCCGCACAACCAGCCCAATCAGCATCACTATAAGCAGCAAGGCGAGTAGAATTGCTTGCAGGGAAGAATAAGCCACGGGCAGAAGTGCCTTGAACATAGCGTATAATCCTACGGACAACAGCCAAATGAAGATGACGAGGAGTCTGAAGGAACTGGCTGACTTGCTGTACAACAAAAGAAATGTCCGGTCTAGTAATGGTGAGATAAACAAGGCTACCCACCAACTTCCGGTATAAACTGGGATCAACAAGTAAGTTACCCTCCTCTTTGCGAAGCTTGACATTTAATTCCATGGGAGCATCAACAGAAGTAGCCTCTTGTAGGCCAGCTGTAGCCACCAAGTCACTAGCATACTTATGTTGATTGAGGGAAATACCAGAGGGACTACGATGCACCTCAAGACCAAGAAAATATGTGAGAGACCCAAGATCTTTCATATGAAAGGACTCTGAGAGATGAGTTTTGAGCTGGCCAAGTAAAGCAGAATCAGAACCAGTGATCACAATAGCATCAACATAAACCAAAAGAACAACAATACCCATGTTTGATTTCCAAAGAAACAAGGAAGTGTCATACTTGTTCTGCTTGAATGAAAATTGTAATAAAGTGGTGTGGAATTTATCAAACCAGGCCCTCGGAGCCTGTTTGAGACCATAAAGAGAGCGACGAAGCTTACACACATGTGAAGTCGGAGAGGGAAACAATCCCGGGGGTGGCTTCATATAAATACACTCTTTAAGATCCCCATGAAGAAAAGCATTTTTGACATCCATTTGATGTAGTGGCCAATCACTGGAAGCAGCAAGAGCTAGAATCGTACGAACAGTAGTCATTTTAGCCACGGGAGCAAAGGTCTCTTCATAATTGACACCATATTCCTGATTATTCCCAAGTGCAACAAGTCGAGCTTTGTAACTATCCAAACTTCCATCAGATCTGACCTTGATTGAGTAAATCCATTTGCAACCCAGAGGAACAATAGTGGGAGGACATGGCTCAATGTCCCAGGTGTGATTGGCCTCTAGAGCGGCAATTTCTTCCTGCATAGCTTGTCGCCAACAATCATGCTTGGCAACGTGTGAGTAGCATGTGGGAATATCAAAATTGGACAATGCAGCAGTAAGAGCTGAAATAGAATTGCCAGAACTGGAAGAGGGAAATCCATACCTATCCGGGGGTACAGACACTCGAGGAGAGCGACGTACCAAAGGCGCTGGAGGTGCTGCAACTGACTGAATCTGGAGCGTGGTAGGATCAGATATTGGGTGAGCCACCAGAAGAGACTGTGGGTGGGAGCATCTCGTATACACAATACCTGGTTTAAAGCGAGAACTGACTGGATGAAGATCTGAGAACTGCTGCTCAAAGGAGGGGAGAACCACAGTAGAAGAGGATGGCACAGAGGACACAGGAAAGAAATGTTGATTTTCAAAGAAAATAACATTCCTAGAAATGCGTGTACGATGTAATGTAGGATCATAGCAAACAAATCCCTTTTTACACACATTATATCCCATGAAAGCACATCGGACAGATTAAGCAAATAATTTATGTCGCTCATGAGGAGGTAAATGAACAAAACATACACAACCAAAGGTACGAAGGTTATCATAACTAGGTTGCTTAGCAAATAAGTGGAAATAGGGAGACTCCTTATGTAGGACTTGAGAAGGTAAACGATTAATCAAGTGAGTAGCAGTTTTCAGAGCCTCTACCCAAAATAGGGATGGAACAGAAGATTCTAACAAGAGAGTACGTACCACATCTAGGAGATGACAATTTTTGCGTTCGGCTACTCCATTTTGTTGAGGAGTAGAGGGACATGAACGTTGATGAATAATACCCTTAGAAGCCAAGAATGCCTGAAACTTAGTAGACAAATATTCACCACTGGAATCTGTGCGTAATGTCTTAATAGAAGCAGAAAATTGATTGTCAACATACGCTAAAAACTCAGTGAAAGTACAAAAGACCTCAGATTTAGAGCGAAGAAAGTAGACCCAAGTAAATCTGCTATGATCATCAATGAAAGTCACATAGTATTTAAATTTTTCATGTGAACTAACTGGGGAAGGTCCCCAAACATCACTATGGATAAGATCAAAGCAGTGAGATGCTCTACTAGCATGCAAAGGGAAGGGAAGAGTTTTGTTTTTACCAAGTTTGCAAGAAGCACACTCAAGAGATAAAGAAGAACAGTCTTTATTACCAAGTAAACCAGAGTTCAATACATGAGATAAGATCTAAGTATTGGGATGGCCTAAACGACGATGCCACACCATACTAAGATCCGAAGCATTATTACAAGCAAAGACTTAATAGAAGAAACTGGAGAAAAAGCTAGAACAGGCAAAAATAGTGGAAACAAGCGCCCCACTTTAGGTCCCTTCGCGATCAGCTCCCCCGTTACCTGGTCCTGCACAACACAACCATCACAAGAAAAATTAACAGCACAATTGTTATCAACTAATTGGCCAACAGAAATAAGATTCGTGGAAAGCTGTGGAGCAAGAAACA
Source organism: Nyssa sinensis (assembly GCA_008638375.1). Classification (NCBI taxonomy): domain Eukaryota; kingdom Viridiplantae; phylum Streptophyta; class Magnoliopsida; order Cornales; family Nyssaceae; genus Nyssa; species Nyssa sinensis. Next base: position 48,442,080 of record CM018031.1, read on the forward strand.
CATCAGTGAACTTAGAAGAGGCATCTCCGACAGCTGCTATTGGCAAAGAACTGCCATTGGTAGTCTGAATAGCAGATTGACCAGCGTAGGGCCGAACATGACACAAAGCGGTGGGATTATTAGTCATGTGATTAGAGGCCCCCGAGTCCACGTACCAGAGTTTAGTAGAATTGTTACCTTGGAACCCCATTGCTGATAATGCCGAAATTAACATCTGTTGCACCATTTTTGGGGTGCAGTAATTCGGGGCAAGAGGTGCAGGAACAGAGGACGCATCTGAAGGAGAGCCATGTGCTGCAGAAGTCGCTACGGGAGGGATAATAACCGACGTCTGAAATGCTTGGGCCTGACGATTCTGGGGGCGAATACGACATGCTGTGATAATGTGACCCTTCTTGCAATAAGAGCAGAATTTCTTAGGACAATTGGCAGCAATATGCCCATATTCCTTGCAATAGAAACACTACAAGTTTTTAGAATTCATAGGTGGTCCTCGTCCTTGGACAGCATAAGCCACAGTTGCCGTCCCGGAACTGCCATGAGATTGCTCCAGAAGAGCTTGAGTACTAAGACATTCTTCGTGAAGTAACTCACCAAAACAAATATCAAGAGAGGGAATAGGAGATCGGTTTAGTAAAAAGGAGCGGACAGATTCATATTCCGGACGTAGTTTCATAAGAAACTGATCACGCCGGCTAGTCGCGTGAAGAGTCTAAATAGTTGAAAGAGCGAGGAACATCCGCTGTAACCAAATCAGCATATTCATTCCAAAGAGTCAGAAATGCAGAATAGTAGTCCTGGATGGAAAGACTACCATGTTGAAACATGGCAATCGCATGTTCTAACTGAAAGTGACGGGCATCATTATCCTGATGATAAACCTTCTTCAAGTAAGCCCACATGGATTGAGCGGAGCGATGGGGTTGCAAGTTGGTGACAATATGAGGCTCCACTGAACCAAGAAGCCAAGACATGATGCATGCATCAAGCACAGCCCATGAAGGAGAAGACCCGACATCCTGAGATGTGTCAGAAGTGGATGGTTTTGCAACATCCGTGCCATCAATATGACCCCAAAGGGCTTTTCCCTTGAGGAAAAGTTCAAACTGAAATGCCCAGGTAGAATAATTTGTGCCCGTAAACTTAACACACATAGGGGCAGAATCCATAGAAAATAAATAGAACCCGAGACAAAAGAATGGACCAAAAAACATTACTGTGCAAAGGGTCGATTGACGTCGGGGTCACCACGTGAGAGGGACAGACTGCACCACTACTCAGAAACTGCCGAGAAGAACACCAAGATCTCAAACAGAGGCTGCCGAAAACACCAAGACAAGCTGCAGAATACTGTTTCGAGAGACTTGTTTCGAGATGATGGTGCCGAGAGGGACATACCACTGTTCCGAGAGTAACCAAGGCTGCGCCGACAGCCACCAAGCCATAGAAGTGCCGAGAAACGCAGAACAAAACCACGAAAAGGAAAACGAGGAGCAAAGAAAATCACGGGTGCACCACAGGACCACACAGATTTGACCGAAACACACAAGCGGCACGTCCAAAACCTAGAAGAGAGAAAAAAATTCGAGGGAAAAAAAAAAATTAGCAGGCGGCTCTGATACCATGTCAAGATATTGTGTGAATGGCCGAATGAATTGGCCTTGAGTTCTGTATATTATATATAGACTTTACAAGGATGCTATACATGGAAAGCAAATAAGTGAAAACAACAAGACTGGAATTCGAATCAATTTCTCATTCAAAATTAATTACTTGTTTACATACATGGTCCCTATTTATCATGTACAATGAGAATCAAAATATGGAAATAACAAAGAAAATGGAAACAAAAAAGTTCAACACTAATAATCAGCCTAAATCTCCTACCACAATCTTCTCCAAATCCCATTCAAATTATTCGGGATTTCCACACTCCCCCTTAAGTTGGATCATAGATGTTGATCATGTCCAACTTGTAGATAAACTCTTCAAAGCTGGACCTCTATAATCCCTTAGTGAATATATCTGCTAATTGTTCTCTTGTAGGGATATAGGTCATGCAGACTGTCCCTTTCTCAATTTTCTCCTTTATAAAATGCCTGTCAACTTCTATGTGTTTAGTCCTGTCGTGCTGGACCGGATTATGGGAAATGCTGATAGCAGCTTTGTTGTCGCAGTAGAGTTTGATGGGGAGCTCTATTGTGATATGTAGTTCCTCCAAGAGCTTTTGTAACCACAGCCCTTCACACATCCCTTGTGCAACGGCTCTGAATTCAGCTTCAACACTACTTCTGGCTACCACATTCTGCTTCTTACACCTCCACGTTACTAGATTTCCCCAAACATAGGTACAGTAGCCAGTAGTAGACCTTCTGTCTTCTACTGATCTTGCCCAGTCTGCATCTGTATAAATCTCTACCTTCTTACTGTCTCCTCTCTTAAAGAATAGACCTCGCCCTGGAGAACCTTTCAGATATCTGAGAATTTTATATACAACTTCTAGGTGACCCTCCTTTGGTGAATGCATGTGCTGACTGATCACACTCACAGCGAAAGCAATGTCAGGTCTGGTGTGAGATAGGTAGATCAATCTACCTACTAGTCTCTGATATCTTTCTCTATCCACAGGTTTTCCAGCGTCTTCCGTTCTTTTTCCTGCCTCGATCGGAGTATCGCTTGGCTTGCAACCAAGCATACCAGTCTTAGTCAAAAGATCAAGTACATACTTTCTCTGAGAGACACTAATTCCCTTCTTTGACCTGGCAACTTCCATTCCCAGAAAGTATCGTATTTGACCTAGGTCTTTAACCTCAAATTCTGTGGCTAAGACCTTCTTCAATCTTTTCATCTCTCCTGTGTTGTCTCCAGTGAGAATGATGTCGTCGACGTATACAATCAGGATGGTCCTGCTTCCATCACTGGATTGTTTGATGAACATCGTATGATCTGACTGTCCCTGTTGATATCCTTGATTCTTCATCACCTTCCCAAATCTATCAAACCATGCCCTTGGTGATTGTTTAAGTCCATACAGGGATTTCTTCAGTTTACATACTCTAGTTTCATCTCCTTCCTTGTAAAATCCTAGAGGTAGCGTCATGAACACTTCTTCCTCCAGCTCACCATTCAGAAAAGCATTCTTGATGTCAAATTGGTGGAGTGGCCAATCTAGGTTTGCTGCCAAGGACAAGAGAACCCGTATAGTGTTCAGCTTTGCTACTGGTGCAAATGTCTCCGTGTAGTCGATACCATATGTCTGAGTGAATCCCTTTGCAACTAGGCGAGCTTTGTATCGTTCCACTGTACCATCCGCCTTGTACTTCACTGTGAACACCCACTTACAGCCTACTGACTTCTTCCCCTTTGGCAAAGTCATTACTTCTCAAGTTCCATTTTTTTCCAATGCCCTGATTTCTTCCATTACTGCTTTTCTCCATTCTGGAATTTCCAAAGCCTCTTGAATATTCTTAAGAATCTAGATTCTGTCAAGGTTAGACGTAAAAGCACGACATTTGACAGAAAAAGCATTGTAAGAAACAAATTTTGAGATAGGATGGAAAGGACATGAACGAGGTTGTTTTCTAAGAGCAATGAGTAGGTCATCAAGATTTTTTATCTGATCAAGATTGGATTTTGGCTCTTAAGTAGTCGGAGTTATCATCGGTTCTGACTCTTTTGGTGCTTCGGATGTGAAGGTCTCATCGGGCTTTGATTTAGGTCTCCTTGAGTAAACAAGTGTCTCCCTGTCTGTTTGTTTTACTACATCTCCCCCTGAGTTCAAGGTTCCTTCTGTGTTGGACAAGGAAGGAGAGGGTGTACTGTATGGGATAGATTCAAAGATCGCAACATCGAAGTCTATATCAGAGAGTCGAGCTTCTCTCAAGGACTCCCCCTGAAGCGAGTAGTAGGGAGTATGCTCAAAAAATGTGACATCCCGACTAACATATAATTTCTGGGAGAGAGCGTCATAGCATTTGTAACCCTTTTGAGTAGGGGAGTAGCCAAGAAAGACACATTTGAGAGCTCTAGGATCCAATTTATTATGTTGGGAGGTGTGAATGTGGACAAACACTGTGGACCCAAAAACACGAATAGGGAGAGAGGAACTGACTCGAGAATTAGGGAAGGCCTCTTGGAATTTTTGGAGAGGAGTTGCAAATGAGAGAACCCGACTAGGCATTCGATTGATGAGAAAGGCAGTGGTCAGAATGGCATCACCCCAAAAATTATTTTTCATGTGAGAGGTAAACAGTAGGGCATGAGCTATCTCAAGAATATGTCGGTTTTTCCGTTCAGCAACCCCATTTTGTTGGGGGGTGTGAACACAGGAACTTTGGTGAATAATACCTTTGTCTTGAAAATAGGGACTCAAAGAAGAATTGAAGTATTCCGTGCCATTATCAGTATGAAGAATCTGAATTTTTGTGTGAAATTGGGTGTAAATCATATTGTAGAAGTTCATGAATACCGAACTAACCTCAGATTTATCGTTTAGTAAAAATACCCAACAGAGATGAGAATGGTCATCAATAAATGTAATAAACCATTTTTTGTGGGTCATGTTGGGAACTCGTGAGGGGCCCCAAAGATCACTGTGAATTAAGGTAAAAGGCAGTGATGGTTTATAAGACGATGTGGGAAAAGTAGTACGATGATGTTTTGCAAGTTCACAAACTTCACATTGTAAATCCAAGGGAGTTTTATTCGAACAAAGTGATGGAAACAACTATTTTAAATATTGAAAACTAGGATGGCCCATTCGTTTATGCCATAACAAAAGGTCACTATCCCTAGGACTAAATGCAGAATTACAAATAGGAGGATGACACTGTTTATTCATGTGAACATCATCAAAGTAATAGAGTCCCTCGCATTCCTTAGCACTGCCAATCGTCTTCCCCGATGATAGATCCTGAAAAACACAATGAGAAGACAAAAAAATAGCTGAGCAATGAGATTGTTTGGTTAGCTGACCAATGGACAACAGATTGCAAGAGAGATTAGGAACATGAAGTACAGACTCCATAGTAATAAATTCAGAGATACGGATACTCCCCTTGCCAGCTACTGGGGATAAAGTACCATCTGCAATTTTTATTTTCAAGTTACCAGCACAAGGTGAATATGTGGAAAATAAACGATGGGCATCAGTCATATGGTCAGATGCACCTGAGTCAATAATCCAGGGAGTATGGTGCAAAGTGGTACTAAGAGCAGACAAAAAAGTACCTTTGTGGGCTAAGGAACCCGATGACAGTTGAGTAGAGGACTAACCCGAGGTTTGGAAGGTCGAAAAAAGAGCATATAGCTTCTCAAGTTGCTCGGGGTTAAAACCCCCACTAAAGGGCTGTTCAGTAGAGGCCTGGTACCCGTGAGATTTATTGGGCTGTCTGGGCTTCCAATCTGCAGGCTTGCCATGTAAGGCCCAACAGGTATCTTTGGAATGGCCCGATTTTTTGCAATGCTCACAAAATAGCCTTTTATTTTGTTTTGGGCCGGATCCAATATGAGGCCCACGAGTTACAAAGGCTTCCAACCCAGACGTATGGGTCTGTCTTGATCCAGTGGAAGACCCACGCGATATAAGGTCTTCAAACTCAGACGCATGGTTCGGTCGTGAACCAGACCTTGCTGTCGACGCCATCCCGCGACTCGCAAGAGCAGAGCCTTTAATCTCAGGCTCTGCTTTCTCCTTCAACATCACCTTCCTCCTCTGTTCTTCCCGTCACACCTCAGCAAAGACTTCTCGGATGGAAAGAAGCGGCCGTCGACCCAAAATCCTACTTCGCGCGTCGTCGAGTTCGCGATTCAGCCCTGCCAGAAACTCGAACACCCTTTTGGCTTCCATCTTCTTCTTGAATCGAACACTGTCACCCGTGCACTCCCATTCTTCGCCGCAGCTGAGGTCGAGTTCTTGCCATAATCCCAACATCTCTGTGGAGAACTCTGTAACTTCCCGGTCTCCTTGCTTCATCTGCCATAGCCTTGTCTTGAGTTCGAAAATTTGCGATGCATCTTCAGCATCGGAGTATGTCTCTCGCACGGCGTCCCACACATCTTTTGCCGTCGGGAGGAACATGTAGGTTCTTCCGATGGTTGGTCGCATGGAATTGATCAAGCAGAAGGTTATGAAGGAGTTCTCTGAACGCCATTTCTGGAAAGCTGCAGCATCACTGGAAGGAGGTTGCTTGATCTCGCCTGTCAGGAAACCTAGTTTCCCTCTGCCGTCGATAACCAGCTTGATGGATTGGGCCCATTCTCGATAATTCTTACCATTCAATTTTTCTACAGTAAGATGGAATGAGGAATTTTCAATTCCGACAGTCGAACTCATGGAGGAGATTGTCTCTGATTCTCCTTCCTGAGTTACCGACTAGGTAGACTCATGGCTGGCGGCCATATTTTGCTAGGGTTTTCAGAATCCCTGCTCTAATACCATGAAAACAACAAGACTGGAATTCAAATCAATTTCTCATTCAAAATTAATTACTTGTTTACATAAATGGTCCCTATTTATCATGTACAATGAGAATCAAAATATGGAAATAACAAAGAAAATGGAAACAAAGAAGGTCAACACTAATAATCAGCCTAAATCTCCTACCACAATCTTCTTCAAATCCCATTCAAATTATTCGGGATTTCCACGATAAGTTCCCTCATGATTCTAGCCCTATACATGTAAACTAAAATCTGTCAAATAATGTATGCTAACTGTACAGAATAATAAATGAAGAAATAAGGAAACAATTGTGGGCTAAAATAAGGAAAGAAGTGTGGACAGCAAAGCTGTCCGTTGACGTTGACAACACTAGAATTGCTTACTCAAATGAAACTTTAAACTAGCTATTCTTGCGGAAGTCACTGCCACTGATAATAATATCATCTACATAAACTATCAATACAATGATTCCTGAAGAGGAACGATGAGTAAACACAGAATAATATGAAGTGGAACGCTAGAAACCATACTGAACCACAACGGTACTAAACTTGTCAAACCATGCTCTTGGGGACTGTTTCAGACCATACAATGCCTTTTTCAACTTACATACCAAATGTTCTTTTCCAGGAATAATATACCCCGGAGGCTGGGTCATACAAACTTCTTGTAAATCTCCATGGAAAAAATGCATTCTTTATTTTCAACTGATATAAGGGCCAATTAAGGCTTACTGCAACTGAAATAAGAACTCTAACAGGATTCAATTAGGCAACTTGGAAAAAGGTCTCCCAATAATCCACACCATGGGTTTGAGTGTAGCCTTTGGCAACAAGATGAGCCTTCAGACGCTCAACAGAACTATCAGGGTGATACTTCACAGCATAGACCCAATGACACCCAATAGGCTGCTTACGCGAAGGAAGAGGAGTGAGATCCCAGGTTTGATTTTTATGGAGAGCTGTTATCTCTTCGTTTATAGCCAGTTTCCAACCAGGAGATGCGAGGGCCTGTGAGAAAAAACAAGGAACAAAAATAGAAGACAACAACGAAAGATAGAGGAAAGATGATAAAGAAAGAGAAAATTAGAAATAAGATGCTTAGTACAACAATGATTACCTTTCTGTAATGTAATAGGTAAATCATGAGATGAGGGAACCACAGACGGAGTAGTAGACGGGACCTTAAGCGGGACCCCAAGAGAACCAGGTGCTTAGGAAGGATTAAGAGCCCAGTGGACAACTTCTCGAACTTTGCCGCGTTGATAAACTTGTAGAGGAGGAGCAACCACAAGAGAGGGGAGGTCTCGGAATCTGACACATTAGGCAAAGGAAGCTCCCCCTGACGAGAAGGAACCAAGGTAGGCTCAAAGTGTCGGTCACTCACTGTAAAGAAAGAAGAGGACTAAAAAAAAGGTAACATTTGTACTAGTATAATACCGATGAGAGATAGTCATAACAACGACAACTCTTTTGAGTACGAGCATAGTCCAAGAAAACGCATTTGACTAGGTGAGGATACAATTTATCCCAACATGGACCGAGAAGATAAACATAGGCCACAACCAAAAATATGAGGGGTTAAACTAAAAGGTGGAACAATAGGATAAATGAGAGAAAAAAGAGACTTATTGGCCAAAAAAGAGGATGGCATGCAATTAATGAGATAAGTAGTAATCAAAACAACATTAGCCCCATATGAATGTGGTACATGCATATTAAATAGTAAAGAACGAGAAACATCCTATAAATGACGACGATGGATAATGCCACATTCAGTGCAAAAGTCATCAATAAAGGATTGAGTATACTCATGTGCATTATCGGACCATAAAATCTTGATGCGTTTGTTAAATTGACCCAAGATTTTAGGCAATTCAGATTGATCTTTCATAAGAAACAACCAAGTAATACGAGAAAAAGCATCCTCAAAGATAACAAAATAATGAAAACCAGAAGTACTCTTTATTCTTGTAGGACCCCAAATATCTGAATGTACAAGAGTAAAAGGATTATACTGACGACTTCTTAAACTACTTGGAAAAGAACTACGGTGATGTTTGCCTAACAGACATAGGACTCAAATTGGAGATAGTTTGGCGTAATTTCTACAATGAGAGATGACCCAAGCGATGATGCCATTGCAAAGGAGAAACTGTGGCACTCAAGGCAGTAACAGACTCTCCAAGATCCCAATAATAAAGTCCATTACGCTCATGCCCCGAACCAATCACATTTTTCATCTTAAGATCCTGAAAAACACAAGAAGAGGGAGAAAAAGTTATTGAACAATGTAAAGACTTAGTTAATTGCCTCACAAATAACAAATTAAAAGGAAATTGAGGTACAAATAAACCATAAGACACGAATAGAGATTCAGTAGGTGTAAATCGTCATTCCAGTATGGTTGAAAAGAACCATCAACAAACACAATACGGGATTTTGAAGGATGAAAATTTGAGAACAAAGAAGATGTACCGGACATGAGTACTGGCTCCAAAATCAATAATCCTCGGAGTAGAAGACTTTCCAACCACACATGTAGAATTGTCTATATTAGCCAAAGTAGCAGTAGAGGTAGATAAATGAAGAAAGAAGGAAGACAATTGTTGGAGAAGTTGATTAAGTTGAGAAGTGATAGCATCATGAGAACCAGAAGTAGAAGGACTAGGATCATTGGTAGATGTGTATGTCATTGTAGTAGCAGAAGTATCAGCAGATGTCAGATTAGCATAGGCTGGTTGCCCCCATTTATCCCAACAATAATCTTCAGTATGCCCTGTACCACCACAACAAGTACATTTCCACTAAGAACGATTACCGCGTCCAACCTGTCCACCACGGCTAGAGTCGCGTCCACCACCAGGATGGGAACGTTGGCCACCACCACCACCACGACCACTACTACAACCACCACGGAAGGCATCATTGGAGACTAGAGTTGGTGACTCTCTACATGAGGAAGTTGAACCACGAGTAAAAAAAGCATGCTGAAGACGAGAATAAGCATTGGCAGCAGTCGGAAGCTTCTCACTAGTCAAAATATGATCTTTAAAGACTCTATACTCAGAATTAAGGGTAGACAAAAATAAAGCAACTTGAAACTCCTCACGCTGACGACGTTGTACCTCCAAATTGGTACTCAGTGGCTGATATAGCAAAAGTTCTTCCTACAGTCCCTTCAAAGTACCATAATGTTTTGCAAGAGATTTGTCACCTTGTTTAGTGTTAAACATGCGCTAAAAAATCTCATAAACTCGAGAAACATTATGTTCCTGTGAATACATCTCTTCAAGTGCTACCCATATATTTTTTGAACATTTGAGACTATTAACATATCAAGATCAGAAATCAAGCCACCTTAAATATGTTAACTTATATTAATGAGATTTTGTGTATATTCTAGGTTTGTGTATAAGTTAGATTTTGTATCTTGCAGGAAAGTTGACCACAATGGATTCCTTCCTAAAATCATGGATTGTAATCTCATTAGGATTCCTTCCTAAAATACATTATTGTAATCTCACAGGGATTCTTTCCTAAAATTAAGGATTGTAATCTCATACATACATGTAAAGTATATTTTACAAATTCTCTATATATTGAGTGAAAAAGCAAAGCCTAAGACTAACTTGGGATCTTAGACTTTTTCCAAACTTGTCTTAACATTCTTGAGTATCTTCTCTTCTTCTTTCTTATTTCTTTTGAAATCTCTTTCCTTTATTTTTCCCTTTTATGGTATCAGAGCTTCTTGTCAAACGACATTCTTGATCCTTTTTTTTTTATGTTGTTGTTTTATTATCTCCACTTCAATGGCTAAATTACAAATCACATCTCAAGGACTTGGTAGTCGTCCCCCTCACGGTCAAAATTAGTCTTCTCCCAATACTCCTCATCGTTTCTTTACATCTCCTCAACAAGGTGTTCTGGGCCAACCCCCTATTACTTGCCAAATTTGTGGAAGAACAAGGCAGTCTGCTTTTCAGTGCTATGATCGGTACAAACAAAACCCTCAACCTCCAACCATCCACATACTTGAAGCTCTTACTTCCCTCACTGTCCAATACCCTCAAGACTCTGACTGGTATCATGACAGTGGTGCAACAACCTACATGACTTATGAAGTAGGTAATTTTTCTCATAAACAATCCTATCATGGTGATAGTGGTGTTCTGGTAGGTAATGGGTCCACCATCCATCCCCATTTCCCATGTTGGTTCCATTTCTCTTTCTCACAATGTCATTCTCAATAATGTCTTTCTGTTTCCACATTTATAAAAATTTAATCTTTGTTAGCCAATTTACTAAGGATAACAATTGTTCCTTTTTTTTTTTTTTTTCTCCAAATAGCTTTGTTATTAAGGAGTAAGGAACAATGAGAGTGCTGGGGACAGGCCGTAGATGTTCTGGTCTTTACGTGTTGGATCGTCCCCATCAAGCCCTCTTTCATCAGTCAAGACCACTTCTACAGTTTGGCATAGTCGTCTTGGTCATTCGTCTGCTAGTGTTATTGATGTTTTAAATAAGAACGAGCTCATTACTTTAACTGATTCTGTTAAGCTCAATAAATCTGCTTGTTCTAGTTGTCAAATGGGCAAACGTCATAAACTTCCTTTTGATTTAAATAATAAACGCAATCTTTTTCCTCTTGACATAATCCATATGGATGTTTGGGGACCCTCTTCTATTACTTTTCCTCTTGGTTTTTGTTATTATATTGTGTTCATTGATGACTTTAGTCGTTACACTTGGTTTTACTCCATGAAATGCAAATTTAACTTTCTTGCTATCTCCATTCAATTTCAAAAAATGGTAGAAAATCAATTTGAGAGAAAAATTAAAGTTTTTCAATGTTATGGTGCTCGTGAGTTCTCTAGTACCCCTTTCCTTTCACATCTCTCTAATTGTGGTATCCTCAAACATGTTTTATGTCCCCATATTCAAGTTCAAAATGATACAGCTAAACGAAAACACTGGCACATTACTGAAATTGGTCTTACCTTATTATTCCATAGTCACACTCCCTCTTCTCTTTGGGTTGAAGCCTTTTGTACTACAGTTTACATCATCAATTGTCTTCCTACTGCTGTCCTCCAACACCGCTCTCCCTATCAACTAATCTATGGTAAGGCTCCTAAGCTCTCTATGTTTGGTACTTTTGGATGTCTATGTTTCCTATACCTTTATGATTATGCTTCCCATGAACTTGCTCCTCGGTGTGTCCCTTGTGTTTTCGTTGGTTATAGCTCTATGCATAAAGGTTTTCGTTGCCTAGATCGATCCACTGGAAAAGTTTACGTCTTTCGTCATGTTGTATTTGATGAGTCAGTTTTTCTTTTTTTTTTTACCTTCTCTTATCCTTCACACCCTGTATCCTTAGCAAATTTCTTGACCTATCAGGACATCACTCCTATCACTGATTACTCATCTCCTACCATATCTACGACTCTCATTCCTCCTGAGGATGGTCTTTATGTGCCTACCATACCTACACATTTGCCTTCTATCACACAAACATATTCTCTTCCATCCCCACCTTCTCCACCTTCTTCCACTGAGGCTCCCATCTCACCAACTTGCTCTGAACCCTCAACTATACCTCCTCCCCATCCTGATCTCTCTTCTATTCATAGTGGCTCCCTTATCGTTGATCTACCTCTTTCTCAACCCCAACCTTCAAGAATATCTAATACACATCCCATGCTCACTCGTTCTAAGTCTCGCTCTCATAATGCTAGCCTTCATCCTTTCACCTCCCGCCATCCCTTGCCTTCCCACCACCTCTTAGTTTATGATTATAGCACAATGACTTTCTTTACCGCTCTTCTTTCCACTTCTAAACCTCGTAGCTACAAGTCTGCTGTCAAACATACTCATTGGCATGCTGCCATAGATGAAGAGATTTAGGCGCTCAAGCATAATCACAATTGGACTCTTACTCCTTTCACCCAAGGTATAAATGTTGTTAGGTGTAAATGGGTCTTCAAAACGAAGTTAAATCCATATGGTTCCATTGATCAGTACAGGCCCGTCTTGTGGCCAAAGGCTATTATCAACTACCAGGCATTGATTTTGATGAGACATTCAGCCCTGTAGTTAAATTTGCTACCATTCGTCTTGTCTTATCACTAGCTTGTGTCAATAAGTGGGATATTCGACAATTAGATGTCAAGAATGCTTTCTTCTATGGTGATCTACAAGAGGATGTTTGTCGACCTCAAAAAGCCTTATATGGCCTCAAACAAGCATCCTGTGCTTGGTTTGAGAAATTCAGTAGTCATCTTCTACAGTTAGGATTTTGTTGTAGTCAAATCTGATTCCTCCATGTTTATACAAATGACTTTTACTGGTACTCTGGTTCTTTTAGTGTACGTTGATGATATCATACTTACAGGTAGTTCATCTACTTTGATCTCCACTGTCATTGATGATCTCAGTTCTGTCTTTACAATGAAGGACTTAGGCCCTCTTCATTATTTCTTGGGTATTGAAGTTTCAAGTCATGATGATGGTCTTGTTCTCACACAATGTCCTCTCCTATGATTGCTGGTCAAAAGTTGACTCAAGAGGGTGTTCTTTTAAGTGATCCGACCTTTTATTGTAGTATAGTTGGTGGCCTTCAATACTTGACTCCTACTCGGCTAGATCTTTCCTCCAATGTTAATTATGTTTGTCAGTTTATGCTCCAACAATTGCTCATTTTCAAGCTGTCAAACGCATCCTTCGGTATGTTAAAGGCACCCTACATCATGGTCTTTAAATTCATTCTCATAGTTCTCTTACGCTCACTAGCTACTCTGATGCTGATTGGGCTGGGTGTCCTGACACTTGACGTTTTACCTCTGGGTATGCTATCTTCTTGGGTCAAAATTTGATCTTTTGGAGTGCCAAGAAGCCACCTATAGTCTCTCGTTCTAGCACTGAAGCTGAATATCGCGCTTTTGCTTATGTCGCTGCTGAAATGACTTAGATCACTTGCTTTTTTCGGGATTTGAGTCTTATACATTCTGCTCTTGGAATTGTTTGGTGTGATAATCAGAGTGCTGTGTATATGAGCTCAAACCTTGTCTTTCACGCTCGTTCCAAACATATTGAGCTTGATTATCATTTTGTTTGTGAAAAGGTCTTAGCCTCAAATTCGTTTCATTCCTTCTACTCTATAACTTGCTGATATCTTCACCAAAAGTCTTCCTAAGGCGGTTATTGTTTCTCTGTGTTTCAAGTTGAACCTTGTGGTTTCCCTCCCGATCAACTTGAGGGAGGGTATTAACATATCAAGATCAGAAATCAAGCCACCTTAAATATGTAAACTTATATTAATGAGATTTTGTGTATGTTCTAGATTTGTGTATAAGTTAAATTTTGTATCTTGTAGGAAAGTTGACTACAATAGATTCCTTCATAAAATTAAGGATTGTAATCTCACAGGGATTCCTTCCTGAATTACAGGATTGTAATCTGATAAGGATTCCTTCCTAAAATTAAGGATTATAATCTTATACTTACATGAAAAGTATATTTTGTAAATTCTCTATATATTGAGTGAAAAAGCAAAAATTAAGATCAACTTGGGATCTTAGACTTTTCCCAAACTTGTCTTAACATTCTTGATTATTTTCTCTTCTTCTTCCTTATTTCTCTTGAAATCTCTTTCCTTTATTTTTTCGTTTAGAGACAATAAAAGGCTCCATGTTAAGCCATAACCATGTCATAACTAAGGAATTCTCACTCCAATCTTCTAAATCTTTCGCATCTTGAGTAGGTGAGTCCTCAGTAAGATACTTTTTTTTTTCTTGGCATGCAAAAAACTTTAAATGCATGAGAACAAGAATAATAATTATTTCCATTCAACCTCACAAAGGTGATAAAATCATTTCTGCTTATCTACATGATGACTTTTGATGTCATCTGATGAAGCCATAGATATGGAACAACAACAATACTTCACGAACCGAACCAAATCAATCACCCAACTACATAACTAGTTAGGAAATAGAGAAAAATACCAGTCCAACCACACAATAGATGGAGAAATACACCAAAAACAACTAACCCAAGACTTCACTCAGCAAATACACCACAATAACTCATAGAAGAAGCTAGAGAACCAAGAATCAAGCCCAAAACACGCACAAACCAGAGTAGCCGACCACTTTCAGAGCAACTTCTTATACAAAAAGCATAAAAAAAACACATGGGATGATCATAGATGGCCTTTAACCTTCTAGACGCACCCTAGGGATCAAGTTTGAACCATCAAAATCCTTCAAATCTGGCCGAAAAAGCATATCGCAAAAAGAATCCCTATTTTCGTGAAAAAATTCAAAAAATGATAAAACCCTCTAAATGCCTTCAAAAATTAGCAAAAAATCTTCACAATAATCAGACGGCAGGGGTGATCCAGACAGTGATGTCGGTGGCCGAAAAAAGCTGACGTAAGCATGATGTCATTGCTCAAATGCTGAGGTCAACACCTAATTTGAAATAGTCCTCGTGACCAGAAACCTTCGAGTATAATTTTGCTAAAGTTTTACTATGTTTCCGGTGGTACTTAGCCTTAGATTAGTGCTCTAATACTAGTTAAAGTTGTATTAGAGTTTCTATGAAAAATAAAAGAGAGAATATAGCCAGAAGTGTTGGTTCTGTGTTTTAGGTCTACACAGCACCAACTATTTATATTGTGCAAAGAAAAGCATGGAGATTACAATATTGCCCCTATTTAGTACTCTTAAGAACTTACACAAATAAGAACTCTAACAATTTATAACATTTGGAGTTTGTGTTGTATTTGTGGATTATTTATAACATTTTGTACTAAAGGTAAGTTTGGTTTGGAATGTTCAAATTGATTTTGATTATTATATAAATGATTATTAGATGATTGATTAAAACTTAAATAATATGGTGAAATTTTGTTTTGTTATTACATAACAAAAAAATTAATTCCTTCTGAATTTCCACATTTTTTGCTCCAAGCGTGGCTCTATTTGAAAAATCAATCCTAAGATGTGATTATGATATATTTTGATTTACTGCTCAAAGTGATGAAAAGAAAATCATTTTCATCCAATTGACCTAACTGAATTTTCCCAACCAAAACTGATTTAGTCACTTTGGTGATTAAATGAGCCAAAATAATCTAAATCTAATATGGCCTAAAACTTTTGGGCTATTTTGTTCTTATTCATGCTTCATAGATGTTTTTATTTATTCTTTTACCACTGGCTTAAACAATAGATCAATCTCTGTGCTGTAGTGGCAGGCAGGATCAAGGCAGCAGGCAACTCTCTCTGGGTTTGAACCAGATAAAAGCAACTGGGGTTGGAACTGGCTGGAGAGGTGGATGGCTGTTCGTCCATGGGAGAACCGTTTTCTTGACATTAATCTCAGAGATGGAGTGATGATTCATGAAAATGGATCAGCTGATGGGAAAAATGGCGCCAGGGCACAGTTAAAATCTGCTGGCAAGAAACCCATTTCTCCAAATGTTCACTCAAACCTTTCAAATCAGAAAATAGGTCCATCTCATTCTGATGGCTGTGGTTCTTCACCAAGCAAGTCTGCAAGCATGCAAGAGGCATCTACCACACTGTTTGCCAAGCCAAAGTCTAAGCTAGCTCTAGAAGATTTGGTTGAAGAAGCTACCTCAAGACCTGGTATTGGTTCAAGATCCCACAGCAATCCTAAAGAGAGATCTTCATTTTCAGATAAACAGTCAAAGAAGCGATTGTCTCTGCCTAATGGTGGTGAGTTTCTGTTCTCTCTCTCTCTCTCTCTCTCTCGTGCATGTTTGTCCTCACTGCTATATCTCCTATACTGGGACTGTAGTCTTGGGTTGAAATTAGCCATTTACCCCTTTTTACCCAAATATGGATCAATATTAGGCTTGGTATAGGCAAAACTGAAATAGCATAGTGGTAAAGATGCTGACATGGCATCAAAAGGAAGGAGTGGGGTTAGGGGTTCAATTATTATTGCTATAAAAAAAAAAAAATTCATGCATAGTATAATCCCTGTATTTCCCTGGTTCAACATGATGAATGTTTGGTGATAAGGATGTGTAGTCTAGCACTATGTCTACGTTGAACAGTTATCACTTAATTAAATGGCCGTGTCCAGTTCTTGAATGTCTTGTTTAAAGATGTAGTTCAACCTACGCACACACGGATGAGCAATGTCAGTTTTATTTATCAAATATTTGGTTTCTTATCTAATCAGCTTTTTTTTCCCTACAGTTTTTTTGTATATCAATTAAATTTGACTAGATCAAAGTGTAGGGGCTCAAACAGCCAGGCAACCTGGTAGAACTGCTGTCAAAAGGACAAGTAGCATGCAAAAGCCCGTGAAGGATAGGTCCTATATCAATAGAAATGACTTAAACCCTACAAAATTTGTCCCAGAGGCTGTTGATCTGTAGCTTTAAGTTCCTCATGGAAGATCTTGTTCTCCATTGAAGTGCTGCCTTTTCGGTTTGTACATAGAAGGTCCCTTCTTCCAAGAAGATGCAATGACATTGCTTCTGTTCCTGTCTTCTCTAGTGGTGTTGCTGCGGCAGAGTTGAGGAGACCGGTTTGTCGTTACAGAAATAAGATTAGCAGCACGATATGATTAAGATTGTTGTAATCACTATTGTCTCCATTTCTGTAATCAGTTTATCGTTCCAAGAGTTCCTGAGGACCTGAGCTGCTGGTCTGTATGTATTTGCATGTTTTCTGGATCTCTTCTTCCATCTTCTGATTGTTGAAAGTCGTGAATTATGCTTTGTATTCAATTACTCTTGAAAGAAGACTGGAGAGTAGGGCAAGCCGGACAGAGAAATCTGTTGTAATTACAAATCATTTCTTTAATTGAACCATTAATATTTATTTTTAGTTGTCTATTGAAATTGTTTTAGTTCCTTGTACTATTGTGTTTACAGATCCTGTTGATAAGGCATCTCTTATAATTATAGTTGTGTCAAAAGGAGCTTGAGTTGATGGATTTTTGACAAACAATGGCTTCAAATTTGTAGTTATTGAGTCTGACATTTGAGACTTTTGCCAAGATCCCCACTTCTTTCAGTTTTACTTATTTTACGGATTGATATAGTTTTGCAACGAATAATTACATCTTGAAAATATAATAATGAAATTGGGGTTGGGGGGACTGAAAAGAAGCCAGCTTCCATTTTTCCAATGGTCGTGTAAAGATTTTTTTATTTTTGATAACTCGGTATCCGATCTTTCGAGCCGGTTAATTTGAGAGACTAATTTTACCGTTCACTAGTGGGAATCTTGATTAAAGTCAAAATAGCATGCCGGACGGACTGACTCTAAGAGAAGGTGATAGTCGTTAGGCTTTGACCTAACGACCTTGGGGCTACTTAACCTACTTAATTATCATTGTAAATGAATTGTGCCAAGCGTACATTGGTTGAGTCATCTTTTTCATCAATAAAGTGGTTACATGAATGCTCCACAATCTTTTTCTATGAGTTTCTTAATGGTAACCCAAGATTAAGAAAAATCTAAAAAGAGTAAACTGAAGAGAGAGAATTAGAAAGGAAGAGTATTGAATAGTGTCATGTGTAAGTTGTGTGCAGCAACTTAGAGCATTTTCAATGCCAAAAGTCTAAAGTTAAATTTCAACAATATTATAGTATTTAAATGCTATATTTTTTACAATTTTGCTTTAATGTTGAAATGCTATATTTTGGCAGAGCAATCATTCTTTTTTCTAACTACCAAAACTTTTATAACTTTGGGATTTTTGCAGTCATTGGAGTGGAAGAATCCAAGTCATTGATGTGAATAACAACTAATATTCTTCTAGCTATATTTAAAAGAAGATTTGAAAAGCTCAAAATATGAGATATGTTTTAGCATGCCATTATAGCATACCGTTTTGCATTACTTGCAGCTCTCATGAGATATGCATTGTAGTATTCCTTATAAATATATATATATATATATATATTTATATTAGAGTAGTCTTTGAAAGGCTTTATTTGTATCTAGATGACATGGAATAGACCTAGAGGGGGGGGGGGGGGTTGAATAGGTCTATATTATTAATTAAAATTATCTTAATCAAATTTTAACTTGCTTCAATGGAATTGAGTTTATCACTTCAATTATGTGAGAATTATGTTCTAGTGCATACAATCAAATATAGTGATATGCAATAATAAACTATAACAATAATAATAAGTCAATAGTAAAGAGAAAGAAACAATACATCGAATTTGTTGACAAGAAAATTAGCACAGATCAACTGAATTTGCTTTGGAAAACTCTGGGGATCTGACGTAGAAACACAATCTATTATAAGAGTTTGATAATTACAGACTCCGTAGAAACCACGACTTAGTCCCTCAAGCTTTGTTCATGATCTGTATCCTCTCGAACTTGAATCTTCAAGCACTCTCTAAATGAATCAACCTCTTCGAAGTCCACGAATGATAAATCCCAATCACAACTGCAGACTTTACGCAATCTCGAACTCTAACGATTGTACAAACTTGAACTCTACAAGTTTGCACTCCTAAGGATGATATAGAAGATGAATTTCAAGTTTTTATGCAAAGGATTTGATCTATATATGCATCATGTATATGGAGAAAACTTTTTTGTTAAATTTTAGAAACACTCTATGATAGCAGCCAAAATGTCTACAATGAAATCGTGATGAAAACCTTATATATGAAGGGTTTAGAAAAGGTAGTCGCGTTGTTTAAATCGAATTAGGAAACTGCTTTGTGCAACATTTATTCGAAGCAACGAAAGTTCATTCGAACGAATTCAAGTTTGATTGAAGGAATTCGAACGAGTACCGTACTATAATTTCTGTTCGAACCAATGATCAAACAAGCTCAAATGAACACTCTCTAGAATATTCATTCGAACGAGTAATCGAATGAACTCGAATGAAAAGGATTTTGGAATATTCATGCGAACAAACCATTTTGGTTGAATGTATCCTAAACAAATAGGGCTCTTGGATCTAATTAAAATATAATAGCCCAGTAACATTAAAAACCTTTGTACCTTATAAAATCTTGAGCCATTATTATTCAATTACACACACTCACACTTGAATGAAAACTTGTTTAATAAAAGTTTTTAATGTATGAAGTGTCTGTGTGCAAATCAAATCCAATGCATCTAACCCTTTACCTTTACTTACCATTACAAACACAACATGTAGATGAATCTGAACATGATACTCAAATGCTTGAGTGAACACAAAGTTAGAGAACACTAACTAAATGAATTTGGACACATTATAACTCAATATAATTTTTCAACACGGACTAGCCAACACAAACATAGACTAATAATCCTAACAATGTTTTATTACCAAATTGGAATAGAACTCCTACAAAGTTCACTTGCATCTCTGACTAGATATGATAAGAATTTATCTTATCTCGCTAACTGACTCATGTAGATGCATCACGGGTTACAAGCAAGAGACAAACTTAACCCAAATTCTTTCTAGTATGTTGTAGGTGGCAATGTGAAGTTAGAGGGTTGAAGGCCTAAGATTAGTAGAGGCAGTCCTCCTAATTAATCATCTCCTATTTTCAAAGGTTCTCTCATTTTTCAAGTCCTTTCTTGTGGAATGTGCCAAAGTTCAACAAATATTGTTCCTAATGGATTTTCAATTTTTGTTTTCTTTAGAAATAATAATACTTTATTTGGGGATATTCCCAAAAGTGTAATGATCCCATGAACCACGATATTCATTATGAATAACAGAGGCAGTCGGGAGGGGGGGAGCTAGGGGGCCAACGGCCACTGAGCTTTTAAAAATTTGACCTATTCCCTATATTTTGTATATATATATATATATATATATATATATATATATTTATTTTAAATTTAGGAATTGTCCCTACCTAAAATTTTCATATTTTTACAAAAAAAAACCTCTTATATTTTAACTTTTGTATTTTCCCTCATAAACTTAAGTTCTAGGGCCGCCACTGATGTATAGTATCTGCTTAATTTTGAGTTACATGGAAAGGTAATTAGGACAACTTAATAAAATTTTCAGAAATCCTCTCTTCTTTAATAAGGCAGTAGCTACAACTATCCCCTAGTATGCCTATTATCATGTCTTGTTTCAAGTTTTCGGTGTAATTTTGTTAAAAAATAAATAATTAAATAGGAAGATTAGTAGTTTTTGGTGGGATTAGCTGTAACACCTTGACCCGATTAAATATTAATTAGGTTGCTAATTATTAATTAGTGACCCTAAAAAGAATAATTAAGAAATTTAATTGGGATATAAACGATAATTTCAAAAATGCCAAGACCCTAATTAATGAGGTCGACTCCGGGGAAAATAATCTAAGGCTACGACTTATAAAATCGATACATGAAGGCATGAGTAATAATTTCAAATGCATGAAGAAGCAAATAATATGTTAATCTAATCGTTTGGAGCAAAATTCGAATATCGTAATTATGAAATTAACATGCCTCAGGAATCGCGAGGAAATAGATACGATGTGAAGCTTAGAATATCGAAGCCAACCCGGGTAGGAAACTATTAAAAGAAACTGCTTCGCAAAAAGAGAAATAAAGAGAGAGATAAAAAGTAAAAAGCCAAAATGTGTATTTCCGATTGCCAAACAAAGCCTTAAGGCAAAAACATAGCAAAAATGCAATGGATGGGTTTTGAACCCTTGACCAAAGCTAATGAAGCATTTAAGTCTCAAAAAAATACCATTTGGGCTACCAACAATTTTGTGATATATGTTGTATATGATATATATGTATATGTACATAAAGAGAATAATCTAGAATAAAAAAATAAAAAAATAATCATATAATATATATATATATGTATGTGTAAAAGCTGTTGAGCAGCATGGCCCCAAGAAATATAAAAATAGATATGTGTGTACGTGTGATCTAGAGGGGCAATACAAAGTAGGTGGTGAAAAGTTGACTTAAATATATATATATATATATATATATATATACACACACACACACACACACACACACAAACCATTCAGCTGCTCCAAAAATATACACACACATAAAGAGAGAGAGAGAGAGAGAGAGAGAGAGAGAGAGAGAGAGAGAGAGAGAGAGAGAGAGAGCTACTGTGAGTGAGGAAGAGGAGAAGAAGAAGAGGAAGAAGGAGATCAAAGGCAAGAAGGAAGGAAAGAGGTAAACCTTTTTCCATTTTCTTCTCTATAATTTTTTGTACTGTGTTTACTGACTTTTTAGAAAATTGAAACTAAACGCCCAAAGAAACATAGGGTTTAAAAGAGTAGGAAAAATGATGAATTTAGGAAGAAACGAGAGGTTTTTTGGTGGAGAATTGAGAGAGAAAGGTAGCCAAAAATGTTAGGTGGAAGAAAAATGCCATGTTTGAAGCTGAAAACAAACACAAATGAATTATTGAGGTCCTTAAAGTCATTTTGATATAAAATACGTCAAACATGGGTGTCCAAATAGCAAGAAAAATCAAAACAGAAAGTTGCCGAAAAATGGCTTCTCGCCAAAGCAGCCACTAGAAATGGCTGTTCGACGGCCGTCGGGTTGTCCAAAGATGGTTTTGGCCAGAAAAATGGAATCCTGGAAAAAAAATTGAGCATTTCCATATTTTTGGAAGCATGAAAAGCTCGCTAGAAACCGTCACCAGCGCCGGAAAAGATGCCGAGAACGACGCCGAAAAGTCGTGTGAAGAAGACGACTGTTGATGGTCTGTTCAGGTCGGGTCAGACCCGCCCAACCGCACGCCTGTGGGTCACTGGAATGCGGCACCGTTTTGGGGGAATTGGGTTTTGATTTTAAATTGATTTGGGGCTATTTGGTTACAGCCATAAGAAATTGAAATAGGAATATGGGATAACCCAACCGTGGATAAAGGGATTAGGTGGGATATCTAATTCTAGTTCTTTGAGGAAACCTGAACTGACTGGTTCAAGTGAAGGTTGGACTGGTCTAGGGTTTTGGCACTTGAACGCCTTGGTTCACTAGTTTGGTTTAAATAAATAAACCCTAACTATGCCAAATTATAATTTGACCCCAACACTTTCCAATAATTCTGTTATGGCCTAAGATTTGGAAAATTAACTCAAATGAGCCTCTGAAAAATAATAAAATAATTTATTTTATTATTTTATTAATCGGGTAAAATGACCATTTTACCCTTGGACACTAAATAAGTCGAACGAAGCCCAAATAAAATAAATAAATAGTATATTTTTACTATTTTGGGCATTCCAAACTCAATGGTAGAGTCCAATTGTCAAAATTAAATCTCAAAAAATTAAGCTACAAAAATGTAAAATTACCATATCGCCCTTAGAGATTTCCGAAGCTAAATGAAAAGCTGTAAAAGCCTAAACCAATTATCTTCGACGCTTTGGACCCAACAGTGACATCCTTTTGGGAAAAATAAGACCCGGTAACAAATTAAAAAATGATCGAAATGTCCTTAAGATTTAATGAAGTTACGAGAAGAGGGTAATTGGAATAGAAAGATCTCTAAGTTAACAGTTGAATTATGTGATGCTTTAAACAAGAAAGTAACAAGATCTTGAATTGTGATTATAAGGACTCTCATTTAAAGGAAGGATTTTTGGAATAAGCTTTTAGGACTTCAGGTGAGTTTTTCATACCATGTTGAGATGGGTTTTCATTATACATATAAATATCGACTCTTTTATGACTTTGATAATTGACGCCATGTGAGTATTTTTCATGCCATGTCTAAGGTGAATTTTATTACACATATAAATATTGAACTCTTTTATGACTTGAAAATAGACGCCCTTTATGTGATATTGTTTTGAATGACTTATCGATGTATATTGCCATTTCTTTCTAGCCTTTGTTAATAGATACGTTGTGCCTAGTACATGTTTTAAACGATCCATTGATATCTATATTGTCTTCCCTTTGATTCAAGAAAATATTTTGTCAGATACTCATGACACTATACAGTTTTCTTACCGATCTCTGAACTGTTTTGACTAAGGCTAAATATGAAACTCTTTTTTGAATAACTGAGATTGTTATTGATGTTATTAATTTTGGATATGATTTTGATGTTTTGAATGAAACACCCTTCTATGATTGGTCGCTATTGAATAGATTGTGACTTTATTGAACCTTAACCATGGGGTATATTGGTGGTGTTATCGAATATTGATCTTAGTCAGCAAGGTTCTAATTTGCTGGCCATAGAATCTTCTATGATTGGTCATTATTGAATAGAATGTGACCTTATCAAACCCAACCACGGGGTATATTAGTGGTATTATCGAATATTGATCTCAGTCAGCAAGGTTCTAATTTGCTGGCCATAGAAGAGGAATTTTTAATGATTTGAATTTTTATGAATATCGAATGTGAACTATGATTGAACTTTGAATTATCGAATTGAGAATGACCTACGATTTTGAATATCAAATTATGAATTGTTATCGAACTATGATTGAACTATGATGTTGATTTTGAACTATGACTACTGTTATTGAAAACGACTTTGAACAATAACTATGATTGAGTTACAATATTGTCCATTGTTATCAACTATGCTATTGAATCATTATTATGATTGAGGTATGTTATCGATTATTGATTTACGACATTGACTGAACTAAGATTTATTGAAAATGACTTTGATACTATTTTTTGATCTATTGTACTTTGATATGATGTTTCTAATTCCATATGAGTATAGACATTTCATAATGTACTACATAGTAGTTTTGAAACCCTTGACATGTTATGGAATACTCATGAGCTGTCGAGTTCATACAGGATTTTCATCCAATATATTTCAGGTAACGATATTGGCAAGGAAATAGCAAGTTCAGTCAGGATAACCGAAAGCCTATAAACTATGAACCTTTTTTTGTATTAGGATTTTGTTAAACATGATGTAGTTACTTTTAGTAATTATGGAATGTATATCGAATATGACGTCAACAGATTTTGAGAATTTACATCATGTACTTTTGTAGTCACTATGGAATATATATGAATGACTAATGTTGAATTGTATACTGACGCTTCCGCAATAGAAAAGAATTTTATTCCGCTACGATTGATTAGATGGAAATGAAAAAAGTATTGTGATCATTGAAAAAGGGCTCGGTGGCTTGATCACGAACCCCTAATCTGCATAGGTCGGATTCTGGGTCGTGACATTAGCTCAGCTGACAGCTAGAAAACAACTGAGGGAGAGGAAATCTGAAGGAGTTTTCACTTCTATTATCTGTGATTTTTATTGATTTAGTGCTGCTATATGAAAAAGTTATCTGTGCCTTTCTCCCTATTGATGTGGAATTTTTTTTGGGAAATTCCTATTGGGAAGGGAGGGTGATACGAAGGCCGACTGATTTCCAACTTCACTCCTATGGTTTGGTTTATATTGTTTGGCGGGGTATAGGTTTTCAAATGGTGGGGTTGTTGTTCTTCTTGAAGTTCCCTATTGGAACGATTTATGGAAACTTCAAATCTTAGGTTAGATTAACTCTTTTTTTTTTTTTTTTCCTTCATGGAAATGGTCCAACGATATCTTGGTTGTAATGGTCGCATTTTTTAAGTTTTCATTTGCATATATTTGAATAAAAATTAATTTTTAAGCAACTATTAAAATTTTAAAAATCTATTGAAAATTACATGGAAAATCTTGAAGTGTTACAACTTAATGAAAGACATAATTAGATTATTTTTGGATTAAATATAATGTTGGGCATTAATTTGTAATATTAATAAATTAGAAGAAGTTATTGCAGTAATGAAAATTTGAACTTAGATTAAATACAGAAGTATAGAATATCTGAACTTTTATTTTCTATAAATTACAAAAACTTAAAGAGAAAGAGTGGTTAAAAAGATTGACATATGAAACTTGGAAGTTAAATTTAGAGAAAATCACCTATGGAGGTAATTTTTAATATTATTGAATTGATTTAATTGCATTATTATGACGATTTTATAGGGGGGTTAGAACTTTATGACTAATAATAATCCTAGAAAAGGGATCCTTCAACATTCAACTTAAGGTTTCGAGTATGATTTTGAGGGGTTTTGTATGAATTAAAAATATGATTTTTTTTTTTTTTTTACATGTGGAATAAGCTTTAATTCAATATACGTATACCCAATGTTGTGATCTATATGACAAGTAATTAGAAATCAGAATTTGAAAAAATCCAATGGTACCTAAAACTTCAATAATTTAATCCATACTCAAATTTTAATAAAACTTAACAAAATATTAGCATGTTATGTAGAATATAGTTTCGAACGAAATCGTAATAATAAATTACATGTGAGAAAAAATTATATTTGATCAATTGTGAAATTTCTCTCTAGAATTATGTGTTGACAATTCATTCTAAAAATTTAGTGTTTTAAGTATGTAAGTATTAACTCAAGATGAGTCTCATTGTTAGTCAACTAATAGTTAAACAAATCTAGAAAGACTTAATTGACAAGACTTAATTACAGCTATCTACTTCTAAAGATGAAGATGTTTAACAACATTATAAAGTTTTAAAATTACTGTAAAAAAATGTATAAATACACATGAACGTCATGCATACATACTAGGTGCATTTGTAAGATTTATGTACGTTCAATCTTTAATTAATGATTTTTTAGGGTCTTGCATTTGTTGTGTTACATAATTTAGATATTTTTAGTTTTGGCTATATGCTTAATTAGTCCTTAAAGTATGTTAAAATATAGCCCCTTAGATACTTAGTAACTTTTTAATTCAAATTGAGTTTCGTATATAAAAATTAGTATGTCAACCATCCGTACGCTTTCAACGACATCCAAACGTGGCATTGTCTGAACGCATGCTTGGCCAGTCTGAACTCGTGTGATGATTTAGTTGATTGGCTGCTAATTTAAATTCACTTAGGATTAGGTTTAGACCTATATAACTAAGTGGTTGTGCTTTATTTTATTTCTGTCTTTTTATATTATTGCATTAATTAATCGATACACTTAGCCATAGAATAATTACGAATCAAAATTTATTTCTATTTAGAACACTTGATTTATCCCTTTAATTTCTACAATTATTGTCTTATGAATTAGAGAATTAATTTGAGGCTAACTCTGTGAACTACGTGGGATAATGAATTACCCTTATTAATTAATTATCAACATAAATTCGTCTTAATTGGTATCAAAGTAAGATTTAATAGAAATTAAATAAATAATTATAGCCTCTAAAAAATACATAAATCATACACCAACTTTTAATGTATCAAACTACACCTATTGGGAAACTTGTATAAAGGAGTATACATGTTAGATGATAAACACTACATACTACATGCAAAAAACTATTACAAAAGTGTACGGTTATCCAGGTCCTTAAACAAGAAGTTGAAGCTTAAAGAGAAGAACATTTTATAGAAATTGAGAGTTTAAAGCTAAAATTGCGAGGATTTTACTCGAAGATAAAAACTCTTAATTGTGAAAATTTATCTTTAAATAATAAGGTAAAATTTATCAAGACAAAACATTACAATGTCCAAGAGGAAACTAATTACTTAACATTATATATTAATAATTTAAGAAAGGAATTAACTTATAAAAACATAGATCTTGAGAAAGAACAGAAACTAAAAGAGAGCCTTATGCACTAATGACACATGCTTCAAATAAGAAAAACTCTACGTAATAGAACATGTTTAGGATTTTATGAGCATAAATTTATTGCAAATCCTCTAATCCTAAATATAATGCATGCCCTAAGAAAACTAATGTTCAACAAAAGAAAATAGCACAACCAATGATAGCTCTACGTAGGTCACATATGCATAGAGAATTGTTTGTGCCTACTTGTTTTAGATGTGGATGTGAGAGGCCATGTAGTACAGTACCGGAGTGCTTGAAACCTAGAAAGAAATTTTTTTTTTAAGATTTCAATTGAACAATATAGAGAAGAACTAGGTTTTCATTCTCAATTGTTTAATCATGTGAAGTTGTTAGGTGATAAAAATTCATCTTCTAGTGTTAAGAAAAATTTCACTCCTAAGAAGAAAAACACTAGTAGGACTGAATACAATCCATCTCAAGCCTATGATCCTTCTAGTCTTATACAAGTTAGAAAAGTTTGGGTTAGGAAAGATGTCCTAGAACACTTCACTCCATATGTTTTTCATTGAAAAAGTATATTTATTTTCTAATCGACAGGTATATGAATTCCACAGTTTAGAATCCTTGAGTCTTAATTATTTTTGTTTAAATCGTACGAATTACTTTTACATCTTTCATACAATGGTTTATGGAATTTTTTACGCTACCCATGCACCTTTTTTTTATATATTTTCCCTGAGCCATGTAGTTTACTAATTATTTTCCAGACCCATGCAAATCTCAAAAGCATCTTTTGAAGAGACACATAAGAAGAATATTTTGCAACAAAAACGTCTTTTGAAAATATACCTTTAGAGGCGTCTCTTCAAAATATGCCTATGTATTATGATTAATCATATAAATGATAGTATGATAAACAGACCTAAAAGCGTCTTTTGAAAATACACCTTTAAAATTATCTTTTAAAAAGACACATTTAGAAACTTCTTTTCAAAAGAGACTTTTAACGTTGTTTCTTCTTGAAAAGACACCATTATGCGTCTCTTGAGAACCATCCTCTACCAAGTTGTGAAACAACGGTAAGAACACTCTGGGTTTGGGTTATAAACTTATAGAAGTGTCTTTTCAAAAGACCCTTTTTCATTGGGGCATTTTAAGATAATTTCACATATAAGTAATTTTTAAAATATTTTAATAAAAATAAAAATATTCAGCACCTTAAATCATCAATCTAATTGAAAAACTAAACATAAATAATATAAATATTTAGAGAGAAAATAAGATTGGAAAACTTAGTTATGAGTTAATAAGAGGCATTCTAAGCGTTGTCCTAAAGTCATAGTGCCTCCTCACGTGCAGCTGCTGCTGGTCACTAACAACTCCAAGATATAAGCTCATAATAAGTCACTTATAGGGCACATCCTCAGAAGGCAAGAGGTCGGAGTCTTCTATCGAGTTTCCTATACACTCAGTATATGAAAATAAGATGAGAAACTTTATTTTTCAAATCACTCTCATTTTTTGGGATTTTCTCAAAATACTCACATCATCAAATTGTCATCTCCATTAGGCCTACAAGATGTCTCAACTTATAGATTAGAAATGACCCATTACATTAATAATTTATTTATTTATTTAGGGCAAATTACACTTACCTCCCCTGAGGTTTCTGACAATTGCAGAAACTTCTCCTATAGTTTTTGAAATAACACTGTCCTCCTTCTGGTTTCAATGTCGATAACAAATTCTCCCCTACCGTCAATGACCGTTAGTTGACCTAACAGAATTTGATGATGTAAACAATTTTTTTTGTCTAAATGCCAATTTTGCCTTTTACAAGTCATGGTTAAATGACAAAACTACCCTCACTTTAATAGTAATTTTTTTTAATTAAAAAAAAACAAAATTTCTCCTTCCATCTCCTCTCTCTCTACCTTCTTTCAAACGCATTTCTCTCTCTCTCTCTCTCTCTCTCTCTCTCTCTCTCTCTCTCAACTTCAAGAATCCTCTTCCATGGCCCCTAGTTTTCCTCTTTCTCTCTCTCTTTATATATCGCCTCCATCCTCCTCTTATTTTTCCACAACTTTAATCCATCAACTTTCTCTCATTTTCTATAGCTTTCTCAAAACCCAAATAGTGCTACCTCCCTAAGGGTTCTTCTCACAATCCAAGCACACAGTTGGATCATTGGCACACGAGAAAACCCTTTGTCTACCTCGCAAAGCAGAACAGAAAAAGTGTACTGATCAATAGTGGCTTTAAAAATTGGAATACGAATTAGGGCTTGAAGTCGTGGCGATGGTGGTGGGAGTCATCAGTGATGGTAGGGAAGGAGGATTGATAGTGGTAGAGAGGGGGATTCATGATGGGATGGGAGGCGGAGGTGGTGGTGCCTGTCTGGGTTAGGGCTTGATGTCTTCGGTGGGGGATCTTCTATTTCAGTCAGAGCTTTTGTTGCTTAGATAGATTCGCCGGAGCTTTCTTCCGCCGTGAAAGCATCTGTTGGTCCGACGACGCCTCTAGCTTCTGTACCGGCACTATAGCCATTGAGTTGTCTTCATCACCATTGCTAGAATTGCCTTCAAACCTCAAACCCTAGCTTCTCTTCACCCCTCAATTCTTTTTCCTGAAATGCATCGGCCTATCACAAATCTTAGAGAAGGGTATTTCGCCATTCTAGCTGCAACCACCGTCAACGGAGTGTTCAAATACCCACTGGGACTGGTCACGTAGTGTGGAAAAAAATAGTGGCCCAACCGCCCAAACTAGTTTCTATCGTAGGGTTTGAATCTTCCTAAGCTCTTCGGGGATAGGGTTTGCACAAGTTTCGCTAATTTTGAGTGAAATTGATTGAATTTTGGTGATGAGTGATCTTGAAATTGAGAGAACTGTGGCAAAAATGGCTGAAACAGTGCGAGTGGAATCAGAAAGCTAGGGGTGTGGAGGGGTATTTCGGTGAATTGGTAGGAATTGTCGATGTTGATGTGGAAGCAAAAACCCTGAGTTTGGGGGTTCATTGGAGGTTTGGGAGAGATAGATAAAAGGTTTGGGGTTGAAGTAGAGTTGTGGAGTATGGGGTGAAGAGAAGCTAACCCTTGAGCGACTGATGCAAGCCTATAATCCACACAGAGATAAACTGAGAGGAAGAAAGAAGGAAGAGAATTTTTAATTTTTGACTTTAAAATAATTATTAAAAAATAAGGGGTAAAATAGTAAATGAACATATACTGTTAACATCGTTTAGTCCGACAGGTCTAACTAGGGGGACAGTGTTATTTCAGAAACTATAGGAGGAAGTTTCTGCAATTGTCAGAAAACCTTAGGGAAGTAGGTGTAATTTGCCCTATTTATTTATAATAAAACAGATAATATATGTTAGGACTTTTAGTCTAAGTTTGTGTTGGCTAATTTGTGTAACAAACTATAGAGCTCTAATGTGTCAAAGTTCAAGTGAGTCAAAATTCCTAAGCCTTTTGGTCACTCATGCATTCAGAGTTTCATAAAGATACTTTTTTAATTGTAGTGGTCACAAAGGCAGGTGATATAATGATTTGGATACATTTGACCTAAGATTTTCACACACACACACACACGTCATGCATTTAAAAGTTTTTTTTTTTTTTTATCATGTTTCTTAAAGTGTAGTCATATGCATGATTTTTACTAGTTGAATTGGCTCAAGGTTTTAAGAATAAAAGTTTTGATTTTAAAAGAGTCAATTTGGATATTAAAATGTAAGGTGAGCTCTCAAATTTTGTCTCGTTCGTTTGAACGAGCTTGTCGTCATTCGAACAATCAAACTAGAGAGATAATATTAGCCATTGTTTGATTGATTGTTCGAACAACCAAACTAGATAAGGGATCGAGGGTTTTTATGGGATAGGTCAGTTCAAATGACCAATCCAGTATCTTTCTTAAGAGACCTTAGTTGGATTAGTTGGTCGAACAAGTTAGGTTCATTCGAATGAACCATAACTCGTTCGAATGACCAGTTAAGAATAAGTATAAATTTCTAAATTCTGTTATGGAATCTATTTTCTTTTAACCGTAGGACTATATATAATGCCTTTGCTACTTTTTTGAAAGGACTTTTGGCTGCTAAACCTCTTTGCATCTATTTCATACCAAAAGGAATTTCAATTAGATTCTCATGATCATATAAATCAAAGGCCAATCATGTTTAAAGAAACTTACCATACTTTCTACATCATATTTGTAGTACAAGCTTGTAGATCTCAAGTTGTGTGGTATTGGTAGTGTTCGAGTTGGCATGGTGATTTGCAATTGTGATTGAAGTTGTTTGTTCGAGGATTCAAAGTAGAGATCTACTAGAAAAAAGATTGAGGATTTGAGTAAAATGGGATTCAAATCAAGAGTAAGGATTGAGGGACAAAGTCGTTGTGTCTGTATATTCTGAAATCACCAAAGTTATTCCAGTGGATTGTGTGCATTTGGGTAAGCACCCCTAGGGTTTTCTAAAGCAAATACGATTGATCTTTTGGCGGTTTCCTAGTAAACAAAAATTATATGTATCATCTTTTTGCTATTTATTATTACTTCAGTTTTATGATCATCATATGTTGATGCATGCCACCAATTGTTGATTGCACACACTTGAACATAATTGAAGAGAGAACATTAATCATCGAAAGCAAGTTATAGTTTGTCAAGATAATTTTTACTTAGCAATATAGACCTATTCACCCCTTCTCCTAAGTCTATTCCATTTAATTTAGATACAAATAGAATTGGTATCAAAGCAAGAATCTTAGGCATTAGATTGATCCTAATTTTTGTCTAGATGAAAAGTTTTCATGAAAGCGGTTCAATAACCCGACCTGCACTTTTTGACAGCTTTAATTATGCCTATTGGAAAGCTAGAATGAAATCCTTTCTTAGGTCAATAGATGAGCATGTTTGGTTGGATATAAAGAATGGTTGGACTCCTCATGTCACCAACCCTACCACTAAAGTACCCTTAACTCCAAAACCTACTACTACTTGGGATGAAACTAAACTTAGGATGAGTAGGTACAATACTAACTGATCACAGCTGAAAAGTCTCGACATATCATGATGTGTGAAGCATCCAAGGAAGCTTGGGATATTTTGTAAACTACCCATGAGGGTATAACTATTGTCAAGAGGTCCAAACTCTAAATGTTGACCTCCAAGTTTGTTACACTTAGGGATGGAAGAATCTAAAACATTCTCTGAATTTTATACCAAACTAAGTGATGTGGTTAATTCTTTGTTTTATCTTAGGAAACAGATAGAGGAACCAAAATTTCTAAGATCATTCCTCAAGAGGTTTTTAAGGTAACATCATTGTTATTGAAGAGAGTAATGGATGTTAACTCTCTTAAAGTTGATGAGTTGATGGGGTCTCTTTAGACCTATAAGTTTACATATAGGTAATCTAGAAAACATGAAGAGTATAGCTCCAAAATCAGTCCAAGAGAAATATGAAAAATGTTCTAACACTGAGCCAGAACCTTTAATGATGATGAGCTTGCTATGTTTGTTAAAAGGTTTAACAAATTTTGAAAGAATAAAGATCGAATTCTTCAAATCGGGGAAGCTCAGTCTAAAAGGCCCACATATAACTCAAATAACTCAAAAGGAAAATATTTAAATCTTCCTGAAGCGGTGATAGGAAAAGATTCTCTAATCAGTTAACAAGTCATTCCCTTATTAAATGCTATAATTGCTATAACTTTGGTCACATAATTACCAATTGCTCTAACAAAAGAAAATAATTAAAATAAGAATTCTAGGCTAATGAAATCCACCTTGAATGACTGAAGAAGGTGAGGAGGATGAGGAGATTGAAGGTAATGATGAAGAAGAAGAAGAACAGTGATTCCTAGCCTTCACTGCCACCACAAATACTTTTGAGAGTTCACAAACCCCTATTATATGTGAACACGTGTCTGATGGTGAGGATTCCTCAAAGAGCAAGAGTGAAAATGATGAAGATATACACATTGCTTATGATCAATTGACTTAAGCCCAAGAAAGAAAATTTAAGGTTAACTGTTAAACTCAAATTGTGTGAAAATGAAAAGACTGCAAATGATGAGTGTAACACCCTAACTCCAAAGGCACTCGAGCAATTGGCTCGTATCTCGAGATTTAAAATTATATTTAATTTAAAATTAGAAAAGCCCGAGTAATTGAATTCAATGCCAATAAGTGAACAATATATATATACGTGTGTATATATATATATGTGTGTGAGCACATAAATAGATATATATATATATATATGTCTGTTTTTATATAAAATACACACATTAAAGTGTGTATATGTGTGTGAATATGTATAAGAAAATAAATATGTGTGTGTATCAAAATGTATATATAAAACAATATGTGTGTGTGTGCAGATTTTGAAGGGTGTGTGTGAGAAAGTGTCGGCAGCCACTATGCGAAAATTAAGGTGTGTTAGTGTGTGTGCAATGATGTGTTGTTATATATATATATATATAATATGATAATATCAACTTAGCATTTAACGTAAAGTAGAAAAAGAAAATATCAGTAGAAGAAAGTCAAGAAAGGGAGGAAAAGTAGAGAGAGGAGAGAGAGAGAGAGAGAAGAGAGGGGGGCGGCCAAGTTGGGCTATATATATATATATATATATACATGCACCAAGTGTATATTTTAAGGAGAGAAAATAGAAGCTGAAGGTTTGTTGGTATTCAGAAGAAAGAAACAGAAGAGAAAGATGAAGAAAACAACAAGGGAAAAGGTATGAAAAACTCTGTACAAATTCAAAGTTTCATTTCTGGCTTTTTAATAAACTTGCATAAAGCTTAGAACTAATGGTATAGTTAGATTCTATAGAGAAAATGGAACACATAGGAAGAAACTACACGTAAAACGATGAAAAAATGAAGAAGATACGAGGGTTTATCGAAAAGTTTGAGTTTTGAAAAATAGAAATTTGAAGGTGTTTTAAGGGCTTCAAATGCTATTTAAAGGCTCCAAAATATGTTTTATAATGTTTAGAAATGAAATTTGTCTTTAAAAGCAAGAAAAAATGAAGAAACAAATATAAAAAATATGACAGTCCGATCACCGTCGCCGGAGAAGATGACCGGAGCTGCCAGTCCGGTTGCCCGAAAAATTGTGAGGAAGAAAGGTATTGTTTGGGTCCTGGTTTGGGTCGGATCCTCAGGATTGGGCCAGCCCAGACGCACCAAGGGCTAACTGCACGGTGTCGTATTGGGCTTTGTTTGAAATTCAAACTTGAAATAGTTTTAGAAAAATTTTGAAGAAGCGTAGTGGCTGGGAATCGAGCACTAGAGCTCGCTGGCATGTGGGGGGCATGCCCACCACTGAGCTACACCTGCACATGTTAGTGAAAAGGAGAATTATATATATATATATATGTTATATAATTACGAAATTAAATTAAATAATTAATTAAGTATTGAAATAAGCTTTCGATGTCTAAATTTAACAAATAAATAGTGTAAGTTTATTATCTTGGACCTTCTGGACTCAACGGTATAGTCTGTTTTATGAGACGAGACTCCAAAAAATAAAGACATGTAAAAAGTGTAAAATGACCATTTTGTCCTTTTAGTACCGAAGTCCAAATTAAAGTCCGTAAAATCTTAAATCGACTTTCTTCGATCTTCTGAACTTAATGGTAGAGTCCATTTTACCAAATAAGATATTTAAAAATATTGATGTATGAAATTGATAAATTCTAGAAATTAATACGCCCTTAAGACTTAAAGAGGCTACCAAGAGAAGGTAACTAGAATAGAAAGAGATTTAAGTAATAATTAAATTGAGTGATATTATAGAATATAACCAGACTTTGAAATGTGATTATAGGAACCTTCAACTAAAGGAAGGATTTTTGAGTAAAAGCCCTTGGATTTCAGGTGAGCACTTTCATATCATGTTGAGGTGGAATTTATTATAGATATAAATACTGAACTCTTTTATGACTTATTGATATATATTGCCTTTTCTTTATAGCCTTTGTTAAGCAGCTATATTGTATACATTTTGAATGATTTATTGACAATTATATTGTCTTCTTTGACTTAAGAAAATGTATTCATAAGATACTCAAACTGCTATATGATTTTCTTACAAATGTTTGAACTGTTTTAACTAAATACCAAATAATAAACTTTGATTTGAGTAATTGAACTGCTATTGATGATTATTGATTTTGGATATGATTTGGATATGATTTTGATGCTTTGGATAGAACACTCTTCTATGATTGCTCACTATTGACTAGGTTGTGACTTATCGAACCCTACCCACAGGGGTATATTGGTGGTGAGCCAGTGTGATACGGCATATCGAACTAGTCTATCAATCTCAGTCAGCGAGGTTCTAATTTGCTGGCCATAGAAGTGGAATATACTAATTTGAATATGAATATTGAATATGAACCGTGATTGAATATGATTTATCGAACTATGTTATTGAACTATGATTTTGATTTATCGAACTATGTTATTGAATATCGATTTACGATTACCAATGAATTGAGACTTATTGAAAGTGAATCTGATACCATTCTCTTAAGTTGTTATAATTTGAGATAACATATGATATATGATCACTGACATTTCAGTTTTGAATTATATAGTGGTTTTGAAACCCTTGGCATGTTATGGAATACTTACTGAGCTGTCAAGCTCATACGGGTTTTCATCCAATATATTTCAGGTAACGATATTGACAAGGAAATAGCAAGTTCAGTCAGGATAACCAGAAACTTATAAACTATGGACCCTTTTTGTATTAGGATTTTGTTAGACATGATGTAGTTACTTTTGATAATTATGGAATGTACATCTAAATATGACGTCAGCAGACTTTGAGAATTTACATCATGTACTTTTATAGTCACTATGAAATATATTAATGACTGATGTTGAATTGTATATTGACGATTCCGCAATAGGAAAAAGAATTTTATTCCGCTACATTTGATTAAATGGAAATGAGGAAAGTATTGTGATCATTGAAACAGGCCTCAGTGGTTGATCACGAACCCCTACTCCGCATGGGCTGGATTTCGGGTCGTGACAAGGAGAATGTTGCATTTGTTAGTCAGTTTAAGGCTAATAGAGAAACTCTATTGGAAAGGCTCAAGGTTATGGACCAAGAGTGTAATTCCTTAGTTGTAGAGGTTAAGAATCTTAAAAATGGTTCAGACTCTAGTAAGATTGAAAAGAAGAATCTTAATGCGAAAGTTCAACAACTTGAACGTGAGCTTAAAAAATCTAAGAAATTGAAGGTCACTCTTGAGGACTTGTCTAATAAACTAAGCCAAATATTGAACATTTTCCATTTCAAGAATGATAAGGTTGGTTTGGTTTTTGATATTGTGAATGATCCCAAAAATTCCTACTGTGACCAATCAGACATGATACGTAGTCGTCAAGCCTGTTATGTTTGTCCCTCATACACAAAATCCTAAAGAGGTGCTTCAACCTAAAACTTTATTTTGTACCAATTATCAAGTTAATGGTCATTATAGAAATTTTTGAAGAGAAACTAGAAAGGAAAAAAATCACCAAGTGCCTAACAAGCCAAAATCTCAATCGTGAATTGTAATAGTAGCAGTTGAACACATTAATTCAGAAATCTAAGAGTTTAGCTAGAAATGTCATGAAAATGTCTAATTCTCCCAAACCTCAATACAACTCTAACATTGGAACTAATGGAAATAAGTATAAAGTAAAAAATGTTGATTCTAAATTAAACCAACCTAAGAGGGTTAGGAAAATTTGGATTAAAAATGATAGGATGAAATGTCTTGTGATTCACATTACTTTAAGGGCTTACAACACCACATAATCGTATTTTGATAGTGGGTGTTCTAAGCACATAACTAGTGACAAGTCCCTGATTTTCTTATCTTAAGGATCATAGTGGAGGGGTTATCACCTTTGGTGATGAAAGTATATCTAGTGTCTTAGAAAAAGGTTCTATTTGCATTAGTGGATTTCTTAAACTAGATAATGTGCTTTATGTTAAAGGGTTAAAAGTCAATTTGATCAGCATAATCCAATTATATGATGACAATCTAGCAATCCACTTAAACAAAAATAAGTGTAGAGTTTATGACATTGAAGGGAAGTAGTGCCTTGCAAGGGATTAGAACAACGAAAAATTGTTATAGAATTATTCCAAATCTAGCTGTCATTTGCTATAATGCTGAAGCCGAGGGATGTAACTTATGGCATAAGAATATAGGTCATTTGAATCTAAAATATTTAAAGAAATTGTCTAACAATGATCTAGTCTATGGTATACCAAAGCTAGGAAAGACTGATATAAGAGTGCGTGGAATATGCCAAAATCCAAATAAACTAGGGTTCCACACAAGAAGTCTTCATGTCTTGCTACCTCTCGACCCTTAGAGGTAATTCATATGGACATCATAGGTCCAACTCGAATAGAAAGTTTGGGAGGAAAAGGATATATCCTAATAATGGATAGATAGCTTATCTCAGTATTCTTTTGTGGACTTCTTTAGAGAAAAGACAGATATTTACAATGTCGTCACTAGGATTTGTTAGTGAATCTAAAATGAGAAAGGTTACACAATTACTAGGGTTAGAAGTGATCAGTGGGATTGAGTTTTCAAAATCCCTAGTGATTGAGTATTGTGATAACATTGACATTAAACATGAATTCTCAGCTCCTATCACACCTCAATAAAATGAGGTTGTTGAAATAAA
Organism: Nyssa sinensis; assembly: GCA_008638375.1. NCBI lineage: Eukaryota > Viridiplantae > Streptophyta > Magnoliopsida > Cornales > Nyssaceae > Nyssa > Nyssa sinensis. The sequence continues at coordinate 48,479,827 of CM018031.1, forward strand.
TAATAGAGTCATGTAAGAGATGGCTAGAGCTATGCTCCATAGAAAGGGTGTGCTTAGGAGGTTTTAGGTAGAGGATATGAGCACAACTCGTCATATGATTAATAGGGTTTACCTAAGACCTGGTTAGTGATAAACTCCATATGAGTTATGGACCGGTAGGAAGCCTAGACTTAGGTACTTCAAAGTCTTTGGAAGTTATTACTATATTCTTCAGAAACATAGAGAACTTAGAAAAATTTGATCAAATGAGTAATGATGGGATTTTCTTAGGTTATTCCATTAATAATAGAGCCTTTAGAGTCTATAATCTTAGGAAATTAACTATTATAGAATCTAATCAATGTTTTAATTGTTAATGAGAAGAAGGTGGATACCTGAGGAGATCCTGATGACCCATTTATCTTAAGAGAGTCTTTTATTAAAGATAAGGCTAGTGGGTTAGAGGTAGCAAAGGGTACATTATCAACCAATGATAGAAGTACACCTATTTGGGTTAGTAAAAGTCACGATCCCTCTAATATAATTGGTAATTTGGAGAGTGAGGTCACATCTAGAGCCTAAATAGAGAATAAACTCAATCTCTATTGTTTCACTTCTCAAATAGAATCCAAGAATATAAAGAAGCTTTATGTTGTTTAGTGGGGTATAAAGTGAGTTTTTACTGCCATGTAAGAGGAGTTGCTGTAATTCACAAAGCTTTATGTTTGGGAATTAGTCCCTTGAGCTAGAGATTGTAATGTGATTGGTACCAAGTGGATTTAAAATAACAAGCCAGATGAGCATGGTACCATAGTTAGAAATAAAACTAGGTTGGTTGCCCAAGATTATACCTAGGTTGAGGGTATTGACTTTGATGAGACTTTTTCTCGAGTTGTTAGGCTAAAGAGTGTGACATTACTACTAGCCATGGAATACCATTTGAAATTCAAGTTTTTTCAAATAGATGCTAATAGTTCTTTCCTACATGGTATTCGTAAGGAGGAAGTCTATATAGAACAACCCAAAGTTTAAAGATCCACAAAATTCTAGCATATGTATTGTCTTAAGAAAGCCTTGTACAGATTGAAGCAAGCTCTTAGAGCTTGGCATGAGAGGTTTACTGCTTACCTTTTTTAAAATAGGGTTTTCAAGAGAAAGAGTAGGATAAGACGATGTTTATGAAAAAAGAAGAAAATGATTTTGTGATTGCACAAGTCTATATTAATGACATAGTCTTTGGTTTCACAAGTGCCAAACATACTCATGAATTTATTTAAGATATGAGAATTGGTTTTGAGATAAGTATGGTTGGTGAGCTAAGTTTCTTTCTAGGACTCCAGGTCAAGCAAATGAGTAATGAAATTTTTATCTCACAAACTAAATATGCCAAGGAGTTAGTTAAGAAATTTGGCTTAGAAAGTGCTAAGCATGTTAGGACTCCTATGAGTGCAAGCACTAAGCTTAGCAAAGGAATTATAGGCAAAAATGTAGACCCTACTCTATACAGGAGCATGATAGGTAGCTTACTGTACTTACTTCTAGTAAACGTAATATTGTCTTTAGTATGGGTGTTTGTGTCCGTCTTTAGTCTTACCCCAAAGAGTCACACTTGATTGTAGTTAAGAGGATCATTAGATATGTGAGTGCTACTCTTTGGTATGGTATTTGGTATTCTTTTGATACCAATGTTACCTTAGTTGCATGTTCTGAAGTAAATTGGGTTGAGAATATGGATGACCGGAAGAACGCTTTCGATGGTTGCTTCTATTTAGGCAATGTGTTGGTATCATAGCAGAGCAATAAGAAAATTTCTATCTCTTTATACATAGTCGAGCAAGAGTATATAGTTTCAAGTAGTTGTTGTGCTCAACTTTTGTCTCATCTCGAAACCCACCCTATATGGAGCCTTTGATTCGGTTCTAAGTTAAATGTGTTCTTTTAATCTTTAGTTTGCAACAAAATTCCATGGGTAATTTTTTTTAATGCAATTACACTTGGTAGAGCTTTACTATTTCAGAACTTAAACATGGTTCATTACTTAGTCAGAGTTACATTCTTATGAGCCCATTACATAACTATAAATGACTAATATAAATTTGTTAGTCATTCTTGGCGTAACTAGCTCTAAGCTGCGACATCAAATCCTGGCACATCTCGTCTTTGAGTTGGATGCCTTTACGGTCGGGGCATCTTATATTCCCTCACTGCTTAGAGTCTTTACTTACATTACTTATTAACATCTGAGTTTAACATGCTTATTAAAATTCTTGAAATGTGGGATAAAAACTCTGTCAGCTTCATGAAAAACTCGTGAGTAACTCTAGTACCCTATCGTGGGTTTTAGGAAAAACCTAAAGTACTTTTCAAATGATAACATAAAAAGGCTTTTATAAAGCTACTGACATTCTTAAACACATGCTTGTAAACGTGAATGTTTGCAAAGATATAATAAATCATGCAAAGTTAATGCCAATAATTATTGAATTCAAAACCTACTTTATGGCTTCTTGAATAATCATATTTAAAATGATTTCATGCTTTCTTATGCTCAAAACATATTTCATGATTTCTTGAATAATCATGTATAAAATGATTTCATGATTGAGCTTGTGAGCTTGGTTGGAGATCTCCTGGCTTGCTTGAAGCCATCTGGCTTAAAGCCCCCGAAAAGGTCCTTGTAGTGGCTTATTGGAAGCCCTACGGGCATGAAACCCTGATAAGGTTATTAGTGCAGCTTTCTCAAAACCTACACCATAACATCCTGACCCAATATTATTGAGTAACTAAGACTAATGATAATTATCATTAGAGACTAGCCTAAAATGACCAACGAACAATTTACTAAAGATAATTAGACTATGAATGGAAGACAAGGCACGTGTGTGTGCCATAGCTATCAAATTGGATGACAATATCAATATTTGATGGCAAAGCTAACTAATATTAATCAATAAATTAACACATGAACAATCATGGAAAATTAATGCACAAATGCACTAAATTAAAGCTTAGTATTATACAAATAAAATATCTTAAATCAAGGATGATGGAAAGATTACAAGAGGATTGTGGGAGACTAAAATGCAACCTTTAGGGTGATGATTAAACTCCTAAAATACAATACTATACACACATAAAAGAAAAGGGAAGGAAATTGTCTTAGAAAGTCTTAACCAAGACTTGAACCCAAGACCAAAGTAAAGGGTACCAAAACTTATCCATAGGGCTACTAACATATTAATGTCACTAATACAACTGTATATATATATATATGTGTGTGTGTGTGTGTGTGTGTGTGCGCGCTATATCTTAAACATAAAAATCACATGCAAATAAATGAGGTGTCCTCACCCAAGAGGAAGAGTTGGCCAAGTGGCCTAGCCACCAAAACTAACCAATCAAAAAGCATGCAGAGTTTACGACCTGAAACCCACCCTTTGTGGATTAGGAGTAATGATCAACATTGTCACACAGACATACCGTACAAAATCAAATGAATTGCACAAGTCAATAAAAAATTTTCTTTTTAAACAAGTACGAAAGTTACACATATGCAACTCATCTGATAACCAATCAACTTCAACAATCATCTATAAGATGCTTCCTAAGTACAATTTTCATCATCATTGATCACAATTCAAATATAATAACATCTTTCAGTATCACTATGTTACAATATCTAATATTCATATCAACCTTACAGGACAAATTTAAATTAAGACTCGGAGCTGTACATCATCAAAGTTGCCCACAAGCATATCACTAGCTCTATTATTCATCATCACTACCTTTCCTTCCATATTGTGTTACCTAAAAAATTGTTATAATTTTTTAGTAAGTTAACTTAGCTCAGTAAGTAAATCCTTCACTCTACCATGGGTTAACATAAAGGGTGTAAAACAAGAGATAATCAGAAGATATCAAGTTTAAAAAAATCTTCCATCAGGTCAGAATATCACAGTTCATAAAGAGGTCACAATTGCAATAGGAATGACTAAGAGAGTCATCAAGCATAAATTCATCAATATATGTTTAGCTGACCAAAATCAAAGGAATTCAAATCGAATAGGACGATAAACCTCAAAGGCATGTTTCACATCCAAAGAATATCATCATTAGAATCAATAATTAATGTATGGAATCAAACATATAAAAATCTGAATATAGTAGATACTATCAACAAATAGGGTCTGACCACCAAAACAACACTCATTTAGGTTCACCACTTCATCTCTGGGTTTCCCTGAATGGCATCAAGAGCTCTTATCAAATACTAATGTCCTCATCAAGATTACGTGTTGGGTATCATTCCCAAACACTAACCCATAGGTCATCAACATCTATAGAGTTAAGATAGGCGTTGTTACAGACACAACCCCAAGTACTCACAAACAATATTATCAGCACATGGATTCCACAAGGCATGTACATATACATAGATTATAAATGTCCACAACAAAAGGGATCACAAAGATAAGATAAAGTCAAAGAGTCAAAGGACTCATAGATATCCACATCAAATAAAATCTCGATAGATCACAAATTCCACAACATGGAATCATAGTAAAACAATAGGTTATGGACTTAAAGCAATTTTTTATGTACAATTTCAAGAAACAAGGTTTGACAGTTATATAAGTAAGTCACATTGGCAGAGTAGAAATCTATATATTATTGTTTGAGTTTACTTATATTAGATCCTTAGAATTGCATTCCCATACTGGTACCATAGTAACAATTCCATGGCCTTATTCATTTTTTCATCATTTTGGCGATCCTATAATCATAGATCAAAAATATATTGTATGTTGAATTAGTACACATTCTCATTCAGGTACCTCAATTTTGTGTTTTAAGTTCTTTTGAACTAAGTCTAGTTGATTGAGAGACCCTTAGATTCCCTAATATAGGGTTCTTACTGCTTTATAGCTTATTTGGCCCTTTAGGGGCATAATGGTAATTTGCACTTTTAATGTCTCATATTTCTCTATACATGATTTACGTATTCAAACTTCACTTTTGAGTCCAGACAGTCTTTAAAACATTATTATAGGTCTTTTAATTCTATCTATACTCTTCTGGTAACTTTATTAAGTCTCAATGACATATTCGTCATTTTCTAGTTTGTTATCGGGTCTTATTTTTCTCAAAAGAACGTCACCGTCAAGTCCAGAATGTCAAAAAATAATTAATTTTGGCTTTTCTGGATCTTAATTTACCTATATGTGGCTTATATTAAGTTTAGGGGCATTTTCATAATCGTATGCTTTTACGTGTCCAATTTTTTGATACTTCGTTTGCTAAATTGGACTCCACCATTGAGTTCAAAAAGTCAAAGAAAGTCAAAATAAGCTCCCTCTAACATTTAACTAGTCTTTGCATCACTAAGGGCACAATAATAATTATGACATTTCACGTGCCTATATTTTCTGGACTTCGTTTCATAAAATGGACTCCGTCATTGGGTCCGAAATATCAAAAAATGCTAGGGTAGAATTTAATTATATTTTTGACACTCTTTTGATTTTATTTGGCTATACATAGCATTTAATTAATTTAATTTAATTAACAAAATTAATTACATAATATATATTTATTATGTTAGATAAATACACAGGGTGGTCAATGGCACATTGGTAGCCACTAAGCCCATAGGTTCTTGTGGTTTGATGATCATGGGTTTGATTTGGTGGAACAACAGGTTCCTTATATGTTTTTTTTTTTTTTTAAAGGATTCTCAATCTAAACAACGGATAAAGAGGGCCAATTCAGAATAGGATATCCCAGTTCAGGACAAGTTTATTAAATCACCTCACTATCCATGTAAACAAACACGCCCTATTATAGATTTAAAAATTTAATTTATAAACCAAAATGACACAATATTGAGGCATCCCTGATTATGAGTGGAGTGGACCAGGTCCCGACCCGAACTTAAACCGACCCAGTCAAGGGTTAACTAGTCAACAAAAACCCTACCAGCGCTGATCACCTTCTTCGGTGATGGCGATCTTTGGTGGTTCCTTATATGTTTTTTTTTTTCAAAGGATTCTCAATCCAAACAACAGATAAAAGGGGCCAAATTAGAATAGGATATCCTAGTTTAGGATAATGTTATTAAATCACCTCGTTATCCGTGTAACCAAATACGCCCTATTCTAGATTTAAAAAACTTAATTTATAAACCAAAATGAGACAGTATTGAGGCATCCCTTGTCACGACCCGAAACCCACCTTACATGGATCTCGAGGACGTGATGCCAGTTGGCCACCTTGCCGATTTTTCCTGCCGTCAATGCGACCAACCAAAGGTAATTTCTAAACTTTACAATGAATTGCATTCTAAATGTAGGGTCAAAGCAGCAAAAATTAAAACCTTTTTAAATTAAAAATGCAATTCATCCAAACACATCAAAGCATGTCTAGAATCAGTCGCCAAATATCTCTAAAGTATCAATATACATGCTCCAATGCATCCATTCCATATCAGTGAATTACTTAAGCGGAAGTCACACTAATACAATTTGGCTGATCAAAACTCATCTCCAATGATCAACAATTAGGATGTCTCCAAGTACAATTTAATCATAGTGATCTAACATACTAGGCTAACCTCATCACTAATGATGTAATATTATAATACAAGTTGTGAACTTAACCTTACAATGTTTACGTTCAATCTTTGACTTGAAGTTCATATCGTCAGTGTCGTCCATTGTGCATCACTAGTTCCACTAGTTATCTCATTGCGTTTCATCCCATATAATGTCACCTGAAAAATGTTAGATAAATGGAATGAGCTTAAACAAGCTCAGTAAGTAAATTCCTAGCTTGGCCATGGGTTAGGATTAGTTCACAAGAATAATAGAAGAAAGGGATAACAAATAACCAATAGCCAAATGAGCAACAAGAAATACATAGCCAATCACCAAGATGCGTAACAATGACCCGAGGGTCCAAAAGGCTTATCCAAAAATAAGATATAAGAAGATAGTAATAAAGAATCCAACAATCGGGATCTAGCCAATCATGATAATCTGCTGCCACAACAATTACGATAGCCAATCAAAAGTATAACATGCTCGTATAGAATATGATCATCCAACGAGTGCCAAAGATATATCATCATCGAGTAAAGTATAGCATGATCGTAATAATATGATCATTCACAGGGCATAGAATATGATCATTCAATGAATACCGAAGATATATCATCATCGAATACTAACAACTTAGAAATGCGTGAATCACCCGGGGCCCGGCATACCCCATTAAAACGCACACTCAGATCCGCCACGGTTCCTCGGGCTCTCTGAAAAGTGTTAGAGCTCTTTTCTTGCAAGTCCCGAAGGACATATAAGACCCCCAAAGGGTCTTTCCCCAACGCAATCTGTGAATAGATGGGCCATTGTGACTGAGCACAACTCTGGGTACATGCCAAATATTATGATCAATAAGATTCCACACGGGATGTGCAACAGTACAAAAAAATTGATATCACAATCAACGAGTCATGAAATGTGTGGAATAACAAGATTTCTATTAACAGGATATATCACAAGATCAGGTCATGGCATGATAGTACAACGATGCTCAAGTATCAGTGATCAAGTTCACAATGATGCAAGCAAGCAAGTCAAACCCAAAGAATAGGCATAACCGATAACCACAAGTCGATTGGCTTCAAATCAAGTACACTAGGTAGTGATAGAGTACAAATTTTGGCAGCATAAGAAAAATAACGTGACTGGCTGGAAAAGGACCACATAACAAAGTTTAGATTTACTTACTTCGGATTCTTAGTATCGCATTCTCCATTTACAATTACTCTGATAATCTCCAGATACTTCAGGCGTATCCTTGCATAGCCTGAATAATCATCATTAATTACAGACAGATCAGAATTCATTCATTTATGTCTCATTCATCATCTTAGAAGTCTATCAGATGGCCTAATTAAGTTCATTGGCCTATTACCCACTCATTGGGTTTTAACTTATGTTATTAAATTCCTTAAATAGGCTTAACAACTGTCTGAATAATATTTTAAGTCATTTTGACTCTAGTCGTTATCAATTAAGCACTTATTTGCCCTTAGGGGCAAAATGGTAATTTTTTCAATCTTGCCCCGGACCCTATCATGGTCCTCAAAATAGTCCACATATCGTATATATAAATTTTTGAGTCTTTTAGACTTCATTTGGTATCTGCTTTTGATCATCAGGACACATTGGTCATTTTTGATTTTATACATTGACTGTTCCGAAGTTATATTTAGCCCTTCGATTTTCATAATTATGCTTATGATAATTTATTAGACCAGATTGGCCTTTATTCGGCCTCTTCTTTGCACTTACCATGCTTAGGGGTATTTTGGTCATTTTACGTTTCATAACATTCTGACCCCGATTCATCCTTTAACAATATATACGAGTTCACAAGTATTTGGGCTTCCATTGGTATCAATTTCGTCCAATTTGGACTTTATTTAGACTTCGTATAGCATCAGGGGCATTTTGGTAATTTCACATGTTGTATGGTTAAATTTTTTGGGACCTCGGTTCATAAAATGGACCTCACCATTAGGTCCAGAGCATCTGACATAGTTAAATCGGACTATCTTTTGTGTTTATTTGGCCCTGGGTATCACTAGGGGCAATACAGTCATTTACCATTTGCGTGTCCTTATTTTTCGGGACTTAATTTCCCAAATCGGACTCCATCATTGAGTCCGGAATGTCTGAAATAGTAGAAATACACTATTCATCTATTTTATTTGGACTCCGTTTGACGTATTTAATGTCTAAGGGTAAAATAGTAATTTTACCCAATTAATAAAATAATTATTTAATTATTTAATTATTTTCCAGGGGTGTATATGCATAATTTCTTTAAAATCTGGGCCAGTGTATAATTTCACAAAACAGTTGGGGTCAAAACTAATTCAGAAACATTTGGGGGTTTAAAATAGAATTTCCTAAAATAAAGGTTCAGAACCGTTTGGTTTTGGGGTTCAATTTGTTTAACCGGTCCAAAACCCTAAAACCATCCGGTTCACTTCCATTCAGAAAATCGGAATACAATATTCCTGTTATTCCCAATTGGTCCCTTATCCACGGTTTGGACAGACCTGATCCCTAATTCCAGATTTATTATCCGTGTCACCAAACAGACTGGTTTCAGTTTAATTTTAAAACAGTTAAACCAAAATAGTGCTGTCTCACTTAACAGTAAATGAGGTAGGTCGGGTCCCGACTCAAACCTGAAACCGACCAGACGTCTGCCCCGCACTGTTCATCGTTTTCCCTCTTCTTCCCCAGTTTTGCCCTAATTTCCAGTTTCTTTCCTTTTTGATTTCGTGATATTTTGGCCACGATTTCTTACTGCTATCCATCCCAAATTGTTCCTACCGGTTAGACCAACATATTGGCATTCATTTGGTCCCTCGAATCAAGCTCATATGTTCGGTTCAACCTTGGATAACCGAACCTACAACTGGTCCCTACATGCTCATTTTTGGCTTAAAGTTGATGGGGTTTCGCCTGTGGTGACCTACTGTGTCACGACCCGAAACCCACCCAATACGGATCTCGTGTTGCGGGGCCGACCCGAAGGCCATCCCTACTTTTTGCATTCCTGTATCATAGTACTAATATGCAATGTACTAAAAATTTTAAACAATAAACAGCGGAAGTCTTTATCAATTACAGTAATCCAGCGGAAGTCTTTAAAATAAATTTAACAGCGGAAGTCTATTAAATACATGACATAGTTCTACATAATTCAAAATGAGAACTAAAACGTAACCAGCACCCGGGGGTGGTGAATACATGGGAGAACTAACATAGACTGATACAATACTTCAAAATGTCCCCCTACGCTCTCAGACTCCTACTGGGGTCTCGCAGCGTCATCACCTGAAATGGGGGTAAATGGGGTGGAATGAGCTACAAAGCTCAGTAAGTAAAACAGATCTCCAACACTGGTATCGATGATCAATGTGAATCCATGAATAAGATAATGATAGCCAATCATAAGGAAGGAGATGCTGTGATAGCCAGTGAACATAATTGCCACGAGGGCCAATGGAAAGTAATCACAATACACAATCAGAAGTATAGTGTAAAATGAAAATATAACAACAATGAAGTACTGCCATAATGAACCGATCACAATCAAATCAATCAATGCAAGTCCTTCAAGACTTGAAGAATCATGAGGAATAGTGCCATTGAACAATCAAGTTCTGTCAATCATAAGAGATGCTGTTATTCTGTTTCAGGGCTCGGCAGACCCTCGATCTTTTGGGGCCCGACATACCCCCCAGTCAATTCCAGTAAATTGCCATTTGTCCGTTCACGGACTTGACCCGTAGGTCCCATTCAATCAGATAGCATCAGATGGGTGTTGTGACTAAGCACAACTCCCGTGTCCATAAACATGTCATGATCATAGTAATTCCATAGAGTATAAAAATGGAATATCATTCATTCAATAAGGATACAATAGTAGGCCTTTCAAGGCATAGTTCAACATGATAACAATGATATAACAGTCAAGCAATGTCCACGAGATAGAACAATATCTCATTGTGGATAGTAATAACATGAGTTGCTTTCAAAGCACAATTAAACATGATAACAATGATATACCAGTCAATCAAATGTCCACAGGATAAAGAATATCGAATTGTGGAACACAAGGATATCAATACATTCAAGAGTACGAGTTTGGCAGTAAAAGAATAAACTTGGCTTGTGGAAACACCACATGTAAGAGAGAGTGATCCACTTACCTCTATCGTGATTCTATCTCAGAAATCCGTGAGTATACCTTTGCCTTTCGAGTTCCCTATATATCAGTGAATACGTTTCAGAATAAATGTTATTCATCAAATTTTATGCCTTTCTATCATAAGTATTTCAAATACTATTTTAGACTTTACCATTGAGTCCGGAATGCCGAAGAAAGTCGGTTTAGGCTTTCGCGGAATTCCATTTGGACTTTTGCACTAAAAAGGGCAAATGGTCATTTTGCACTTTTACGGTATTTTATCCTTCGGGGTCTCATCTCGTAAAACGGACCCCACCATTGGACTCAGGACGTCCGAGATAATAAGTTTTGACTATTCATTTGTATCGTTTGGACTTCGTTTGACCCAATTTTGAAATAGGGGCATTATTGTAAAAATTAATATTTAATTAATTTTTTATGTTTGGGCAACAGTGAAATTTCTTAAAATATTTGGGGCCGGTTCATAAATTCCAAAACCTGCGGTCTGAACCAGTTGGTTCAGGACCAGAAACCCTAAACCGGTCTGCCTCTTCACTGAACCAAACGGTTCAGTCCATTCAGAGAACCGGATTCCAATATCCTGGTTCCTACCCTTATCCGTGGTTGGAATAAGCCCAAACCCAATTTCCATTTCCTATCCCCATAGCCAAACAAGCCCAATTCATTTAAATTTAAAACCCAAACAACACAGTTTTGGCTCCGTTTTATTTCCGGTCGGGTCCCGACCCGATCCGAACCCGGATCCGGTCTAGACTTAACCCGAATAGAACCACGACTTTCCGGTCGTCTTCCCCACGTCTCCGGTAGGGTTCCGACAGTGCACAGTGACCTTCTCCGGTGACGGTCACCGGTTTTCGATGGATTTTCCCCCCTTTTTGAATGCCATTCTTTTCCATTTTTCATGTAGATTATATTTCTAACTTTAGTTTTTAGTTTAACCTTTTAGTTCTTCATAAAATAGGGGTTTAAACATTTCCGGCCGATTCTCCGGCCAAGTGATATCTTCTATTTCATGGCATTTTTTTCACGGTTTTGACCCTAAAATTCTCCTAGTGTGTTTCTGCACTAGTATAGGTTGTTTCTACAAACTTTAAACAAGGTTTGAGCCTAGTTTTTCATAAAACCGTGATTATTCATCAAACCTGCAACTTGGAATATCTCTATGGTTTCTAAACCTTTTTCTACCATTCTTCTTGCATTTAAAAGCTAAAAGCATGCTTATAAAGACCCTAGATTTAGATCAAACCTTCATGCTTAAAATCTCAAAAACAGAATTAAATTTGCTTACTTGGGTGTTCGGATTTAGCCCACTGTGACCCTCCAAACCTTCCTATTTCTGCTCCTGAGTTCTTTGTCAACCTTTCTCTCAATCTCAGTTTTCTTTTTGCCTTTTAACTCTCACCCGTATGTACATATATAGAGAGAAGAGTTTCCACCGCCTCTCTCCCTTTCTCTCTCTCTCTCTCTCTCGGTTACTCCCCCTCCTATGGCCCCTTTCCTTGACCTAGGTTCTGTGTTTCCTCTGCCAAATGCAACCTTTGCATTAAATGGCTTGGGAGACTTGTTGTGCACTCATATATATATATATATCATATTATATATATAACACACACACACTTCACACTTAACCGACACACACACACTCACATTCAGCCCACCTTTATACTGCCCCAGGGCAGTTTCCCTTTTTCCTTTTCATTCCCTTTTCATTTCTTATGCATATATACATATATACATAAACACCTAATACATGTATAATACATTATATTATATACATATATATATACACACAAAATACATGTTTTTATACATGTACATACATGCATATGTAGGGGTACAATCCCATTTTTAATCGTATACACATACACTTATTTTAATTGAGCTATGTATCTATGTTCACGTATGCATGCATGGAAATACGTGCATGCATGCATTTCGATGCAATGCCCTGTGGTGCTCGGGTGTTACCCAGCCTTGGTCATTCATTTCCATGATTCACAGTTCCAGTCATTCATTTCCATGAAAATACTATGATATACATATCTTACCGTTCAAGTTACATGTGTTAACCGACCTACCTCGGTATACGTGACGTATCCCGGGTCGAGATATTACATACTGATCATGAGGTTCAAGCCCCCGTTTACAAATTTCAGTTTTGGTGTCATTTTGTGAGGTTGACCATCAAGACCCGAACTTGCACCTCAACTTTCAGTGACCTTCCTATGTGATTTTGGGTCGCGTATTTAGGTTTTTGGAATGCTTGGAGAGTCTAGATCAGGTTTTGAGTGTCAGAATTTGGTTTCCTACAAGTCGTTTTAGACCTGCTATCCCAAGGTGTATCAATGGCGGTTTCTCACTGGTTTGTGTTCTTCAAGCCTATCCGACCCTCCCAATTAACTTATAACAGTCCCTAGGTCTTACAGTAGCTCATACATGCAGTTTATATGGCCTCAAATGACTGAAACAGTAAGCAAAAAGAGGAAAACGAAAAATCTTGGGTTTTGGCATTTTCTTTGGTCGACCACTGCTCCCTCATTCATGGCTCAGTTCTAGTCTTTGGGCCTTTCCAAATGCAGTCACACCTCCTTCTTGTGCACCTCCAATGGTCATACACACATGCATGTGCACACACTTGTTTACACACACTTGTTTCTCTCATTACTCTCTCTCTTCACCCACAGCCATATGCAGACACTCACATATACACAGTTACAAACTCTTTTTAGGATTCTGATTTACACAGCCCCCTATACAGAACACATATATGTGTATATATATCAACTCTCATGTAAATAATTATTCTCTTTTTTTTTTTTCCATCTTGCATGAAAAGAGATTGGCGGGGGGTTGTGTTCAAGTGCTGAAGTAGGGTGATGATGGGGCTAGGGTGCATAGGCTGAGGTAGTGGTGAGGTGTTACATGTATGGCCATTGGGAAGTTTGGGAGGCAGACTTGGTTAACTTAGTGTTATATACAATTCTGTTGTATGTATAGGCACAAAGATGTTGGCAGCCAATTTGGTAACTTTTTGGGTGCCATGTGCTTGCTTATTTAGGTCAAGGGTTCAAGTCCCCTTGGCCTCACCTTTTTGGCCACTTTCTATATTTTGGTCTTAGGCCTTGTTTGACTGCGCAGAATTCTGTTTTAGGTATTTCCTCAGTAATTTCTTTTCTGTTGTTCCTTTTTCGACGCGGTTTCTTCCGAGGGTTTCATACTTCAATTAGCTTTGATGTCACAGACCCCGTGTCGATTATTATTCATTTGGGATTTTCGGAGTTAGCTAATTCGAGTTCCGTTAGTGTTAAAACGACATAATTTTTCCTAATTAATCAGTAATTAGGTTCAGGCATTACACCCTCTTCTCTAGACATGTTTAATCATTTTATTGGTCTATCATGACCGTCGAGAGATTCTTGAGTAACTCCCTTGATTATTGTTTAAGTCGGTGCTAATCAATAATTAGCGAACTAATTATTAATTAATTAGGTCGGGGTGTTACATGCCTGATTATATATGGACCAGGTCCCGACCCGTTAACTAACTTGATCAAGGGTTGACTAGTCAACAGAGACCCTACCGGCATTGATCACCTTCTCCGGTGACGGCGATCACTAGCGATTGTTTTTCGGCGAGAAATTTCTCTTTCTATTTCAACATGTTATAGTCATGGTTTTCACTTCATTTTTTTTCTCTTCGATTCTTGGGACATCGAGGAATCAATCCCTATTCATAAAATAGGGAAAATAGTTTCAAACTCGTACTCTAAATTTCTCTCTCCGTGGTTGTAAATCGCCATTTCTTACTAGTCTGTTGACCATTTTCAGTGATTTAAACTTCTTTAGCTTCCATTTTTAATGCTCGTTTGAGCCATGTATTTATTTTTAAGCTTTATTCCAATTTGGTTAAAAACCCAATTTTTCATAACTTCGGGTGTTACGAGTTCTAGGTTTTCCAAGATTAAACAATTCCCTTTTCTTTTCATTTTCTTCCATTTTCAATACTAAACACATGTATGTATAAATTAGGTTATACATGAGCTTAAAACAGTGAGTTTTATGCTAGTTTTCTAGAGAGAGAAAATCATGATTTTTGGTTTACCTTCAATGGCAGTCCTTCCCTAGCTTCTTGGGCTTGTTTTTGAGCTCCAATGATTTGTTCAGAAGTACTTTATGGCTTTCAACCATTGCATGCAACATTCAACTCCATTTTCATACTTCTTTCTCTTGTTCTTCTTCTCTATCTAATTTCATCTCTACCTCTCTTTCTCTCTACTTTCGATTGGTTTGGAGTATTTCAGAAACTTAGCACAACTTTTTATATGTATAATACACTACTTTGTTGCATGTCTCTTGATTGGGCAAGATTTTGGTCCTGTCACAACAAGACACCACACTTTTGACCTCTTTAGGGCATGACACCTGATTTTGCATGCAAGTCTCAGACATGCATTTTGTTGGTCATATACATTTTGAGTTGACATTATAGCACAAAAGTGCTGACAGCTTAGTTGGTAGAGTTTTGACACTTTTTGTATAAGGTCTTGGTTTTAAGACTTTATAGGAGTTTTTTAAGCCCTTTTCTCCCTTTTCCTTTTGTATATGCATTATACTGCATGTTAGAGTATTTTATTCACTCCCAAAATGTGCATTTCAATCTCCCAAAAGTCTCTTATAATTTTTGCAATAATTCTTGATTAATCATACTTTATTCAAGTATCACTAGTCATGCCTTAGTGTATTTCGTGTACCAATTTTTTAAAATTATTCATGTGTTAATCTTCGATTAATGTCAATCATAATTTGTTATCAAGTTATGACCGTTGACATTAAATCACATTCTTAAAATTGATTGTCTCTAATTTTTAGCTAATTTCTCTCATTTATACATTTGTCTCCATATTTATAGACTTTTTTAGTCATAAGTCGAGTTGTTTATGATTATTAAGAGAATTTTCTTATAATAATCATCATTATTCTTAATTTCTTCACTTAACTAGGTCAGGATGTTTCATATATACACTAAACTATGTGTGTGTATGTTTATTAATAGCCTCAACCGAGAGAGAGAGAGAGAGAGAGAGAGAGAGAGACAGACAGACAGACAGAGAGACAGAGAGAGAGAGACAGACAGACAGAGAGAGAGATAGAGAAAGACAGAGAGAGTGGGAGGAAGAAGAAAAAAAAGAGTTGATTAAAGATTTTGTGTATAGATGGGGAAAAGGATAGGAGCTCAAAAGGAGGAAGAAAAAGACTAGAACAAGATGAGATCAATAGAAAGATGGAAGAACTATAAGGAGAGAGAAGATCTAGAAAGTTTTCATGGCATAATCAGGTAAGGATCTTAAACTTTAGTTTTTATACTCAAATATGATTAAATGCATGAAAACGAGTAATGTGAACACAGGCGCCGGAAAAATCTAACATGAATTTTAAAGTCTGCTCCCTCAAAGTGGGAGAGGAACATGCCCTATTTTCATATTGAGGTGTGTATGAATATACAAAGGAATTGGCAGCTTGTTTTAGGCTAAATAACAAGCAAACCTGATACAACCCATAAAGAATACATGTAAAAAGAATAACAAAGAAAAACTAAAATTACATTGCTTTGATCCTATTTACATTCTACACCCCTTGACATGGGTTAAAATAAAATAAAGAAAAACTAATCTACAATGAATCAAAGAGTTCTGAATCCGGAAGCTAACGTATGGGATACGAAGGGGTTAGGCACCCATCCCGCCTAGTCTGAATAAACTAGTCTCAAGTGTTCATCCACCAAGCTTAATATTCCATTACAAAAATAAGAGAAAGGATGAGTAGAAAGAAATAATGACAATAATGACATGAATGAATAAAAAACATCGAACAAATAAGTAAAATAAGCCAAAAAAAGTGAAGAGAGAGAGAGACAGAGAGAGAGACAGACAGAGAGGGAATAAAATGAATGAAATAATAAAAAAAAGACATAATAAGAGAGATGAGATGTGAGAAAAATACATAAAGTAAATTTCTTAAAGGAAAAAGTAGACTCGGGCCTATGAGACATCTTACGTATCCATTTAGATAATAGAATCAGAGCCAACATAGTTCTCTAATTCAATTTATTCTATCTAGGGTGATAGGATAAATTACATTAGGAGAAAAGAAAATAGTAGGGTTTTAGGGAGCATACCTGATTGTTTGGGTTGAATCAGACAAGGTTTAAACTTGAAATCCTTGTATTGAATCTTCAATGGTATGGAACTTTATCTTCGATGGATTAAAACTATTACTTGTGTAGAACAAGGCTTTAACAAATATGAGAGAATAAACATGGAAGAAAAAGAAGGATTATTGCTGCAACACCTAGCTTCTTAATTTTTTTGTAGAAGTAGAACCCTACTATCTAAGATGTGAAACCCTGAATTATGGTGGCCAATGGGTCTTATTTATAGTGTAAAAGTAAGGAGGTTTGATCCAATGACCCATAATGATGGCCAAAATTCATTGCTTAATGGGTAAACAATTAGATATAGATATTATTTTGTACACAAATCTAGGGCAAGTCCCTTGGAATAAGGAATGAATGCAATTTAGCTAGTAATTGGTGACAAACCTATATTTACTATATCGCTCCTAATTCGGTGGAGAATTTAAGGACAATGAAATTACAAAAATGCCACTAAAGCATAAAAAAGTCAAAATTATCCCTAAAGACCAAAATTACCAAAATAACCCTATATGGGTAAAATGACTTGAAAATTATATGTATGCCCATGAATGACTAAAATAACCTATATGGGATAGGAATATTCCATAATTACCAAAATTCCCTCTATAGACAAAATGACAAAAATGTCAAAAATGTCCTCTATAGGCAAAATGACAAAAATGCCATCTATGAGCGAAATGACCAAAATGTCCTCTATGGACAAAATGACCAAAATGTTGAAAA
Organism: Nyssa sinensis; assembly: GCA_008638375.1. NCBI lineage: Eukaryota > Viridiplantae > Streptophyta > Magnoliopsida > Cornales > Nyssaceae > Nyssa > Nyssa sinensis. The sequence goes on from CM018031.1 coordinate 48,497,536, forward strand.
TGCCCTCTATGGGAGAAATGACTAAAATTTTAAAAATGTCCTCTATGGGCAAAATGAAAAAATGCCCTCTATGGACAAAATGACCAAAATGTCGAAAATGTCCTTTATGGGCAAAATGAGAAATTGCTAAAATACCCTTAAATGGGACGTGTAACAATTTACCAAAAATGGCAAAATAAACTTTATTCAATTAAGAGTCTCAAAATGAGGTGTCTACAAGTAAGGTTTAGCTTGAAAAATGAAAGAAAATGATTAGGAAAACAAGGTTAAAAAAAAGCCTCAATGGCCAATTACTGTGAAGTGGGTCACGTTAAAACCTAAGGTTTCACTCCATTTGAACTTAAGGCCTTGTAGAATATTGAAAAAAGAACACACAGAAAGAAACAACTAAAATGATGGAAATACAAACAAGAAATAGATAGTTGCAAGTCTAGGGTGATAATCGGCCAACCATGAAAACGAATGAGGTCCACTGATTCTAAACTAGAGGCTTGTAACCCTTTGAAAATGGAGATGATTGGGTAAAAAATGAACCATTTTGGTTCTTTGTGTGTTAAGAAAAATGGACTTATATAGTCCATCAATGTGAAAACAAGTTCCATAGAATCTAACCATTTAAATCAGTTTTAAGGGTCCAAGATGATCCCTAGTGGTGTTATATGATGATTTAGAAGTATTAGGGTGAAAAATTGATGAAAAAAAGCCAAGAAAATGCGAGAAATGAATAAAAGAATTTTCCAGTTTATGGCAATTTTACCAGTAACTAAGCTAGAAAAGACGACCAAAATAGGTTTTTGGCGATTGACCTACAGTCAATGGATCGGGTTGGTCAACCATTGACCGAGTTTGGTCAATGGGTAACATGGTCAGGTCAGTGTGATTTGGGCTCACTGTCGGGTCTGCCAAGTGGTGGCATTTTGCAAAAAGAAAAAATTTTAAAAAAGAGAAAGATGGGTAATGTAGTTAAAGGGTTCCGAACGCAAGACCTAGTGAGTTAAACCCAAAACCCGTTCTAGTGAGCCACCCGCCTATGATTGAAGTCTTCCTAAATAGTTAAGTATAGAAAAAAAGGGCAACTCTACTACCAAGATGACTCAAAACCAAGACCAAAGGGGGATGAAAGATTGAACCTTAACTGCCATGCCACTATCCATGGCTATTAATAGAAATGCACACACACACACACACACACACACACACATATATATATATATACACACATAATATTACAATATCAAATTAATCAATTAAATTAATTAAATACTAATTGAAGCTAAATAAAATTAAAAAAGGGGCCTACCCTAACATTTTTTGACGTTCCAGATCTAATGACGGGGTCCATATTAGCAAACAAAGTATAAAATGTTTAGATGCATAAAAATATAAAATTATCATAATGCCTTTAGTGATAGTGTGATAACTGAAGCCAATTAAACACTAGAGATGGTCAATTATGACTTTTCTCGATATTTTGGACTCAACGGTGGAGTCCAAATTAGGAAACTAAGTGCAGAAAAATGTCACATAAAATAACAAAATTATGATAATGCCTCTAATAGCAAAAAAACTATAAGATGAGTCCATAAGATAGATAGGGACTTTAGCATTTTGAGGGCCACTAAATCCAAAAATAGAGTTGATTAAGACTAAAAATGTCAAAGAAATAATGATTATATATTTATAAGGTATTAAGCTTAGTTTGATCCATGATTTAGGATCAACAGATGAAGGAATGACATGTGATAAGGAGACTGATGTGGAAAGTGAAATAAAAAACAAGAACTAAGAACCCGATGTGAGTAATCATGTACTTTGAAATGGTGAATTTAATTTTATGTTTTATGAAATATCCTAATTCGAATACAAGCGATTTGAATTCATGTTTCAATACTTGTTGATTATTCAACTCTTGTTTTTGCATGCTTATGAATCTTAATTGTTAAGTTATATTTTAAATTTGTCTCAAATAGCATATTCTTGAAAAGCAAGTTTTGATAATGTTATTCCTGATTTGCAAAATAGTAATACAAGATAATTGTACATAAGCACCACAAAATTGTGAGACCCTTTAAGACTCACCACGAGTAATGCCCAAAAGAAGTCATGGAGATCTCCCACTAGTATTGGTCTATAGATAAAAATATAGACCCACGAGTAAAAGCTTAGAGTTTGAGTTGACACATATTTTTGTGTAAACTAAAAAAAAACATAATAAAGAAATAGAAGAAGGTTTTCGAATCCTCATTCATGTGAAAAAGATGTTTATCTATCCTATTTTATATGATAAAGGGTTTTACTCTTCTACTTATATGGAAAGGGTTTTATAATCTTGTTTTACAAAGAAAATGATTTAATTTCTCTTCATTTAGATGAACAAGATTTTTGAATTTCTCTTGCCACAAGTTGCCAGCCCTATCATGTGTTTAGTTGTTTAACAAGTTTCTTGCCATGTGAATTATTTGCTAAAATTCTTTTGTAAAAGGCTATGTGTTAAATGCTACTTGTTTAAATGCTTTGATTCAAGTGTCTTGTACTACGTGCTATAAAAATATGATCAATCAATGGTGATTATTTATCGTGAAATATTTTATGCTTCGAAACACTATCGGTTGAAAACCCATGGCAATGTATTAGAATTACTCATGAGCTTTTCACGAAGCTCAAATGATTTATCCAAGACATTTTCAGGTAAAGTGAATGAGAGGTATAGGACCTACAACTAGAGTGAAATGTGATGGACAAAAGAAAATGTGGGGTAAGAGACACACAACTAGAGTGAAGTGTGATAAACAAAAGTGAATATGGAGTATGAAACCCACAGCTAGAGTGAAGGGTGATGAACATTAGTGAACGTGAGGTATAGGACCCACAGTTGTTGTGACAATGATATATAATAACTAATAATGTAACAAGTATTTGAACTTAACGAAAAGTAATATAATGCATGTGTATGTATAAATGAAAAAGAAAAATTAGCTTATCTAGAAGATCTTGTTGGATGAAAGTGCACTTGTGTGGTTGCTTTTGTTGCATACTTATTGTTATTATAAAGTGAAATTCATTTGATCTGGTGTGAAGTTAAGCTTGATTCTTGTTAAGTGTGCTTGCATCCCCTAATCCACAAAAGGTGGGTTTTGGAATGTGACACTACTGGCTTGAAACCCTTGGTAAGGTCCTTGGTTCAACTTACTTAGGGCCTATTGGCATGAAACCCCCGGTAAGGTTTATGATGTCACGATGACATGTTATGTCATTAAAACATGTATTCAAATACTTTAGCTATCCTGACTAGTAGAACATTTAAAATGAAATAAGGAAGCATGCTATGTTTAAATCATGGTTTATGTATCTCATATTTTCATTTGAGTAAGAAAATAGTACATGCTCTTAACAAAAAGACATCAGTTTAAGGTAGAGGGTTACTCATTTGTAGTCTAGAGTTTACAATTACTTTCTTACAGTCTTGCTGTCACGCCCCAAATTCCCGCGAACCCGGGGAGTGAGTTAAACGAAATAAGAAAATAAAATAAAAGACAATCTAACGGATTCGATTAGACAAGCATTCAATTCTTCAACATATAAACACATGAAGTACATTTGATAAATATATTGTTCACATCAGTTGGGCTTAAGCCTTTACATCTCAAAACGTGCCCCAAGGGCCAAAATACACTTCTAAATCCTTTTCCCTTTTTTTTTGTCAAGATCTTATCAAATCTCATGTAGCAGGGGCGTCATCTGTAATATGGTATCCCACGAATAGGTCAGCTCAACTGCTGGTATAATACAATGCTAATGCAAGGAACAAAATTAAGGCGTGGCATGTGCAAGTGTACAGTTATATCTATATGTTACCCAATTCATCCATACCATGTACTGACAAGATTCGTAACACATTCATACAAACTTACACCACATCCATAAATTTCTTAATGCGATGTTATGAAAATATGCGTGACACACCCATGCAACTCTATGCCACACCCATATCTCATTTTCAGAACATATCCGATGGATCCTGAGTACCAACACCAGTTCACGGAACACATCCGTTGGATTCTGGGCACCAATGCAATGGCCAATTTTGGGTTTTTCACCACAGGATCTACACCCTCATAATGCATAGCACCAAATGCTCAACCCACACTATGTCTCAAGGAATCAAACTATGCCAATATGCTCTGATTCCACCACGCAACAATGCAATCTCATCAAGGAATTTCATCCAAATATGAATCATACTTTAAATGATGTACTATGCTTAAACACAACAATCACATTTAAATCATAGTTTTCCTTCCTCATGTGTGCATGCTATATATATATATATATATATATATTCCATTTAAACACATGCTCGAGTTACACATTCATAATCTCAACAATTTTTTAAGCACATAATCACATAAGGTACCAACACATAGAATAACATATGGCCATGGTTCACGCATTATCACTTAACCAAACTTCCAAGGAAATAACAGGGAACACATAAGCATATAAACAATCGAATAAATATACAAATCATGAGATCAAAATGAAAATCAATCCTAAACTTAATCATATTCCTTACTTAACAAAATACCATACCTGATGGGTTAGTCTCAAACCTAAGAAATCGTGCTCGCTGTGTAGCCAAACTAATCAGCGGGAATGCAGTCCCTTTTTCTGTCTCCAACTAGAAGGTCTAGACTGCCTTTTCTTTGCTCTTTGGTGTTCCTAAAATCATGCAATACAACTCAGTCTATCTCTACTTGAATTATGTTATTCATCAAATTTTATGTTTTTCTATCATGAGTTCCTATTTTACTAGAATAAACTCTACCATTGGGTCAGGAACGTCGAACAAAGTCGATTTAGGCTTTTGCAGAATTCAATTCGGGCATCTGTACTAAAAAGGGTAAAATGGTAATTTTGTCATTCTTGCCCCAGACCCTATCCTGGTCCTTAGAATATTCCATATATCTTATATAAAATTTTTTAAGTCTTTTGGACTTCATTTGGTATCTGCTTTTGATCATCGGGACACATCGGTCATTTCTTATTTTATACGTTGACTGTTCTGGAGTTTTAATTGTGCTTAGGACAATTTATTGTATCAGATTGGCCTTTATTTGGCCTCTACTTTGCACTTACCATCCTCAGGGGCGTTTTGGTCATTTTACATTTTGTGACATTTTGTCCCCGATTCGACATTTAATCATGTGTACAGTTTCACGAGTATCTAGGCTTTTATCAGTATCAATTTCGTCTCATTTGGACTTCATTTGGACTTCGTATAACATTAGAGGCATTTTGATAATTTCATATATTGTATAGCTAAATTTTTGGGACCTCGGTTCACAAAATGGACCTCACTATTAGGTCCAAAATGTCTGACATAGTTACATTGGACTATCTTTTATGTTTAATTAGCCCTAGGTATCATTAGGGGCAGTACAATCATTTACCATTTGCGTGTCTTTATTTTTCGGGACTTACTCTCCCAAATTGGACTCCACCATTGAGTCCAGAATGCTCGAAATAGTAGAAATCCACTATTTACTTATTTAATTTGGGCTTCGTTTGAGTCATTTAGTGTCTAAGAGTAAAATAATCATTTTACCCAATTTAATAAAGTAATTAAAATAATTATTTTATTATTTATTTATTTTATAGGGACTTATTTGAATTAATTCTTTAAAATCTGGGCCAGAATAAAATTATTCAGAACAGTCGGGATCACAGTGCAATTTAGAAAAATTCTGGTTTATTTTCCTTTCAATTAAGCCCTTGGACCATTGGGTTTACCAGGTCAAAACCTAGACCGAACCCAATAGTCCCTGAACTGACCGGTCCAAGCTTCCAATTAAACCGAAATTAAATATCCCTCTTAATCCCCTTATCCACGGTTGGATCAGAGCCTCAGTCCAATTCCAATTTTTTATGGCTGTAACCAAACAGCCCTAATTGAATTTAAAAATTAAAACATTTCACCCAAAATGACGTAGTTCAACTTGCCCCTTATATCCGGTCGGGTTCCAACCCGACCTAGATCTAATCCGACCCGTGTCTGGCACTGTTCATTGTCTTCCTCATGCCGATGAACAGTAACCCTAAAACTGAAAATTTTCCAAATTCAATTTCGTGCCTTCCTAGCCATGATTTCTTACTATTTTTCTTTCTAATCCACTACTAGGAGATTTCTAGGTAATTTGGCATCCATTTAATGGCTCGAAACGAGCTCAAAAGCTTGATTCAAGCTTTGATGGCCGAATAGATAATCAGGCCACACACCTTCATTTCTTAACTAAATGTGATAATTCTTAGCTCGTTGTGATCGCACCATCCTAGAGGGTTATTATTCCATTCAAGAAATCAAGTTGGATCGTATATTTGAAGGTGTTCCAAAAGAGCCCGCGACCTGTAACTCCGGTTTCAGTGGTCTTCCTTCGAGGGTTTGGGTCATGGCTTGGTGATTTCTTAATGCTAGTAAGGCATATTTTTTATTTAAGTTGTCAAAAATCGGTTTCCTAGAGGTCATCTCAGACCTACAATTTTTGATGTCCAACAATGGTGATTCCTTATGAATTTATGTATACCGAGCCTTCTCGGCTCCCTCAATCAACTTATATCAATTCCTTAGCGTCAAAACTACTCATGCATGCATAAAGAATTTACAAACAGTATACATATACTTAAAATTTTTTAGAAAGAGAAAGATGGTGGGTTTGTGTTTTATACCTCAATAATGGCACCTCCCTCCCCTTACTTTGCTTTCTGAACTTCCCAAATCTCCCAACCTTCCCCTTCTTTGGTTCTTGCTTTCTCTCAAGTCACACACACACACGTACATATCTATATACACACAACTGCCCTCTCTCTCTCTCTCTCTCTCTCTCTCTCTCTCTCTCTCTCTCTCTCTCTCTCTCTCTCTTCTCCCTCTCTTTTCCCTTCAGGCCCCACCCCACTCATAGCTTCTGGTCTCACAAATCCACACGCCACCCTCACCTACTGCCCTTACAGTGTGCATGTTGTCCCTCCTCCTTTTATTTCCCTTTCTTTTCTTTTGTTTCCTTTAGACACATGTGCATATATATATATATATATATATATATATGTATATAATATTACACACACACTGACCAAACTTACTTACACACAATTACCCACACCCTATTTTCTGATTTCCACTAATTGGAGTTGGGTGTATTTTGTGTCATTTATAAATATATATATATATATATATATATATATACACACACACATTTAATTGTATATTGCCATAAGCTTACATATCTTTTTACACATTTGTACACTTAAACACATTTACATATACACATGTATATTGATGTATATTCATTCATTTGTATATATATACATATATATATATATATATTAGAATATTTTTCATAGTTTGATTTAATTGAAAGCAATTAAATAAAAAATCCAAATAGTACTCTTTAAAAAAAAAATTTATTCCCATTTTTCAAGTCTTTGCACTTGCCCTTAGAATCATCTTATCTCCATTCCTTGCTGGTGATCCTAAGTCATGGATTAACACACATAGGTATTTCATTAACACTCATTTTATCTTAAAGTGTTTTCTTTACCTAATGCTTAGTTCCTCTTTAACTTAGTTTTATTGTTTGGGATTCCCTTAAGGCCTCTAATTAGGGTTCCTAATGGCATTTGGTTAATCTTATGGCTTACTTTAGCCTTTAAGGGAATTTTGGTCATTTTATCTTTCTACGTTCCATATTGTTTGGCACATTGTTTGCCTAAACAGGTTTCATTTTTGAGTTCAGAAGGTCTTTAAAATATTGGTATGGGTCCCTCTTTACTTCTTATATTCTTCTGGTAGCTTACTTAAGTCTTAGGGACTTATTCATTATTTTTAATTTATTTTAGAGTCCTATTTTTCCAATCAGGCATCACTGTTGGGTCCGGTACGTCAAAGATATTAAGTTTAGCCTTTTTTGGATCTTAATTAGCCTTTCTGTGACTTATCTTATGCTTAGGAGCATTTTTATAATTTTACACTTTCATGTGCTCTTGAAGTCATGCTTCAGGCTCGCTAGTAAAGATTTGAGAATAGGGCCATCTCAAGATAGCCTCAAACTCCATTTCTATTCTATATTACTCTTCAGGCTCCCAGATGCTCAATTAGACATCACCATTAGGTTTAGAACGTCCAACAATGTTGGATTTGCCCCTTTCTATTCTCCCATGTATATCCGTTTGGGTAGTCTGAGAATTACCTATTTTTATGTATCTATATTTTTAGTACCTCGTTTGACAAAACAGACTCTACCATTGAGTCTGAAACGTCGAAAACCATAAGGATAGGTACCATACTGGTCATTGGGGTTCATTTGGTTGCTTTATTAAGCTCTTAGGACTTATTTGGAATTAGTCTAGTTCATTCGTTCATATATTTCAAGGTCTAATTTTTTCAATTGGACTCCTGCCATTGAGTCCAGAATTCCAAAAATGTTGAAAATGTCTTTTCTTGCATTTCAATTGGCCTTTATTGCATCCTATTTAGGCATAGGGGTAAAATAGTAATTTTACCCTAATTATTATGGGCATTAAAATAATTTTAATTATTTTCCTAGGGTCATTCGTAATTTCCTTAAAATGCTGGGGTCAAAATAAAATTCCAAAGAATTCTGGTTCAGTTAGATTTTGGCCAAACCCGCCGATTTGGCCTTTACTATTGAGAACCAATTTAAAATTCTTTTAAATTGACTTGGTCCAAAACTATATTAAGTGAATCGGCGTAAAATTCCTGATGACCGATCAGTCTAGTCCAATTTGCTATATCATCACCTCATTGCACCAAAAAAATGTCGTTCTACTTAAGTGCATGACTCGTTCTACGCTTGGGTCGACTTGAACCCCTTAACGGCCCAACCCGACCCAACCCAACCCAAAACACTGTTCATCTTTGTCTTCAACATGGCACCTGTAACACCCATAACTAATAAATAGGATGATATATATGGAAACCTTTTTGGACAAATATCATTAATTATATACATAAGAGCAATATGTGATAGAATTTACGTAATGTAATAAGAACCATCTGAAAGAAATACTATTATAAAAAAAAAAAAATTGCATAGGCAATATGGTAAGATTAGGAATTAACCAATCAAAAAATTGGTCATTATTCCAATTAAGATTACGACCTAATATAGAGTTAACATTTGACCCAACCACACGTAAAACTAACCCAACCGAAGCTAATGAGGTAGGGAGAATTTTATAGCAAATATTACGAATTATTTAATTAAATGATTAATAAATAAATATCAGGAATAAGGTAAAATATCATAGGAGAATACAAGAAAAAACAATTACCACTATCATCATGTGATTTGCACATGATGAGAGAATACAAAGACACACATTAGTTGTGTATGTGGGTGTATATATGCAAGTGGATACATGTATACCTATAACTGCATGTAGATACATGCAAGTGGAAATAATTGAACATAGGGTTCCAACAATCACTCCCAGTCAACCATAGTAGCCATCTCCCACCATTAAATATTGTCTATAAAAGATTCCCCCAATAATGATATATATGAATGAAGATATATGCATGTGAGGAACTTTAAGCATAGGATTTCAACAAACCCATGTGAATAAAGTAAGCATGTCATAGTAGCTATTTCTTACCATTAAATCTTAGTCTTGAAAAGATGTCCCCCTAACAATGAAAATTTTGACTATAAATACATGCATGGGCAAACTTAGCAAATCACACTAAGTGAGAAAATGAGTGAAATTGGTAAAGGAATAAAGAGTTGCAAAGCTTAGAAAGTGAGAGAAGGAGAAGAAATGAGGAAATCTATCCAAACAAGATAAGAACACTCTTCTTGTCATAGTAGATATTTCTCACCATTAAATCTTGTCTTAAAAAGATGCCCCCTAACAATGAAAATTTTGGCTATAAATACATGCATGGGCAAACTTAGCAAATCACACTAAGTGAGAAAATGAGTGAAATTGGTAAAGGAATAAAGAGTTGCAAGCTTAGAAAGTGAGAGAAGGAGAAAAAATGAGGAAATCTAAACAAACAAGATAAGAACACTCTTCTTCAAATTCCTTCAAGTCTATATAGTTTTGTAATTAATCTCATATATACATGGTGATATATAGAAGTGATTTGAGTGGGGATTGGAAAGATTAGAATGAATCCCGTAACTAATCAGGATACTACCAGCGAAACTAGTTCAACTTTGGAAAGGCATAACTTAATAAATTTAAGTCCAAATTGAGTGCAATTTAGGTTTAAATTGAATCTCTAGATGTCTAGTTTATGTTAAAATTGGTTTTACACATAAACTACAAGCCGATTTGGATTTATGAATTTTTAAAGCTAGGTGGTCAAAACTGAAAATGGGGTTGATATAAAATAGTCCACTTCAAACTATCATATCTCTCCCAATTCTTTGAATTAAATTCTAAAATTTAGCAAAGATGTATATTTATGTCTTAGCTTTACTTTGATATATTATAAGAATCATTTGGCTGTAAGATGAATTGGATATAGTAATTTTACCAAAACTGTCCAGATTCCAACCTTAGTGAATTGATTGGCTTATATCTTGAGGTATAGGTAGAATTTTTGGGTGATTCCAAATCTCAATGAAACTAGACTCCATATGTAATGCTTTTGAAAATTTTCATTAAATATGAACGGAGGAATTGGGAGGAAATCTAATTTGAACACAGGGTATTGCTATGAAAATTCTAAAAAAATCTAGACTTTCACGGTTACTGTCCACCCAAGATTGCTTCATTTTTTCCTTCCACTTTCCTGATAGTTTAGTTTACGTCATAACCACACAAAGTTAGGGACACTAAATAGAACTTAAACATATTTTTGGTGGCTTGTGGCTATGTATGTTATACATTGAGATTCTATTAAGTATAATAAACTCAATAATGGAACATGTTTAATCAAATAAAGCTCACAAAGTATAGGTTCTTCAGAAATATAGTATTAAAATAGTATTTAATAAATGTTAATAGCTTTAATAGGACCTGAAAAGGCTAAGGAGCATCCAAAAGGGACTAATTAGCTAAGTATTAAGCAAATGTGAGTAACCTTAAACTTTGAAATAGGAGACTTTCTATTAAATATAGTTTCTTACAATTTTATAATATTACTTGTAGTTTCTTTTAGCTTATTAACGTATTTCAGATTATTATACTAAATGTTTCAACTAGTATGACAGTTTCAGAATACCAAGTTGAATATTTAAATTGCATACCTTTAATAAACATCTTTCTAAATGGTTTATAGCATGGATAATTAAAGAATATTTTGCAAGCATATTTTTAGCATGAAATTATACGCCATAAAATATTTATGAAAAATAGTCATGCCCAGTTGGAGGGCTAAGTCATATTCATGACATAGTCATGCCCAAATGAGAAGTCAAGTCAGGTTGTATAAGCCCAGAGCTCTAGAATATACTTAATTGCCTAGGTGACTACTCAAGATAAATTTAAAGAAAGATTGACATATAAGATTTCATTGCACAGTTTATAGATACAGCTTTATATTTACTATGTTTTACTCTTGCAAAACTATTTAGTAAATGAGCCTTACATAATTCTTTAATTATCTTATAATTAGTTATATGTATATGATTTATAAATGCTGGTAGCTTTAGTACAAATCATTTACATACCATCTATGAAAGTTTATGAAAGAGGTTTTTCTAAAAACCACTAGTAGGGAACTCGAGTTATTCACGAGCTTTTCATAAAGCTCACAGGGTTTTTATGCCTATACATTTCAGGTGGAGTTTTAGATAATGTAGCCTGAAGGAAGAGAATTTAATTACAAAACTTTTGGAAGATTAATAATTTCAGCTAAGAGTAGTACCTTTTGTAAGAATAGCCAGAAGAAATTTGTAAGATGTAATATTCAGACACTATTGTTTAATGTAATGTTTAGTTATGCTCAACCATGATTCAGTTTTTGCTACTTTATGAGGTATGAATGCATGAAATATATATATATATATATATATATATATACACACACATACATACCAGATGAGAGGCATTCGGTTGGTCACCTTCATTAACATACTACAAGAGAGTTAATATATTGATAAGGTGCCTAACTGGTGGGGTGGTTTTGGGATTTGACATCACCACTGTAGAAGAAAACCTTAGGGGCTTTTAGACGTGATTGCACATGTTTTCCATATCTATTTCAAGATCTCTTCGACTCTAAACTACTTCTGGAAGTTTTAGCTTCAATTTGGCATTGACTTTGTGGACTGAATCGAGCCATAAAGCTCGATTGAGTCCCTATTATCGTGTGACCTACGACTCCCTTATATAGGTTCATTACTGGACCACTTTGCATGGTTATTTTGATTTGGAACCTTTGTTCAATTGGATTTTAGTCTCGTTCTTAGAACAAAGCTTAGTGCTTAATTCCTTCAAGCTCGAGTTTGAACCCATGATTCCAAGTTAGGGTTTCTCCCTCATTTTTTAGCCATTCCCCATGATTTTTCTTGTTTTGGAATCCTCGTTACATGTACTTGTAGTCCACATACTTATTTAAAGCTTTTCTTCAAGTCAAATTCTAGATTCACTTTGAAGCTCATCAATGGCGGTTTTTGTATTTATCTATGGTTTCTAGCCTATTTGGGCTCCATTTCTTAGTTTATCACACTTATTTACATCATATTCTCTCTCAACCCAACCTTCAAAATCATTTATATTATCTCTCATTTCAAACATTTTCGAAAAAAACAACCTTGTTTTCATATATTTTCTCAACCCAACCTTCAAAATGTAATATCCCGATCCGAGTTAAGTGGTACCGACCCGAATTATTGGACCAGGTCAAAACATGTAACCTTGAATTGTAAGCCAAATTATTACATGAATAAGTTTAAAATTAAATCGAGACATTAGATTACCCTGAAATATTGCAATATTAACTGCAGGCCATGAATAAATTTAAAAATGGGTGAGCAATCTTAAATTATCCAATAAGACTCGCCAGTCAAAAATAGCCAAAATGATTCGACCCGAAGTTGAACTAAAAATAATAATAATAATAATAATAATAAAAATAAATAAATAAAGAGAGGAAGAGAGGAAACTCAATTTAAAATTTAAAACAAGTTTTATTAATAAAATATATTTGTGTATATATATATATATGTTTATGCAATTATATATATATATATATATATATATATATTAAAAGAAATGAAAAGGAAAAGAAAAAAAAAAACAAAAAAGAAGGAAGCAGAATGTTGTAGAAGCGTGGAAAAGTGAAGAGAGAGAGGACGGAAGAAAAAAAGGTGGCAGGGACCATCGACCTTAAGGTCGATGGAGAAGAGAAATAAAGGAAGAAAAAAAAAAGAATGAAAGAGAAAGAGAGCGGTGGAGGCGCAACAGAAGAAAAGAAGACAGGAAAAAAAAATAATAATAAAAGAAAGCAGAGAGAGAGAGTGACAGGCAGCGGCAAAAAAAGAAAGAAATAAAGGAAGAAGAAGCAAGAGTAGGGGGAGAGAAAGGAGGAAATTTCACTTGTAATAATTCAGTCAGAACATGCTTTCGGTCCATCTGAATCATCCCAAGAGTGGGATGTTGTTCTTGCAAATTCAATCGTACATTATAACATGGAGATGGTGTCCTTTGTGAAGAAAAAAAATCTTGGAAATTGAGTACGCAAGAGAAAATTGAAGTAGCTGGGAAGAAGAAAGAAGAAGGGAATGCACTGTCAGCGGCAAGTCACCACTCAAGTTTCAACCCAGGCCGATCTGTTGTGGAAGGATCAGGGGCAATTCTGGTATCAAAGTATAAACCCGTGCCTGATGTGGATTACCTGCAGGTTTGTCATTTTATTGAACCAATAGTAAAGTTGAATTTGTAATGAGTTTCCACCCCAAGAGTTTAACTTGGATGAGTGGTTAGTTCTTTAATTAAACTGGTTTCAAATAAAATTTCAAGACCCAGCAACATATGAGCCATCAGAAATTAACATAGGATACTAGGATGATTTGATATTGTTTAATTTAATCAATTTTCAGACGGAAAATCTCTTCTAGATAAATTAAGGAGGAGGTTCTTGAATTAGACTGTAAAAATCATAATATTGTGAATTTGTAATATTATTTTTGGCCCTGACAATCTAGGGAGCTCAGTTTGCATCATAAACATATGCCTTGTGCTAGTCACAATGCTCGAATCATTATTTATTGTATAGATTAAGTATAAAACAAAAAATGACCGATGTGTCCCTGGTAATTGAAAACATATATCCAATGAGATCCAAAAGACTCAAAAAATTTATATACGAGGCCTGGTAATAAACTATAAAATGACGAATACGTCCTTAGGACTTAATGAGTTTACTAGAAGTATAAAAATGAAATAAACACGTATTAAATGTGTTATATCTTTTTAATCCACGATTATAGGACCATTCAAATGACAGGAATTGGAAAGAGGACTATGGAAGTCGTCGTGATAATCGTATGGAAATGTAATGTCAAGGACTTAAAGGTAAGTAAACCCTGAACTTACCTTGTGTTATTCCTCACTATGTCACAGTGATTTCTTGATGTCACCAGTCTATACTCTATACCTGTCTGATGATATGATTTCCATGATTTAATACTCGCTTTTGTTATTGATTTTGACATACTTGTTGGTTATATGACATTTCCATGCTAGATGTACAGTTGTCACATTCCTTTTGTGAGGTTGCCAGTTGTACTCTATACATGTTTGATGATATTGATCTCCATCATTGATATGTATTCTTGTTGTTGACTCATTGTGATCTCGATATCTTATTCGATTGTTCCCATGGAAACATGATGATCATGATTTATTGAGTACCTGGAGTTGTGATTTGTCACAACGTCCATCTGATGGTATTGATCTCCATGATTGCTACGTACTCTTGTTGTTGCCTCATTGAGATCTCGATTATTGATATCTTTATTTGATTGCATGTATTCCATATCCTGTGGAAATGTGATGATCATGATTTTATTGAGTACCTGGAGTTAGTGATCTGTCACAATGTCCTGTCTGATTCACAGATGCTTGAGGACCTACGGGTCGATGTTGGGAGTGGCCTGATGATTAGTCCATGAGGGACATGTTATTTACACAGAGCTCTGATGACATGAAAGGATGGTGGCGGCACTCCCTGCCAAGGACAGCGATTCCAAGGGGGGAGTGGCCTTGAGTGTATCCTGGATGGTGGTGGCACTCCTCGCCAAGGACAGCAATTCCAAGGGAGGAAGGGCTAGAAAGGCACTCATGAGACATTTGTATGTCAACATCTGTTCTGTTTGCATCTCATATTGTTTATTGATATTTTGATGTTGCACTTACGATTTATTGATTCTAGATATGCCATGTTAAACAGGTCCGTGATTTATCCATTAATGTACTCTTGATCCCAAATACATCATGTTGAGATGGTCTGTGGTTTACCTGTGGACATATTATCTAATCATGTCCATGGTTTATCTGTTGAGCTATTATTTGTTCGATGATGTGCTTGTTTGTTTATCCTTAGATTCAACTTGATAGGTGCCTTTATTGATGATCTACTTCTGCTTCAGATATTCCTTGTGAGCTCGTTTACGGTTTATCTATTGATATGTTACTTCTTGATGATGTTCTGGTTGATTCCTGAATTCGGATTGATATTTTACTACTATGGCAAGCTATATGACGTTCGGGTCATTCTTTATGTTTGTTCTGTTGATCCATTTTAGGGATGTGCCTTGAGATTTATCCATTGTTCTATCAATTTCTCTTGAGATGTGCTTGTACCTTTGAGACTTATCCATTTGTTAGTGACTGGCTACTATGACATTCTTATTCTTCATATCCTATTATGATATTATTCTTGTTCACTATTATTTTTATCCAGTCCTTGAGCTAACATTGATCCATGGCAGAGTGAGGAGTTTACTTACTAGGCTAAATTAGCTCACTCTATATCTATATCTATTTTTTAAGGATTTATCCCCATTGGATTAGAAGGCACAAGAGATGACACTAGTAGACTAAGTAAGGATTTGACGACACTGATTTGTGGAGATTTGGATTTTGTGGACTGAATTTGACTATTCAGGTAAGTTACATGATATGATTGACATAATTGATATGCACTAAATAGGATATGTTGGGGACATGGCTCACGATATTAGGTACTTTGGAGATATTATATGTTTGATTATAGATGTGTTCTGTGGTATATAGCTATGTAGTATATAGATGGGTTGCATTCTCGAAATGAAAAGACTTTAATTTCTGTTGCTCTGACCCTACATTTAGAATCCAATTCATCGGAAAGTTCAGAAGTTGCCTTTGGTTGGTCGCATTGTCGGGAGGGAAACCAGCAAGGCAGGCTAACTTAGCATCACATCCACGGCATCCTTGTAGGGTGGGGTACGGGTCATGACACAAAACCTCCTAAAATCCTTCAAATCCATTTTCACTGGCTCCCAAAATAAAAAATCCTTTATCTAAAGCTCTTGAAAATGCCCTAAAATCGATCCTGAACCTGAAGAACTGCATAAAATCACAACACGATCGACAAAGATTCCTTAATCTCGAAATGTCCTAGAAATTTGAAGAAGGCATCAACCATCGAACACTCTAATACGAATAAAACACTTGACTTTCTATTCTTAGAGACTTAATCCATATACATAGGATCCCATTTCAAATATCTAGGATGGAAGAAGTTCCTCTCCACGTCAAACACTCAATACAGACACCTAGTTAAGATTTTCTACGCACATTTTGAAATTCCTAGAGGTCTCATTGCATCCTTTTGGATTCAAAATACTTCCATCTCTTTTGACCTTGACTCTCTCGCCTGTATCCTAAAAATCCCTAGGGCCAAATTTCAAGAATTTACCAGTAAACTCTTGGGTTATGAGAAATGGCTTCAACCTACTCGAAGCCATACAAAAAATTTACAAAACCCTTTTATCACTAAACTATTTACATCCAAGGCCTCACAACTCTCCTTTGAATCTCGTGTCATTTATCACATCATAACTAACAACATTCTTGCACGAGCCAATAGACATGACTTCGTCGAATACATAGACATTTTCTTAATTTGGCGTGTTCTCAACCATTAAAAGATTGATCTCCCACACCTAATCCTTCACTACATGAATGACTACCTAAAAAAGAAAAAGGGCATCCTTCCCTACGACAACATTCTTACTTCCATATTCAAATTCTGCCACATAGATTTAAGTAGCGAAACGGATGTTTACACACATATCCACATAGATTCCTATACCAAAAAGTAACCTTGGTAGTGCTAGTAGAACTTTCAGCCTTCATAGGAATGTGAGGCCCATTTGTAATGACCTTTCATATTTCATAATCTAAGGCTTGAAGATAGATCTTCATTCTAACCTTCCAATAGGTGTAATTTTGGCCACTAAGTAATGGAGGTTTATTTGTTGATTGTCATTCGACAAAGATGGTTCCTACAATATTTGTCATATCTTTTCTCTTAAAAAGTTCTCCAGTACCTCTCGACTGTTCACCATAAATACTCAATCTCGAGGGCACAATCCAAAGGCTCGGTGCAGCTTTCAGTTGCCTTGGGCACGAAACTAACAAGGGTCATAGTCTCTAACATGTCATCCAGGATCTCATCGACAAGCAAGTACTAAACTTTCATAGGGAAGAAGGGGGTGTTCCTTTCTTTTCTAATTATTAGGCTTTTGAGTCCAAGAATGACCCGGGAAATAACTCTATTTTACAAGAGATGAGACTTTGATACCACTTGTTGCCTATATATTTACCTAGAGGGGGGGTGAAAGGGGTATTTAGCAACTATTGACAACTTTTACAAACTTTAAAAATATATGTTGAAATGCACAAGTATGTAAAAGAGTTGAGAAATAAAGAAAGGGCAAACACAAAAATTTTTACGAGGTTCAAAAATTTTCCTATGTTCTCGACTCAAGCATCCCCAGTTAATTTTTTTGACTATCTTAATCTCCTTGTATGTGGAGGTCAAACATTTACAATAAGAGCTTCTCACCATTTTTCTAGCAAAATATCACATTTTGCTTCACAAGGGTAGCACCTACCAGCAAATTTCACTACAATGAGAAGATACAAAGTTTGTTTACCAACAAGCACTCTCTTCAAGAGTAGATTGGTGTAATATATGCTCACTCTCTATAGATAGATCTAGTGTAAGTTCAGAGTATTTAAGATGAGTAAAATTTTAGATCTAGGTTTTTAATGGTCAGATCTAAAGTCAATAATAGAGATGTAGAAGTATAAGATTATAAAGACATAGCAATAAATGATTTAGAGAACCTCTATTTATAAGCTCTCAAATGAACATGACCATTATATTTCAAAATAAAGTCGTTCTCCCCTTTCTATCTATTCAAAATTTGAATTTTGAAATGCTAGATCAAAAAATTCAGGCGACTGAATCATTAACCTAGTCGACTAGATCAAGATCTGGTCAACTGATCAGATTAAGATTTGGTTGACTGATCAGATCAAGTGAATTGTCTAGAGGGTTTGAGGTTTAATTGTTCAAGAACAATCAGTCGACTAGTTCTGTTGTACACTATTTTAGCCTTTGAAAATTAGTCAATTAAATCATCTTAGATGTCGATTGTGTTGGACAGTAAGTTCATGTTATTTTTATATAAAGGTCACTTAGTCGACTAATTCTAAGAACTGGTCGACTGGTTTGTTTAGTGTAAAAGTAAGCCCTAAGAGTTAGTCAACTGATTCTTAGAACTAGTTAACTGGTTTTGACAAAAAGTGTCTTCTTGCTTATTTTTCACAATGTACTATTTTCATAACCTTTTAATCTTTAAAACTTGAAGTGTGACAATGTGTTATTTTGAAAAATCATTTTAGGGTTTGTTCTTAGTTGATCATTTTAAATGGTAAAAGCTTATGAAGAATGATCAATCTAATCCTAAATCACTCAAAACTCAAAATAAGAAGAATAAAAATTATTCTCTGGACTTATCTTGATTCCTTGAGCTTTGAGTGTATCCATTCCCTTGAATCATCATGAGGGCATTCCACTTGATTGATTTTAGCTTTGAAACACTGCACTTGAGTGGAATCTTTAAGCTTGATGAACTTTGTTATTTCTTAGTCAACAATCTTCTTTGACCTAGATGACCTATTTTCATTATCAATTGAATTAAACATTAGTCCACATAGAAAATACCTTGTTATCATCAAAATTACTAAAATTTTCTTGGTTGAAAACCTTTAGGGCTAACATCATGCTTGCTACTTTTGACGCATAATTTCAAATACATTTCCTGTATCTGATTATGTGGTCTAGTGGCTTACACGATCCCAAATAAGATGCAAGACTTTCATTTTAGGTCCTTAATATCATTAGTTCATTTATAAATTAATTTTGTAATTTACTAGATGCATTTTGATTTAATTAATTATATGCTAAAGAATTATCAAAATGTCTTTTGATAATTTTGAAGTTGTTACAGGAAAAAAAAAAAAAAAGAGATCGAGAGAGCGTGATGATACCTCAAGTCCTCTAGTAGATGAATAGAATAAGAGGAAATGGATTACCTCAACGCCTCTGAGTAAATCAATTGAAATGGTTATCTCACTGTATGGGGCTTGAGCTTGTAGATTGATGGTTTTCAATTTGTATGAAAGATAGAGTGATTGAGGTGATGATGTTATTCCTTATTGATCATGATTTTTCTTTTCCTCTTAAAATTCATTTATTTTTTTGGGAAAGAGATTGAATAAGAACTTTCTTTTCCTCTTAAAATTCATTTATTTATTTTTTTGAAAAGAGATTGAATAAGAACGCGATCAAATAAAAGTGGAAAGGGACCTTGATTTATTGAGAAGAAAAATATAAGCTCTGTTTGTTTACATTTTTAAAAATAATTTTTTAATTTCAAAACGCGGGATATGCATTTCAAAATATTTTTTTTTTTAATTTTTTAAAATTTAGATTATCATATTCAAATGTATTTTCACAGTTTTTAAAAAATTAATTACAAAATTTTGAAATATATTTTAGAAATTTTTACAAAAAATTATATCCGAATCACTATCCAAGCCAATATATTTCAAAAAAGCTATACAAGTTTTGGTTTTTCTAAAAAAAAAAAAATCTAAAAGAACTTTGACCCTCAAAATTCAAACAAAAATTCTTCAGCAACCATGACTCACCATTGCCGGAGATGGAATTTTGTGCTATAGCCTAGTGAACTTTTAAATAAAAATTGATGATGTAATACTATGATGAGGTGGCGATGTAGTATAGGATGTTATATATTTTTATAAAATCCTTTTTATAAATTCTTATATTTATTTTCTATACTTATAAGTAATTTATATATTATTATGTATTTAATAATATAATATTTAAAAGATACTCATAAAATTCTTTATTTATTGTATAGATATTTATTGGGTGATTCAACAAAAAATAACAAAATTATCCATAAGTTCAAGTTTAAACAAAATTACATAGAGATCCCTCATTTTTTGTATAACTAAAATACTCCTCAGTGTATAAAGTCTCTATCTCCCACAATTACTACTTACGTGAAATTTGGATTGTGTTAAAAAAATTGTTTAAAGTTTAAAAATTCAATAACTTGCAAATTACAAATTCGTTTTTAATAAAATTTATATATTTAGGCTAAAAATTGAGATTTATTAAACAAAATTCATATTGAATATGAAAATTGGAAGAAAAAAAATTACTTCTCAAATTGTAAAATTTCACCATCCCTAAATGATGCATACTATAAGATTTTACAATTCACAGAAGATAGTGAAAATTCAATTTTGTTATGAATTTGTTGGATGTTATTAGTTTTATTTAGTTTTTTGAGTTGGATTTTGGATGTCAAAAGTCTCTCAAATAGTGGAATTTGTAACAAAAAATACATTATTTGAAAAATAGTTTAAGGTAAAATTTTACAATGTGTGAAACTGTAAAATTTGAAAGGTTTCATTAAAGGTGGAATTGCTTCAAATGTGGTTAAGACGACATCACCCACTAAACTCTAATACACACACACACACACTTATCGCACAATAAGATTTTACCTTCAATATTTTTTGTCACGCCACGAAGAACAACTGAATGTAAATGTCCCTAAATGTATTTCATTAACATGTCTTCTCACAAAAATGAATTAGACAACATTGAATGTGATTTTTCAAATATTTAGAGTTATTTAATTAGTGAAATAAATGAATCACAACCTGTGAGATTTCAAAAAAGGAAATTTAAGCCTAAGATGCTCCCAACACGCCATATCATAGTTTTAGCATTCCAACAACATTCTGTCCAATCTAAACCCTCACCTTCATTGCAACACCACTATGCATATCTGTTAGCTTGGATGAATTCTGCAAGACTACAACTATCAAGACCAAATTGAAAATAAGAAATTTTGCAAGACTTCGATCTTTGGTGAGCGAGTCGACGGGGAAGCCAACGGAGATCACGATCACCACCTTGATGTGTTGATGGAACTTTGGGTGCTATGTAAAGGGGAGCTGTGGCCTTGCAGTGGTGTGGAGAGATATTGAGGAATGATTTACTGAGAGAAGAATGATAAGTGATTGAGAAAAAGTTTTATTGATCACCTTTATTGGATTGATAATGGAGGATCAACAATGGAGGATGACGACTTTGGGAGAGAGATAAACAAAGAGCGGCATGAGAGAGGTTATTCAATTTGGGGTTTTTTTATTTTTATTTTAGACGGATGTGTTATTGAATTATTGTGTCATTATAAAAAAAATTACAAGTGACATGTCATTAGATTTGAACCTGAGTTCAAAAATAAAAATAACTAAGTCTTTCACATTAAATTAAAAACACCTACGAATCTTATAATAATATAGTAATTTATTCAAGGACTTAAGGATAATTAATAATTTATATTTAATATTTAATACATGTAATTATATAATTTAATTTTATATGAATTATTATTTATTAAATATATTTCTAAGTTTTTTATATGACATGTGACTCAATACTATTTAATAAAAAAATAGAACAATTTGTAATTAAGAATTAATTTTAAAAAAATTTACGGAATATTCAATCATTATATTAGCATCATAATTAATTTTAAAATATTAATATTTAACACCAAAATAAATTTTTTAAAATCTTCTAGAATTAATTCTCTCAAAAATCAGTTAATTCTTCTTACTCTAAATAACTTTTGACCGTCAGGTCACCCTGATTTAAGTCTTCATTAACGTCGTTAATTGTCACCGACACAAGATTAAAACATTAAACAACCCCGCCAAAAGTACACTAAGACACTACTAACGCCGTTACCTCTGACCCCACCCTTCTCATTCTGTCACAATCACTGCCCACCGTTCGTTCTTCCCCGATTCAACCCCCACTCACTCTCTCTCTCTCTGGTGGAGGCAGCCAGAGATGATCAAATCAAACCCTAACCCATAGAAGCCTCATCGCCCACAAAAATTAGAAATGAAACGCCAATGTCCCCTTTACCTCACTTTCCTCCCCCCAATATAAACACCCCCAAATTTTCCCTCACTTGCCCACTCCTCTTCCCACACTTCCTCACTAAAATAAAATCATCCACCATGTTCTCAACCCCATTTGTTCCCGCCTTCGCCCTCCTACTCTCTCTCTCTCTCCTCTTCCTTCTTGCCCCTCGCATCCTCTCTCCTCGCCAAGTTCCCATCTCTCTTCCCGACGAACTCGACGACCTCTCTCTCTTCAGCACAGCCGCTGCCGAATCAACACACCTTCAATCGCAACCGCATCCATCTTCCAAGTACCGCCTCGGCGCCACCAACCCTCGCCCCAAAATAGCGTTTCTCTTCCTCACCAACTCAGACCTCCACTTCGCCCCTTTGTGGGAAAGTTTCTTCAATGGATCCAAAAATAAACATCATCATCTTTACAACATATATATACACGCAGATCCCACCGTCAAGATAAACCCGCCTGGTGGCGTGTTTGCCGATCGATTCATTCCCGCCAAGAGAACTCAGCGCGCGTCGGCCACGCTCATTTCCGCGGTCCGCCGCCTTCTCGCCACTGCCCTACTAGATGACCCCGCCAACGCTTTTTTTGCCATTCTCTCCCCCCACTGCATCCCCCTCCATTCCTTCAAGTTCGTCTACCAAACCATCTTCCACCCGTCCTCGACCGAGTTGACTCAGCTCTTCAAGTATCGTAGCTTCATCGAAATACTCTCCAAGGAGCCTACTCTCTGGGACCGATATAATGCGAGGGGAAAAAATGTGATGCTGCCAGAAGTACCCTTTGATCGATTCCGAGTCGGGTCGCAGTTTTTCCTTCTCACGCGGCGGCACGCGCTGTTAGTAATTCGGGATAGCCGGTTGTGGAGGAAATTCAAGCTGCCCTGTTTGAGGATTGAGTCTTGTTACCCAGAAGAGCATTACTTTCCAACTCTGTTGTCAATGGAGGACCCAAAAGGGTGCACTCACTACACATTGACTCGGGTCAACTGGACGGGCAGTGTCAACGGCCACCCGCATACGTACCGGCCCCCGGAAGTGTCACCGGACCTGATTTATAAGCTTAGGCTATCGAATTCCACTTATTCTTACTTGTTTGCTCGGAAATTCTCGCCGGATTGCCTTAGCCTATTGTTGGATATCGCCGATTCGATCATTTTCCGGGACTGAATCTTGCTTCTGGTAAGTGCATTTCTCTCTTTCTAGTTTCTATATACTCTTTGACATGCTATATTTTGGTTATTGTGTTATGAGTTGACTCGGGTGTGTTGAGTTGACTCGGGAGATCTTTGGGGGTGGTGAATGGATGGTAGATAGTTTTTGTGATACTGATAGTTGTAGTTTCCTCTACTGTGGAAAGTCATGGTCAATTTGTTCCTTCTTTGATGATTTTTTCAAGGTTGTCCTTAGTTATCAAAGGAGGAATATATATTGCTAGAACATGTTCATATTGAAATGTAGCCTATGTAGCATTGTGGATTAATTGATGCAGAATTTGTGTAGCACCTTTGATGGTGACACTATTCGTTCCTCAATGTTCAAATTACCAAAGTACCAGCATTCAAACATTCAGTCTTCTTTGAAAGGTTCCCCAAATTTACATATTTAAGGTGGGATTTATTCTTGGGGTTTAGATTGAATTGAGGTTTTTTATTTTAAATGATGAATGTGTATGCTTTTCCTGAAACTAAAAGAATCAAATAGTTTTGGAAATTTTGTCATCTATTTTTTTTAGGAGAAAAAAGGGTAACGGCTTAGACAAATATATAAGAAATGTAGTGAATTTGGGAAGTTGGTTCAAAATTATTAAATTTTTTGAAAATTCAGTCTATCAATTCATCAATGCAGAGGGGTATGATTCGAACCCCTCATTCTTTCATTCATTTTCATTGCTTCATAATTTTTTAAAATATTGTTAAAAAATATATATATTTTTTATACAAAGTCTCCTTTGAACTTTCTGAAATGGGCCCCCCTATTTGTACTCCCTTCTTAAGGGGTTCGACTTTACTATTTTTTCTTTAGAAAGAATTTACACAATTTCTTTTAGCTGAAAATGAATATAAAGACTCATTTTTTACATGGGCAATTGAGTAATTTCACTTTTAAAACCAGCCCTTCCAGACAATAGGGGAGCATTCTCTTTTGAAATTTCTTGGTATATTGAGGTTGCTTTATTTTGAAGTTGTAGAATTCTATTTGTATAGCCTTTTTTGATTCCAGTATTCGTACTTTTCTTATGTACTTGGCACATTTGCACCATAAAATAGGAAAAAGCTGTGTGTTGCTATTCATTTGGAAATTAGCAACAGAAAAAAAAATTTGAGAGAAAGAATGGGTCCAACTCTATTTGTGTTCCATTTTTAGGTTTCTGTACTGTTATTCATGTGATTCATATTGAAAATAAGAGTCCCGATCTATATTTATTACATGCAAGGGGTGCAATTTATCTAATTTCATTGCTGTTATTTACTTCCGCAGGTGAGGAAAATGGAATGGTAAATTTTGAGATACAGAAAAGGAAATGGAAGTATGCTGGAGTAACACGCGGGGGATAAGGTTTTGAAGAGGCTGTCAAAGTGCCCACAACCTAAGAACCCAAAGAGTCCAACTTAAGACATTAAGTATTGCAAGACATTTCAAAAACCAATATGGTCAGAAGTGTGTTGAGGGTGTAATTTGGTGGTGTAAAGTTGAAGTGGGGGGCTTTTGGTCCATTTCATTGTGTCATGTTCATGTACAGTATGAATGTATTGTGAATAATCATTGATGGGCTCAGCCTTGAGAAGCAGTGCCAAGTTCCATTGCTTTCTCACTTGGAAATTGGATCTTCTATCCCTTGGAAAAGTTTCAAGGTATGGAAATCTCCTCTTTTTATGAAAATTTTTGTCATTCAAGGTAATGGCCTAGGGCTTGTTATCTTACTATAATTGTTCTATTACCAAATTAGAACTTCTCCTGGTGATGGTTTCAGGAAAGATGGTATGAAATGTGATTATATATCAACTTCGAGATATAAATCAAACTTAGAACCGTTTCTTGGTAGGTGGTTTTGGTAAAGGTGATGTGAAATGTCAAAAATAAGTTTGAAGATAGAGAGTGCTTTACGCACCCCACTATTCAACTCTGGATTAAAAGCACTGGTACGATAATACAACGGTGGGTCTCATCTAGTCTACTTCAATTTTTGGATTCCTTTATTTTTTTTGGACTCGGGACAGAATTTGGACGTGTTCTTGATCATCTGTCTTTCTCTCTCTCTCCACAGATACACACACACACACACACACACACACACATATATATATTCTTGCTCATGTCAACTTTTGGGAATAGACATGAGAGTTTATTTAAAACATAGGTGTATGGAACAAATGTCAGTGTCACACTAGCAAGAACCCTACGAGAGAGGATGGTATGGGAAAATATAAATGCAAATTGTGTGAGATGTAGTGTTACTCAGCATAATGGATTTTATTTTATTTTTTCGTTGTGGAACTACAAAACGGGATAGTCTTTCAAGTAAACGGAGGCATGATTCAATCCATGGTCCCCTCTCTCTCTATCTCTTTGTGTGTGTATAACATGAAAACTCAAAACACCCACTTTGAGCGTCTGTGTTACCAGTTTTGTGAAAGTGCATTGAGTAAGCTAAAAACTGGGGGACCATGCAAAGTAGTGTTTGGCTTCAGTGAATCGATGAGTTGTTAAGTGTTAATATGAAGCGTCAAATAATTTATTTTTAGTGACTAGCCATATTTTATTTGAAAACTCAGATGTAAAAATATCCAAAAGAAGAGTTTGCTCTTTGGACATCGCTGAATAATTTCTATATATATATATATATATATATATGTATATATAGAGAGAGAGAGAGTGTGTGTGTGTGTGTGTTTCCTCTTGATGTGGGCTATCATGCTAGCTATATGAAATATCCGCGAGTGGTCCTCTTTAACTGTTGTACACTTGTTGATTGAGGTCACATCCCGATTGAGCTCCCATTTTTGGTTCCCAAACCTTTTTATTTCTTTACAAGTATTGAAATCATCAAAGTTGAAATCCTAACCATTCATCAAGGCTTGTACATTATGCAATTGACGGTGGAGATGATCACACGGAGGAATTTAAGATTATAAATCTGTGATTTGGTTTCCCATCGTTTCGTAGAGTGACATTTGAATACTGCTAAAAGAGTGGTCACCACTTTCTCTCCCCGAGTTATTATTGGATGCGGGATGGAAAATGTGAGTTATATTATATATATATATATGACAGAATACTATTAGACGAAAATATTGTTACCTCACTCTTCACTGCAACATACTTATACAAGAATTTTCTGTCCACCCGGCATAGAAATGGAATTTCTTCTTTTCTGAATCAAACACACTCACCAATGAATTAGTGGGTCATCAATTTGATGAACCAAACATAGGATAAGGAAATCACTTGGAAGGTCATATTCAATTCGTTTGGCTGCAGGCAATGCATAGCATTATGGTTAAGCATTACCAACTTAGAAACCATCACTGACACGACCATAATACTTGATCTCCATTATCATTGATACAAACCATCCAACAACTCTCTTTTGCACACTGCCACTACTGATATTTTCAAAACACACACACACACACACACACATATATACACACTTTCTTGATCATCAGCTGGATGTTTTCAAGGAAGTTGCAGAACATGCCGACGTAGGAGATGAAGAAGGTTGCCATTGCCATGGCCATGACCGTCATCATTGAAAGAGAAAGGGAACCTCGCCATCACCATCGAAGGAGAGAAAACCTTGTTGTCGCGTTGGCCATTCGAAAAGGGAGAGTCGTCCAGGAGTCCATGGCATAAAAAACACTTGAAGGTCCCTTTCTTAATGTTATAAGTTTCATGAAAAAATACTAAAAAAATTTTTAAATAAGATTTTTCAATCTAAAAAACTTATAATACATTTTTTTTTATCTAAAAAGTCTAATTGTTTTTAATACAAAAAGTTCAATTGTTAACTTTCATCTTAATATTAGAAAAAAATATTACTGATTATATTAAAATAACCTTCAAGATACATTTTAGAAAAAAATTCTAAAAAATATATAAAATAATTTTTTCAATCCCAAAAATTCATAACTAAAAAATATATAAAATAGTTTTTTCAATCCCAAAAAATCATAACTAAAAAATATATAAAATAATTTTTTCAATCCCAAAAAATCATAACTAAAAAATATATAAAATAGTTTTTTTAATCCCAAAAAATCATAACATTTTATAAAGTAAAAATTTAATTTTTAGGCATTCTAGATGAATAATAAAATGTTATTTTTTTTTTTGGATTAAAGAATTTGTTGTATCTATTATTTAGTATTTTTTAAAATGTATCTTGAAGGTTATTTTGATCTAATCACTAATATTTTTAACGGTGTTTAGATGGAAGTTAACAATTGAATTTTTTTGTATTAAATTTTTCTTTTTTGGATCTTTTAGATAGAAAAAATATATCATCGACATTTTGGATTGAAAAAATTATTTTAAGAAATTGTTATTATTTTTTCCTAAGTTTTTTCACACACAAAACTTTTAACTTTAATTACGTTAAATTAATAAATATAATTACTAAACACATATCATAAATAAAATATAGTTTAAGTACATATAGAACTATTTTATTTTTCTAATAATTAATATTATAAAAAAATTTTCTGAAAAAATATTAATTATTAAGTAATAGAATTATTAAATCATCTACCATAAAATCAAAATCAAGTTTAGTTCTTTAAAAATTTATTAATTATTTGAGATTATTAACCAATTAAATATTAATTATAAAATAATTAATTTTATTAAAGATTTATTATAGAATTGGATTCTTAACAGATAAAGTTGGCTTTACCCATATCATATCCATTTCAACTGGATCGAATCACAAATCAAAATTATCTACACTATATCTGGCTTTATCGAATCGGGTTACAGTCTGATTCATTGATAAACCTATTTTGGTCTAGATTTGCCACCGCAATAACCATGTATGAGCCCAATTGTAGTTCTTTTTTATGTGGCCAGATTTCCAAAATTAATCCCAACAAATTGACACTATTTTTGATTCTAAAAATTAAATTCTATATGTGTGAGAGGATAAATTGTATTTAAATATAATACGTATCATTTTTATATCATTTAGGGATTTAGTGTAAGGAAGGAGCAAATGAATGAAGCGGCCAAGAGAATGGAGAAAAAAAAGGAGTAAAGCTTTTTGAGAGTAATACTATTTTTATTAAGTTTTTTTACTAAAAATATTTATACAGATGAATTGTCAGTATTGTATTGATTCTTTATCATATTATATTACAACATGATATGATATGAAATTACGATAATATAACTAATTTATCTGTGTAAATTCTTTAAATAAAATCTTTTGATCAGTACAGTATTACTCGTTTTTTTGAAATTGAAGCATTTTTTTTTATTTTTATTCCTTTCTCAGGACGAAGCCAAGAGGATTCTAGATCAAAGGTGAATGAAAATTCAAGCGTCATACTATTTTACTTGATTGGTAGCTTCGGTGGATGACTGTTACTTGGTTAGAGCACCTTATTCCCTAGGTGTGGGCTTGATCGTTTGGGTTTTTCAAAACTATTGGGAATTCGTATGGAGAATTTGCGGCGGTGGACAAGCACATAGTTGATATGGGCAAGACTAAGGATTAAGCCATCGCACAAGCATATATTGGTTTCTACAATGAGTAATACTACGTTTATCAAATTTTTTTATTAAAAATATTTACACAGATAAATTATTAATATTGTATTAACTCTCCCATCACATTATATCACATTATGATATGACATAAAATCAATACAAAAATGACAATTCATCTGTATAAATTCTTTAAATAAATTTTTTTAGTCATCATAGCATTACTCATCTAAGTGAAGGGTTGGGTCTTAGAGGGATACGGTTTCAATTTGGATGGAATTGTCAGAAAAAAATATTGATAAGTTCTAGCAGTATAAAATATAATATTGTAATCTGTTTTGTAAAATTAATTTTGAAACTAAGAAAAATATAGAAATAATTTCAATGGAATGACGTCGTTTTGGGGACGTTGGTGTGTCAGACCAAGCCAGATCGGTCAGCTTTTAAAAAGAAATGAAATGGTCCACTTAAAATTCCATTGAACCGATCAATTTTCTAGGTGAATTTAATGGGTTCAACCTTAATTGACTGAACCAAAGGGTTCAAGTCCAAATATTACTGAACCAGAACTTTGGGAAATTATTATCAGACCCCAAAAATTAATAATTCTTTTTCATGTACCTAAGACTTGTTTAAAGTTACTATTTTATCCCTAAGCCTAAAAAGGTGAAATAAAAGCAAATTAAAATGCGAGAAAATGCATTTCTAACATTTTTGGACATTTCAGACTCAATGACAGAGTCCATTCTTGCGAATAAGACTTCAAAAAGCGTGAAATGACAATTGGGTTAATTTCAAATACGTTCTAAGTGTAAAATTAAGCTACCAAATAAACTGAGAAAATAGAAAGGAGCATACTTAACATTATTGGATGCTTTATTCATAATGGAGAGGTCTAATTGACCATCTAGAAACCCAAAGATTGTCCCATATGAAAGTGTAAAATTATAAAAATTCTCATAAGCATAAAACAAACCACAAGAAGGCTAACTAAGATCCAAAAAAGGCTAAGTCAAGTATTTTTACATTCCAAACCCAAAGGTGATGTCCGTTTAGGTAAATTAGATCCAGAAACAAGGGGAACATAAATCATAAAATGATGAACACACCTCTAAGACTTAATTAAGCTACTCGAAGAGTATGGAAAGTAAAGAAGATCCATACAAATATTTTTAAGAGCCTCTGAGTCCAAAAATGAGCTTTGTTTAAGTTAATAGGGTACCCAAAATGTAGGACAAGAATGATAAAATTATCATAATAAATCTGTGGGCGCCAACACCGAAAAAAAGGAAAAGTATGTCATCCTTTTTGTGGATTTAGAGGGATTCCGGTTGTCTTCTTCCCTTAAGGTGGGAAGAAATGTCTCTTATGGGAGATAGAGAAATTGAGGAGCCGTCAACTTATTTTTGGACAAGAAACAAGTAAACACGTTACAATTGAACGTAATTAAAAGGAAACTAAAAATAAATGAAATAATTAAAATTAGATTGCCTTGTCTCCTAATTACATTCTAAAGATCCTTTGACATGGATCAAATAAAATAAAGCACTGAAATAAAGTGAAACCAAAGAAAACATGGATCCGGGGGCTAAGGTACTGAGCGGAAAGATGTTAGGCACTCATCCCAGCCTCGAATATTCACTTATAAAGGCTATTTTTTCATGAGAAAACTGAAAAGAGAGATGTGAGTCCAGAAGAGATAAATAATAAAGAATCTCACATGAAGAAATAAAATAAAACAGAAAAGACAAAATGAAAATTTGACTCGGGCCCGAAGGCTTCTTATGTATCCATTCAGAAAGCGAAATCAGAGTCACGTAGTTCTCTAGTTTACCCTCTTTTATCAAGAGTGATAAAAGAGATGAGATCAGTCGGATCTAAGAAAATTGTTAAGGATTTGAGAGCGTATCTTATTCAATCGTTGGCGTCAAGCAGATCTTTGGCTAGGAAAATCTAGATCAGAGGCTTCAATCGGGTAGATCTCCATCTTGTTCTTCGGTTTGGAAAGAAATTGCTTCGGCTAGCTTCATGAAAAGAGGTTGTCACTTCAGAAAGGCTTCGACCTCGGGAGAGGGAGAGTTCTTGTAGAGAGAACTGTAGAATTAAACTAACAGCATAAGGCTATGGAAATCGTGTCTTTCGTCCCTCTAAAACTGATGGCTAGGGGGCTTTATTTATAGGCAAAATATAGAGATTCGATCCAAAGGTCTAAGATGAAACCCTAGAATGGAGGGCTAGGATCATGTCTTGAGTGATAATCATCTAATTAAATAAATAAAGAATTATATAATTATCCTAGGGGATGATTATCCTAACTGAATGAATTAATAAATAATTATGATAATGCACAAACCGATAGAATTGATGTCTACATGCAAGATCCAATGAGATAAAAAAGAAATAAAATTTAATTAGAAAATAATCTCTAAAATGAAAATGTCTAGGTTTGATGTATCTTGTCATGACCCGGAACCCACCTTGTGCGGATTGTGAATCGCGACCCCGGCCCGACCATTTTGCTAGACCGACTTCTGAACTTGCTACACAATCAGTGCCACTAATATGCAACAACTATCATATCATAACATAAACAGCAGAAGACTTAAAATAAAAGTTGCATGTAATATATATATATATATATATATGCTTCTCAAAATACAAACTGTAAAATTTCTTTAACTATAGTACATCCCTAGGACGTGGATGACATGGGAGGCGACAAGACCGTACTACGTATTACACTTACAACTTCCAAAAATGTCCATGTCTAGCTAGCAGGCTCTATGGTCTGGTCTCAACATCTGTTCCTGAAATATTTTAAAATAAATCAAAACGAGCTAACTTAGCCCAGTAAATAATTCTCTTTTACTCTGCCATGTGTGCAGGTCAATATAGGAAAGCATAATCTAAAATGAATAAGGATATGGAAACATGATGGCCAGTTAAGAAATATAATAACTCATCAATGAATATCAAATGGTAAGAAACACAAAAGATAATCAATGAAAATCTAGTCTGATAATAATAATCATACTGCTACAGTCATGAGCTGTCTCAAGCATAATCGCAAGTACTCAATAAAAGCTGTGAAGTCTCATGATCATTCATAGGGGATAATATGATCAAGCTATGAATCTCAATAAAAGATAATAATATCAACAAAATTTTATGCATTTTAACTTAGGGCCCAGCATACCCCCTATGTGCTTGTAGCACAGAGCTCTTTAATGTATATAAATCATATTCCCAGGACAAATGTTGTGTGCCATGCCTCGCATGACCACGTGTAGATGTGAGCCATGCCTCGCATGACCATTTGTAGCTGTGTGCCATGCTTCACATGACCACGTGTAAATAATGTACCTCTTGGAACCTTGACCCGTAGGTCATAGTAAGCATCAGATGGAGTTTGTGACTGAGTACAAATCCGGCACTTATAATATATCAAGATCATGCTACCTCCACGAACAAAAAGTGGAACATAACTGGTTCTCAGTGTCAAAAATATAACTCTTGCCTTTCTAGGCATAACTAGTGACCTCTCGAGGTCATAAAACTGGCATTGCTGAGAACATAACTGGTTGGCCTCTTGGCCCTAGGTACAAGTGTACAGAATGGTCCATTGTACGATTGTACATAACTCATGATCAAGATATATATAATAGTCAACTGACATATTCCACAAGATAGAACAAGTATCGCATATGTGGATTAACTGAACATTCTAGCATATATAAAAGTACAACTTAGTAGTATAAGAAAAACTAATGACATGGCTAGAAGTATTACATGCAGAGATCAGATACTACTTACCTCTTACTGTATCTCTCTAGAAAGTCAGACTACTTTCCCTTTCCCTTTCGATGTTCCTATGATTCAAGAAACACATCCCAGTCTATCTCTACATAATTTATGCTATTCATCAAATTTTATGTCTTTTTACTATAAGTATCTTATTTGCTAAAATAAACTCGACTATTGAGTCCGGAACGTTGAAGAAAGTCAGTTTAGACTTTCACGGACTTCAATTCGGACATCTGTTCTAAAAAGGGCAAAATGATTTTGCACTTTTACATATCTTTATTGTTCGGGGACCTATTTTTATAAATTGGACATCACCATTAAGTCCGGAGGGTCTAAAATAATAAAGATTGACTATTTATTTGACTAATTTGGACATCGGTATTATTTTTCCTAATTAAATAAATTTTAATTAGTTAAAATAATAATATATGTTATTTTAAGCGAAATTGGACACATGTGCCATGATGGCATAGTGGCTTCCACACGTGGGTTAAATGCCCACTCCCTTATGCGTCTCAGGTTCGAAACTAGGGAGCTACGACTCCCCTTATTTTTCTGATTTGCTACAGTCCAAACAGTGGACAATGTTCCTATCCTAGAATAGGATATCTCATTCGAATTAGGTTTAACAACTCAATCTCCTATACCCTGTAGCCAAACAGGCTTAAATTTTATTTTAATTTAAAATCAGAATTTACTAAACGACGTAGTTTCAGCCAATTATACGCTTAAATGGCACAGTTTGGTCATCACTGTAACACCCCGATCCTGTATAATTAATAATTAAATATTAATTATTAATTAATACCGGCTCAAAGAATAATCAAGAGAATTAACCCTAATCTCCTGACGGTCAAGATAGACCGATAAAACAATTAAAACATGTTCGGGAATAGGGTACAATACTCGAACCTAATTACCAATTAATTAGGTGAAATAATGTCAATTTAACATTGACGGAATTCGAATTAATTAGCCACGGAAATCCTGAATGACTAATAAATGACACGGAACCTCTGACACTGTAGATAACTGAAATATGAAACTCTCGGAACAAACCGCATCGAAAAAGGAGTTACGGAATGAAAGTTATGAGGCAAACATCAAAAACTGAATTAATGCGCAGCCAAACAGGGCCTTAACCAAAATGGGCAAATTGGTGGCCAAGGGAATTGAACCCTTAACCTATGGAAGGAATGAATCTCACCCAAAAACTTAACCAAGTGGCCATCCAGCATCTTTGTGCCCATATACACAACTTAATTGTATATATCTATGAATTGCCCCAAGCTGCCACCCAAATTGACCAATGGCAACCCATGCAAACCCCACATGATGGAATTACATCACCCTACATCACTCTCTGATTATCCAGTCCCCTCATTGCTGAACACACTTATGGAAATATATGTATAAGTGTGTATACATGTGAGAGATAATGTTGGGGGATTCTCTTGGATCAAAAAGGGAGTGTTATTCGAGAATTCACCACTGCATATAGGGTGTGACAGAACCGTTAGAGAGGAAATCTAAAGAGAGGGTCAGGGGCATTGGGTGAGAGAAGTGAATGTGAAGCCATGATGTGTGTTGACCATGGTGTGTGCATGGTAGGGGTGACCACACGGAAATGCACAAGGAAAAGGAACTGAGGCACCAGAAGGGAACTGAGGCTACGGAGGTGCCCAAGGACTGAACCATGAAGCATGGGAACATGGACAGTGGTCGGTTATGAGGTATATTTTCAAATTTGCTTCAATTCTTGATCTGAAGTTTTGGGTACTGTTTTGTGCATTGTAGAACTAGAATTGCATGCATGCTAACTAGTTGATGAGATCTGGGTTATTTAGGCTTGAAATGGACCATCAAACTGCTTGGAATTCAAGCAAAAGCACAAAATCTGCCATTAATGGACCTGCACTGAATAGGGTCTGATCAACCTCCACTGAACTTGATTTGAGTTAACCAGACCTGAACTAGACCCCATTAGGTGTTTAAAAATCACCACCCGCGACCCAAAATCTCATGGGTAGACCCTCAAAACCGAACCTATAGGTCTCGGCCATGGAACCCAAAATGTGAAATAGGCTTTTAAAATGAAAATAAACAATGGGGAATTTAAGCCCCTGTTCTAAGGGTCACAACAAGACAAGAATTGTGTGATTTGGTTGAGAAACAAGGCCACACGGCCGAACTGAAACTCTGTGCGATAATCGGTTATACAGAGCTGCATGCATGGATTCGAAGCTCAAAATCAATGCCAAGTTGTTGGTCTAGACTCTAGGAACAGTTTGGAACCAAAATCAGTTGAAAACAGCCTTCGAAAACCCACGAAATTCGAGAAACTTGATGACTGCAACTAGGGCAACAATGCCCTGCACGATGGGGAAGACGGAGTCGACTCGGTCGACTCGCGTGTCGACCCAGACACGTGTCGGTCTACGGGCGTGCCACTGCTTTAGTGGAACGGCGCCGTTTGAGGTTAAAGGTTTTAAGTTTAAAACCTGAATTCGATCTGTTTGGCAATCCAAATAATAAATTGAAATCTGAACTGGGCCTATCCAAACCAAGAATAAGAAAGAAAATGGGGTTAACCAGGGATATCTAATTCCGGTTTTCTGAAGGTCACAGAACCGGTTGGTTTTTAAGAATTGTGAACCGGTTCACTGCCTGAACCCTAGAACCGTTTGGTTTGAACCCTAATTTAATGAAATTACATTTTGACCCCTAAAGTTCCTAAAATTACGGATTTACCCCTACTGTTTGACAGAATATCATAGTGGCCCAGACTTTTGAAAATTTGTTCATTTAAGCCCCTGGAAAATTAATTAAATAATAAAATAATCATTTAATTATTTTATTAAATAGGTAAAATTACAATTTTACCCCTGGACATTAAATATGTCAAACGGAGTCCAAATAAATTAAATAAATAGTGTATTTTCACTATTTCAAGCATTCTGGACTCAATGGTACAGTCCGATTTGGGAAATACAGTCCCGAAAAATACAGACCCGTAAGTGATAAATGACCGAACTGTCCCTAATGGTACCCAGACCCAAATAAAAATATCAGATAGCCTATTTTGACTATCTCGGGCATTCTGGACTCAACGGTGAGGTCCGTTTAACGAACTGAGGTCCCGAAAAATACAGACACGTAGGTGTAAATGACTGAATTGCCCTTAATGATACTCAGGGCCGATTAAACATAACAGACAGTCCAATTTCACTATGTTGGACGCTCTGGACCCAATGGTGAGGTCCATTTTATGAACTGACGTGCCGAAAAATACGACACATGAAATTACCAAATTACCCCTGATACCGTACGAGACCTAAACAAAGTCCGATTGGGACGAAACTGATATCGGTAGGAGCCCAGACACTGGTGAGACTGTATACTTGATTAGATGACGAATCGGGGTCAGAATTACACAAAACGTAAAATGACCAAAATACCCCTAAGCACTGTAAGTGCAAAGTAGAGGTCGAATAAAGGTCAAACTGATCTGATAAATTATCATAGGGATAATTATGAACACTGAAGGGCTAAATAAGACTCCGAGACAGTCAATGCGTAAAACGAGAAATGACCGATGTGTCCCGACGATCTAAAGTAGATACCAAATGAAGTCCAAGGGACTTACAAATTTATACATGAGATATATGGGACGTTCTGAGGACCATGATAGGGTCCGGGGCAAAAATGACAAAATTACCATTTTGCCCCTAAGACTAAATAAGTACCCAACTGATACCGATTAAAGTCTAAAAGACTTAAAACTTCATATATACGATATATGGAATATTCTGAGGACCATAACAGGGTCCGGGGTAAGAATGGCAAAATTACCATTTTGCCCCTATGGTTAAAATGAGAACCTAACTGATACCGATTGGAATCCAAAGGACGTAGAACTTTGTACTTAAGATATAAAGACTATTCCGAAGACCATGACAGGGTCCGAGACAAAAATGATAAAATTACCATTTTGCCCCTAAGGTTGAATGAGTGCCTGACTGATAACAATTGAAGTCTAAATGACTTAGAATATAATCCTAATAATTGCTAAGCCTAATTAAAGAATGAAATAGCCTCGGGTGAGACCCAATGGAAGGGCGATAGGCTACTAGGCTATCTTAGGTAATCCGATAGACACCTAAGATGACGAATAAGACCTGAATGGATGAATTCTGATCTATCTATGATTAATGATGATTATTCAGGATATACATGGAGATGCCTGACGTACCTGGAGGTTATCGGATTATTTATGCAAGGAAATAAGCGTAAAGTTTGTGAGTAACTTCTGACACTGTTTTGATACTGTCCCTTGATTTACTGATCTGTTTTGAATGCAATTATTTAAGTGCAATTATTTAAATGCATGCCTTTTCGTACTATATCACTTATGACATGGTTTTAGTCTTTTTAAATAATTGACTATATTCCTGATCCCTGTGCTAGCATCCCGTACTGTTTTGCCTGTTTTGAACTGTTGAGATAAATGGATGTATTGAACCATTATTCCCGAAATGATTAAACTAACCATGTGATATAGGCAAAGAACGATATTTTGTCGTACCGTACTACTTGTATAGTATACTGTCTAAATACTATATTGTTTAAATGTACGTACTTAATGTAGGCCCTTTGCACTACATTTCACACGATGTGATTGTGTCCTTTGAATTAGGAATTCCGTTCAGTTCGGTTATGTGCTATCCGTTAATGCTATGTCTATGTCCCTGATTGATACGTTCGATTCCATTGTGTACCGCCGGTCGATAATAGGTCTGTTTGGATTGATGTATTGTTCAGTTCCGTTATGTTCTACCCGTGATGACATGCCCCTGTCTTGATTAAAACGTTGTTCAGTTCGGTCATGATTCGTTCCGCTAGTGATATGTCTCCGACTTGATTGTTATATCGTTTCTACTCAGCTCCGTTATGTTTCGTTCCGTTCATGATGTGCTTGTGTCTTGATTAGTATATTGTTTTTGTTCAGTTCCGTTATGTTCTAGCTATTGAAGGTATGCCTTCATCTTGATTGATGTCTTGTTCAGATCCGCTATGTTTTAGCTGTCGATGATATGCCTCTATCTTGATTGACTTATTGTTCCCACTCAGTCTCAGCTGTGATTCGTTCCGTTAATGAAGTGTCTGTGTCTTGATCGATATATTGGCAATGGTTATTGTTTTGGTCCGATTGGTTATGTTATGTTCCGATTCGTTTGTACTGTTTGTGCAATCTTGTTCCATTGTACTAGACTGCTTATGAAATGGATTTAGAAAATTGTTATTTTGAAATGATTAAATTATCCACGTGCCTTGGAAGCAAGGACTGGTTTTGAAACCCATGATAGGGAATCTGTGTTACTCACTGGGCTTATTTAAGCTCACCCCATTATTCTGACATTTTTCAGGAATTACCTCCATTGGATTAGAAGGTACTATGACATGACGTGAATAGGCCAAGTGGCATTGCAAATAAGGATCAGATGGCACTGATTTGTAGAGACTTACATTCTTGTGAATCGAATTTGTATATCCAGGTAAGTGATATGATACGACTGACTTGATTGACATGCACTAGATATTGGAACATGGCTCATGGAACTAAATGGTACTCTAGAGATATTAGATCTGCTATGTTGTTATATGCTTGATTTTAGATATGCTCTGAGATTAGAATTGTTGACTGACTGGATTTAGTCTTGCTCTGTGATACATATTCTTATGATGGATAAGTGAGTTGCATTCCCGTGACACAAAGAAAAAGTTTTAAATTCCGCTGCATTTGACCCTACAGTTGGAGTGCAATTCGTCGGAAAGTTCAGAATTTGCCTTTGGTTGGTCGCGTCGCGACCGACTGGCAGTCACGTCCTCGACATCCGCGTAGGGTGGGGTTCGAGATGTGACAATCACTATTCAC
Organism: Nyssa sinensis; assembly: GCA_008638375.1. Taxonomy (NCBI): domain Eukaryota; kingdom Viridiplantae; phylum Streptophyta; class Magnoliopsida; order Cornales; family Nyssaceae; genus Nyssa; species Nyssa sinensis. Next base: position 48,536,540 of record CM018031.1, read on the forward strand.
TATCTTCTCCGATGGAGTTCCGTCATCTCCTCCGGCGACGTCCAATGTTTTCCGATGACATCTCCTACCAAACTCAATGTGGTTCTCTCCTATTTTTCACAAGGATTACATATCTAGGTTTAGTTTTTCATTCCAACTTCTCAATCTTCACGAATAAGGAAAAACAGTGGGTCTCCGATGAGACCCCGTTTTTTCGGCGAACCCCATTTTTCTCAGTTCGTGCCAACACACTGCTTTTACCCAATTCTCCTTCTATTTCATTTCTGCACCCTAAGGGAACATTATCCCATTGTTAGATTCAAGTTTTAAACATAGAATTATAACTCTTTGATTTTTCACCTAAACCTGCAACTAGGATTTTCTTCTTCATTTTTGAACCATTTTGTGTGATTCTTTTTTTAAATTAAACCTCTTATCATGCTCTTTCAAACCTTATACTCAAATCTAGCATTCATGCTTTGAATTTTAAGGACAGACTTGAAATTTTACTCACCTTAGTTGAGTTTTTGGCTTGCAGGATCCTCTATTTTTCTTCTCTGTTTCTCCCTTCTTCCTTCTTCTGAATTCTCAAACTTCAAAGTTCTCACTCTTAGTTTCTCTGTTTCTCCTTTGGTTTTCTGAATTTCTCTAAAACCAACTATGCATATTTATAGGCAATTTCTACTGCCGCCTTCTATTTCTTTACTTCTCCTTTCCTTCCTCCTTTTATTGACTTTTCTTTCTTCTAATTTCAGCTTCTTTTTTCTTTTTGTTTTCCATGCATTAATTGTATAAGATATTTATACAATATATATAATATAATATAATATATACACACACACGCTACACATACTGGATACACACACACACTGCCGACAGTGTGTTGTGTATCCCTTTCCCCTCTCCTTGCATGCAGTTGCATGTATATATATATATATATAATTTAGAATATATATATACATACTAAAATACATAAACATGTATTACTTATATACTACCTATATATACATACTTTATACGTATATATGTACTTATATATATATACACATTGTATATACATATATATACTTATACATTATTGCATGTATACATATATATTCATATGTGTATACATAATACATTATACACGTACATCTGTGCATGCACGGGTCTACGTGTACGATTCTCCGTACTATCGGGTCCCTCGTACAGATGATCTCGGGATACTCAAAATCGGTTGTAACTTCACTCGTGTGATCAACATCATCGTATGTTTCCAAAACTATACATTATTCATTACAAAACATATCTGGGTTACAAGTCGGTATTACACTATTTGATCCAGTTTACCTTGGGTTGAGTGCTATATTCCGGGTCGAGGTGTTACATATCTCCATTTAAGGAAATATCAAGCAACCAAATTTATGAAAACTTGATGAGAATGCAAAATGTCATATTTTTTCCCTTAATATTTAGTCTTTTATACTTATTTGGTGCCTAAATATACTCATTATTCTTATATTTTGATTTAGGATGCAAATGGAGGCGCTAAGTGCAAAACGAAGCTAACTGGGCGATTTTGAACACTTTTAATATCGCTTCGTAATCTAGGAATAACTCTCTCATACAAGCTCCGATTGAGATGATTCAAGATGCAATAGAACGCCAAGAAACAGCTCTATAACTTTCATAATTTGAGTTTTGAGAGATTCTGGTTGCATCAAGGTTGAAATTGGGATTGAAGTTGCTGTACCCGCATTGCGGACGTTCTGGAGCATTTTTTTAGCCTGCGGATCTGACGCGGTTTATTATCGGAAGTTTCCAGATCTGGTGCATGAAAATTCCAACTGCAAACACCATTTTTCTAGTTATATTAGGACTTTATTTTATTTTTAATATTTCCCTTAATTAGTCAGATTTGGATATTGTTATTTTAGGATAGTATTTAGAATATTTTTAGAAGTTCTAGTAAGCTTCCAAGACTGATTTTAATGTAAAAAAGGGGGAGGAGGAATCATCAGCCTTCACGTGCATGTTTCTCTCTCCCCTCTTCTCTAACTTCTCCTTCGTGTTTTCATCATAGCCTTGCGTGGCTAAACTTTTATAATTGGTCGAAGGAAACAGAAGTCTCGGAATCAATAAAATTGTGAGATCTAATTTGTTTTTATTGTTCAATTTATGCTTTGATTATCGGATGTTCTTCTGTGCTTATTTTCATGATTGTCTCGTTTAATTATTAGGAGGCCTACTAGTTTATTATTCGTTGCAATCTACTGTTAGGTTAGATATCAAATCCATAATTGTTTGATCTCTCTAATTTGTGAAGCAACTAAGAATTAATGATTTGCTGCGTAAGAAATTATTAGATCTTAAGAAAAACGCTTGACTAAATTAAATACAACCATTTGTGCTTGTGTTTTTTAGCTTCATCGATCTCTCTAATTCTTAAAGTTGTTACTAGATTAAACCTTTAGCACTTGTCTTGGGTTGTTTAGTAGTTAGGGTTAATTAGATTGTTTGTTTTCTAATTAATTGCGACTAAGGAGAGATAGGAAAATAGTTCCAACGGAGAATATTCAAAGTATGAATTGATATATACTTGCATCGATGATCAGTTGTAAAATTCCGATGGTGGATGTTGACTTAGACCAATGCTTGTTCTTTTGATTGATTTCGATACTTTAATTGGAATTGCACCTTAGTTGTTTTTCTTAAAATTGTTTTCGTTATACTCAAACCCCCTTCATCTTTGTTCA